>NW_019168470.1:25108260-25516674 GCF_002303985.1 Durio zibethinus
TTCACGAGCGTATAAGCTAAAGAAATCTGGTCCACCTTTACGCTGCTCACTCGAACCAACTGAATTTTTCGGAGCTTCTGACATTACAGCAATACAACTGCTCTGCACACGACAACTACATTACATTAGCAGAAAGGCCATAAAATCAGTTCAAATTAACAACTAAAGCATAATAGGAAGAAGCATCATGATATCTAATGTACAGAATTCTCTAAAACTTTGAAATCCTTATTAATAGTGGTAGTCTTGATGAGTTCAAAGGTGGTACTAACATCAAATATTGCACCAATTCCCAACCCTAGCGAGAGAAAATTAGCCAAAATCACTTCTAATTGAACCATTTGTCTCAAATTTAATATCAAATTAATGATTGATCACAAAAGTATGATTTCACCAAACTAAATAAACAAACTCGTACACATACATAAGCAACTTTCATGCAAATTCTTCAATAAACAATAACTAAAACAACAAAAAGGAAAAAAAAAAACGTTTTTCTCATAAATTCTATTGAAAAGCAACAAACTTTAACTATTGCATTTTACCAACTGAGCAATTCCACGAAACCCATGTTTAGTTCATGGAAAATATGAGGAAAAGAACAAGAAATTCAAGATTCTCATTTTCCTATGGTGGGTTGATAAAGATGAACTAAAAGAAAATTGGGATATGGAAAATATGGGGAAAATTGCATAAAAATGTGTTCCTCACCAAACTGCTGACAAACCGCCACTACTATCGAACACCTGCGCTGACTAATTGACGGGATTGATAGTAGGCGTTGAGAGCAACTGCGAAGAGACGGCGGCTAAAGCAGAGAAAAAGATAGGCGGCGGCCCAAAGGAGGAATAGATGGGACTAAAGGCAAAGAGCAACTCTTGGGATTTTTTTTGGATTAAAAATGAGGAAAGTTATTTATTTATAGGCTAAGAAACGGATTGGGCGGATGCCAAACAACATTAAGAAACCAAACAGAGGTAGGGCATTATAGTTGGCGGGCCATACCGTCATCTATATATAAGCTCAAGGAAACGATGGCGAGAGTGGAGGAGATTGCAGGACTGAAGAAGAGGGACGGTGGTGAAAATATCTGTCTGTTTCCATAGGAGAGCAGTTCATCTAAACACGCCTTAAATGTCATGAGGGGGATTGGAAAGAGGTTGTTCCGAGATGGGCTTTTGGCTCAAGTAGTTGCCCTGGACAACAAGATTTATGCTATGGGTTTTGGTTATGGGAACGATAAAGAGTGACCTTGCGGCTAAGTTTTCGACCCTGCCTTAAAATACATGGAGTTCTGTGCCTGAACTTCCCTCTAGCACCTTTCGGCCACGTGATTTTACACATCTTGATGATGAAAAATCCATTCTTTTTGCTGCTGACTATTAAAATATCTTACATGGCTACGATGTCACAGTCAATTCTTGGTTTGTGTTCGACAATGATATCAATAAAAAAAAAAAAAAAGATTCATGGCTGCAAACGAAACCCATGTGTGTTTATTGTGTCAAGTTTCAAGTTTCCGAAGGTATGATCAGATGCTCTAAGGAGGGCAAGCTGGTAAAGGATTCCAGTTTAAGTTTGGATTATGTTGGATCCAAGTAAGTGTCATTATTGATTTTTTTTTTAACAGAGTTTGAACTTCATTGGTTTTGCATCTAGTGACATTCCAATTCTATGCTCCATATCTGTGGACTATAGTTGTGTTGGAATTTATTTTGAAAGCTATTTTTCTATAAATATAATCATTCTTACGTCATATACACAATATCAACAAAGCAAAGACTTTTATTATTACAAATTTGGTTTATCTAGCCACCATTCAAGCTTTAGTTTTCTAATATTTATGAATCACTGTTATAACCTTTCCAGTGCTAAAAGAACAAGCAAAGAATAAAATCCACGTAATTTGTAACTTTCCCTTTCTATTCACTTTGTTTTATTCCCAATCATGATATTGGAACAATCGGTCAAGTAAGGAAGCATAAAGCTTTCTCTAAACCAAGCAAAGCTTTCTCTAAACCAGTAGTGGGGCTAACAGGACGGACATGGATCGCTTTAATCATTGATATATGCTTAATTACTAGGAATAGCCTGTTTGATAATGCAGATTTATTATAGTTTTAAGTTTAAACATATTGATGCAGATTTGTCGGCCTGTTGAATATGCTAATTTTATGTGCATTCTTTGAGTTTTCAAGAATCAAACCACATCAGAAGCAAGCAAGGAAGTAGATTCAACTTTTCTTTATACTTCATCTGATATCATACAAGCACATAACCTTTGTTGTTTCCTTCCCACACCACCCTAAACATTAGTGTTTCTGCATTAGAGGCCTAATAGATGGAGTCAATGCTAACACCTACAGCCAAAATGCAGCAACCTGTCAGAGGTGAAAGACTTATGATTTCAATGTCCAATGACAGTGTGATGTTAAAACAAATTCAGTCAGTTCATGCTCCTGATGGACGTGTCATTGATGTCAGACCTCTTCTGCATATTGTTGAAGACATCTTCAACTGTGCCGACTCAAGTTCTAATGCTGTTGATGCACCGGTAACAATTCCTAGGCTGACTCTTTTTGTTCTTCTATTTTACCTTAATTTCCTACTCTAACTAGGGCAAATAATATTTGCTTCTGAGTAACAAAGAAAAAGAATCATGCAAAGTAGTAGAAGATTAAAAAAAAGATCAGTTTAATGTATGGATATGCACTCCTGAAATATATGTTTGATGATGCTACCATCATGGGCATTTGAGTATAGTGTAGGTGTCTGAATTTTGTTGGTAATTGCTTAGATAAGTAGAACTTGGACTGGATTTGTATCAAAGAAAATTTTGATGCTGTAGAAGTTAAAGCTTTAAAGATCTTTGCAATTATGCAAGCCATCTTCCTTCTTTTATTTTTATTTCTCTTCAACAGTGCTTATGCTGTTAATGCGTTTTTTTGTCTTACAGGGTATGCAAGCACATACCGAAGCATTTGAAGACCAGACCTACAAAACCAATGTAACTGACATGCTTGACGCTTTTCTCATTGACCGAATTTCTTGTGAGGTTATTATAAATCTCTCTCTCTGATTTCTGTGAATATTTGTACATATATTTGTGACTAACGGTGCAGGTATTGCAGATGGCATTTAAATGCACTGAAACTGGGGAAGCACATGCAGCTACAATGTCCATATTGAACATGGTATCCTACTATTCTTGGGATGCCAAATTGGTGATAGCTTTATCGGCTTTTGCTGTTAACTATGGGGAGTTCTGGCTCCTTGCCCAGAGTTATAGCTCAAACCAACTAGCCAAAAACCTGGCTATCCTCAGACAAGTACCTGAAATAATACGGCACTTAAACATGCTGAAGTCTCAGCTTGACACAATTAAGAATCTTATCAGAGCCATGCTAGATATTGCCAAGTGTATAGTTGATTTCAAGGAGCTACCGTCCAAGTACATTACAGCAGATGTGACTGCAATGTCCAAAGCCATGGACCTTATACCAATAGCTATCTACTGGACCATCAGAAGCATTTTGGCCAGTGCGTCTCAGATAACTGGCCTTTCAGGATTTGGAAATGAGTATGTCTTCGATATCTTTAGCATAAATTATGTTATTGATGCTCTAATTTATGAGATACAATCACCTAGACAGCTCCAATTTTGAAGAGCATTTAGCCACTTTTCCACCATTGAAGACCATTGGTTACATTTACTCTGCTAGATGCCACAACAAGTTTTAGGATTTATGTAATAATCAGATTAAGTTGTAAACTATTTTGATATATGTTTGAGGATATAGCTTATCTAGCCTTGATTTCTCTTATGAATAAGAAGAAATGGATAAATAATTTAAAATGAATTCTTTCCATGCTGATATTAGAAATACGAGGGTTTTTTCTTTTTTTTTTTTGGTTTCAGGTATCTTTTATCTACTACAGAATCTTGGGAACTATCAAGCTTGGTTCACAAACTCAGTAACATGCACAGCCATCTAGTAGGTCTTCTGGCTACCTGCTATAAACACATAGGTGAGCTTACCGTGGCTAATACAGTATTATTATTAATGATGGATAGAACATTTATATGATCAACATTTTAATGAGGCTCCTCATACAGATGAAAGAAAATTTATTGAAGCCTACCAGAACCTTCTATATTTGTTTGAGACAGCCCAAATTGACAACAATAAGGTTCTCAAGGCGTTGATTAACCCAAAGGATGATCCACTACCACTTGTTGATGGAGCCACCAAGAAAAGGGTTTGCTCATGTTTTTAATTATTCTCTGCTTTATTTTGACTATTTCTTTAAGCCATTTAAGAAAAAAACTAAAATTATATACTTTTGTTGTGTAACATACAAATTTATCCTCTTAGTCTTATATCCCAGTACCAAAAAGCACTTACATTATATGCTCATAAACTAATAGTTTGGGATTAGTTTGATAGTTAAAAGAAAATTTGGAAAGGATTTTTCTAGTCTTTAGAGACAAAGCTAGTTTATTGCTTTTCGACATGCTGACAAGGCATCAACCTTTTACATGACAAAACCAGGTTAATGTTGATGTTCTAAGGAAAAGAAATGTTCTACTGCTCATATCAGATGTAGACATCTTGCAAGATGAAGTTGTAATTCTTGAACAGATATATAATGAGTCCGAGAGCCAACCAACAAGGCTGGAAAATCAATATGAGTTTGTGTGGCTCCCAGTGCTAGACCCGTCCGTCCCATTGTCTAAGATCAAGCAAGACAAATTTGAGAATCTAAATGGTATTATGACATGGTACACATTGCACCACCCTTCAATGCTTGATGGGGCAGTATTCAAGTTCATTAAAGAAGTGTGGCATTTTGAGAAGAAGCCTATTCTTGTGGTTCTAGATCCACAAGGACGGGTTGCATGCCCAAATGCACTTCACATGATGTGGATTTGGGGGGCTTTGGCCTTTCCTTTCACCACTGCAAAGGAAGATACTTTATGGAAGGCAGAGACTTGGAAACTTGAGTTGCTTGTGGATGGCATTGATCCTGTGATTTTGAACTGGGTATGTTTATTTTCACAAGTCTTAGAAAATTGTATGCATGGAATTGTTACTTTTTAAGTGTCTAGCACTGATTTTCTTCTGCTGTATTCATATATACTCCCTCATGCTTTAATATATGAACTTCTATGATTTATCAGATATCAGACGGAAGATTCATATTCCTGTATGGAGGAGAGGATATAGAGTGGATTAGAAAATTCACAAACACCGTACATGATGTTGCAAGAGCTTCTGGTCTTGCCCTGGAAATGGTTTATGTGGGAAAGAGCTATCCAAAGGAGCGTGTCCAAAGAAATATGGCTACTATTACTGCAGAAAAACTTAGCTATTGCTTGCCAAACCTGACTGCAATTTGGTACTTCTGGATTAGAATAGAGAGCATGTGGTACTCAAAGCACCAACTTAGCAAAGCAGATGACAATGATCCTATAACTCAGGAAATTGAGACGTTGCTTTCATTTGATAGCAGTGAAGGGGGATGGGCTTTGCTTAGTAAAGGTTCATCAGAGTTGACTAGAGCCAAGGGAAGTGCATTTCTAACTTGCTTATCAAATTATAATCTGTGGGCAGAGGATGTGCAAACAAAAGGTTTGGTTCTGGCAATACATGATTACTTTCTGCAGCATCCAGCCCCACACCATTGCAATCGACTAGTTCTACCAGGTACTGCCCGTGGGATACCAGAACGAGTGATTTGTTCTGAATGTGGACGTACCATGGAGAGGTACATTTTGTACCAGTGCTGCGATGAATAAAAAGAACATAAGCATAGATGCTGCATTCTATGTATAAATTAAAGGCTTGGAATAGTTTAAAGAAGTGTGAGGTTTAAGAACCTATGTGCTTCAAAATGCTAAAATTATTATGTGTTCTGTATTAAAATGTATATAACAAGTCTTTTTAAGTTTACATTCTAGTTTGTCTCAGATGTAATCATTGATATAAAGGAGAAATCAAATTGGATGTATAGGAAGTTGTTCTCATACTTTGTTTGGATCTAATCTCCTCTTTACGGATCTTAAATGCACTATTCCATATCTATTTGATGCATTTAGGATTTTACTTATGATGTGCTCCAAAAGGGTAAAACCTTAATAAGAAAGAGAACTCCTTTTCTTACCAATTATGAGATTGTAATCTCATGTGGATATATGTTACTTTGATTAAGATGGTGACTCAAACTATACACTATGTTAGGACTTAGGAACCTACTTCTTTTTGGGATGATATCATGAATGACATTTGAATTAAAGTGGTACCTAAATTTAAAATATTTTTAATGTAATGTCTAAATTATGAATCTGTTATGATATTCATACTAACATGATTAGCTTCAAATGATAACATATGACAAACAATAACCCTTTAAGTAGCACTAAACATTAGTTTATAGATTCAAAGTTTAGGTACCATATTAGAAAATTTTAAAGTTTATGTATCACATTGAATATTTCACTATAATCATATGAATGTAATGACTTTAAGATTTTTCACAAAATCCTCACATTGTATGGTTAATTAGCCAACAATGGATGAAAGGTAGAAATGTCAATTTCAAATAGAAATTATCAAGAGTTGAGTCTTAATTTTCTATGCCTTCCAGTTTCATTTATTTTATAATAATTTTAAGACAACCGTGCTTCATTCAGCATGCATGAAATAAATCAAAAGCAATGGTAAAAGTAGACCCCGATCGTGTATAGTTTTGGTTGATCTTGAGCCTTCGAATTCAAGTATCAATGTTAATTCCATGGACTTACTGTAATAAGGCAAGCAGAGATGCTAAAGAGAAAAAGATATGGAATTTCTTCGGAGCAGTAAAGATAAAGCCTGTTGATGTTCGTGAATAAAAAGGAAATTCAAACCATGACATGAATTCCTGTTCCAGATAATTCTTAGGTTTGCTCAGCTGTTAAATCACAATTTTGTTCAACTTACCTTAGAAAAAGCAAAGAATCAAATCTCTTACTTTTCTTCATGTCACTCCTTGTTTGTTACAGGAGAAAAAATTCTCAATCATAGTCACACGTAAAAAACAGAATCAAGTAAGGATGCAAAGCACAACACTTGCCTATCAGCATGTTTCTCGTTCCATTTTTGTTTGACGGCCAAGATTATTTGAAGATTTTGGTACTGTATGTTCTCTCCCTGGGACCATTTTCTGATAATATTTTAATCCGTACTCAGTTCATATATGAAATGTTTAACTAAAAATTGGCAATATTTGAGCGCTTTTTTTTTATTCTGGTTTCTGGCCTGACTTTTGTATCTCTAGAAGTTCACCCTGGAGCTTAGGAAACTCAAGAACCTGGATTTAATGACCGCCCATTTCCTATCAGAGAGGCTTGAACTACATTAAAATCAATCAACTATGTTAAACACTGCGCAGCAAGGTCCCAGACAAGTACCGTAATAAAGGGAGAGGGGGTGCGACAGGAGGACCACTTAAAGTAATAGGCTTCTTGTTAACGATCCAACAATTTAATTGGATATGAAGCAAGGAAGTTGATTCAAGTCAGCTTTATTCCATTTGCGATGGCTATAAATAGGTTTGTCTGATGGCAACAAATATACAAGCCATCTTCTCCCTCTTTCTGCAACCAAAACCCCAAGTTTTTATCTTGCCTTTTTTTTTTCTGTAATATTCAATGGATCAGCAGAAGACAACCCCAGGGCTTTTTAAGCCAACAATGATCGGACCCCTCAACAATCCCGCTGTTGCTGCTCAGGCACTCCTCCGTGACCCTGCTGCTCCTCAAGCACTCATTAGCAATCCTGCTGCTGCTGCTGCTCAGGCACTTCTCGACAACCGTGCTGCTACTATTCAGCCACTCAAACCAGGTGTTGGTCAGCAGCTCATTAGCCATCCTGTTTCTGGTCAGCCACAAATCATTACTCCTGGTGCTAATCAGGCATTAATCAGCAAACCTAGCACTACTCAGGCAATGATGAAGAGTCCCAGTGCTAGTCAAGCACTCATCCGGGCTGACCGTGGGGGCATGCTAAGCATGTCAGATGACAATGCGATGATGAAGCAAATTTGGGCAACCCATGCGCCTGATGGCCGAGAAGTTGATGTTCGACCACTTCTCTATCTGGTTGAGGACATCCTCAATCGTGCCACCCAGCATGTTGATTTCATTGTCAAGGTATAACATATGCTGCATTTATCCTGCTAAACAAATGGTTGAAAAATGCTCACCTTCCTGATGTTTACTGCAGGGTACTCTAGCTCAAATTGAAATGGAAGAAAAAGCCCAGCAAGCAAATTATATAGCAATGCTTGAAGCTCTTACATATACCATTGATCGAATTGCATGCGAGGTTCTGCAAATTATAACATAAATTTGTTCTTTGTTAAAAATGAAAATATAATTAGTACAATCATGGCTTATCTGATATTCATATATATTAACATCTCGATGTTACAAACATTTTTCACTGCCAGCTATCATACAAGGCTTTGGGAGGTTCAGATGCACATGCAACAACAACTGCAATATTCAATTTGCTATCAAGCTATACATGGGATGCTAAGCTAGTGCTGTCCCTATCAGCCTTTGCTTTGAACTATGGAGAATTCTGGCTTCTTGCTCAGATTTACTCAACAAACCAACTTGCCAAGTCAATGGCAATCCTGAGGCAACTGCCATCAATCCTGGAGCACACAGCTCCTCTGAAACCCCGGTTTGATGCACTCAACAATTTGATTCGGACAATGATGGATGTGACTAGATGTGTTGTTGAGTTTAAGGAGCTTCCATCAATGTACATTTTACCAGACGTACCGGCATTGGCCACTGCCTTGACCCATATCCCAACTGCTGTTTACTGGACCATCAGGAGCATGGTGGCGTGTGCAACTCAAATTACCAACCTTACTAGCATGGGTCATGAGTATGTTTTGCTTCTTCATCTTATATTGCAATATTTAATTATATAGGGCCTGAGTTTGGAAAATTAAAAATAGTTGGATTAATAGTTTGCATTAATTACAGGTTTGGAATATCAACTACAGAGTCGTGGGAGTTATCCACCTTGGCTCACAAACTCAAGAACATATATGAACATCTAAAGCAGCAGCTGAACTTTTGCTACCAATTTATTGGTTAGTGACTCACCCCATGAAACATTGTTATGCAATAGCCCAAAAAATTGATTGAAAATGCTCATTGATTTGATTGGATCATTGTCAATTGCAGAGGAAAGGAAAGATGTTGAAACTTACCAGTTGCTTCTGAATCTATTTGATCCGAACGTGATCCACATTGACAATATGAAAATTCTCAAGGCCTTGATTTATGCCAGGGATGACAGATTTCCCCTTCTTGACGGTGCTACAAAGAGACAGGTATGGCTCTCTTACCAAATTATAACAGTTTCTTTCTCAGTCTTTTTTAGCCTGTGCTTATTGTAGGATATATTTCAACATTTTGTTGTGGGATATTGCACAGGTTGGCCTGGACGTGCTGAGAAGGAAAAATGTGCTCTTGCTCATTTCAAGCCTGGAATTCTCCAATGATGAGCTTTCTATCCTCGAGCAGATATATAATGAGTCCAGGGTCCATCCAACAAGGCTAGATAGTCAGTATGAGGTTGTTTGGATCCCAATTGTGGACCGTACCATCGTCCCATTGACCGCTGAAACGCGAACCAAATTTGAAAACCTACGAAGCACCATGCCATGGTACTCAGTGGAGGACCCTTTGCTCATAGAGAAGCCAGTCATCAGGTTCATCAAGGAGGTTTGGCACTTCAGGACCAAGCCGATCCTTGTGGTGCTAGACCCTCAAGGGAAGGTGGTTTCCCCTAATGCAATCCACATGATGTGGATTTGGGGAAGCACTGCATTCCCCTTCACTAGCTTGAGAGAAGAAGCTCTCTGGAGGGAAGAAACATGGAGGCTTGATCTACTGGTTGATGGCATTGACCCAATGGTCCTCAATTGGGTACATACGTCTATATATTTTCAAACTTCACCAATTTTTTTCATTAAGTTGTTAGAAATAACAGTACATATATGTTTACTTTTACTGCAAGTATACGGATCTATTTAATATGAGATTTTGAACTTGAATTGTTCTGTTTAACTTGATCAGATTAAAGAAGGTAAATACATTTTCTTGTATGGAGGTGATGATGTTGAGTGGGTGAGAAGATTTGCAACCGCAGCACGCAGTGTTGCATCTGCATCTCGCATTTCTCTAGAAATGGTCTATGTGGGGAAAAGCACCAAAAGAGAGCAAGTCAGGAAAGTGACAGGAATTATCAATTTGGAGAAGCTTAGCTATGCCTGGCAAGATATGGCCATGGTTTGGTTCTTCTGGACCAGGTTAGAGAGTATGCTGTTTTCCAAGATTCAATTAGGCAGGGCTGATGACCAGGATCCAATGATGCAACAAATCAAGAAGCTGCTTAGCTATGACAGAGAAGGTGGATGGGCAGTGCTTAGTAGAGGGTCTAATATAGTGGTGAATGGCCATTCCACCACAGTTTTGCCTGCTTTGGGTGGTTATGATGAATGGAAAGTGAATGTGGCGGAAAAAGGTTTTGATTTGGCATTCAAGGAGTACCATGACAAGCTTCATGATGTTGCTCACCCTTGCTGCCGATTCGAGTTCCCAACTACCACAAGGATCCCGGAGAGCATGAGGTGCCCTGAATGCCACCGCCTCATGGAGAAATACACCACTTTCCTCTGCTGCCATGATGAGCAAGGCATTCCAGGCTCACTGTTTTAAGCTGGAAGGCCTTCATCACTGTCTTTCCTACTACTACAGCCACTAAATAATGATGTCCTATGGGGCTCAAAATCTAAATTTTTCTTAAAAATTTTCACTTGGCCTGTCAAGGTTTGTGTTTGACATGTAAGCCAACGGCCACTATGTGACCAAAGTTGGCAACCTATAATTGTTAAAAATAAAATAATCATGTTTGATTTCTACATTGTTGTCAAGTATATGATATTATAAAGAGCAAACTTTATCTGAGTGTGATGCTTTGGAAACTCATTTTGCTTTGCTTTTCATTCCTGCATTTCTTAAGAAGAATATACCTTTCTTGGTTTCAAGATGAATAAGTCCCTATCACAATATCACATGAAGTGAGCCAATTAAACAACAAATTCTAAGTTGAACTGCTGGTTCCAAAAGCCCCTATAGCTCAGTGGTAGAGCGTGAGTCTTGTAAACTGAAGATCTGTACTTCGATCCTGCATGGGGGCAGAACCTTTTCTTTTTGATAGGAAAAGGAGAAAAGCATCATAAGCTGAAGTTGATTATAGAAATGGTAAAGAGTAGCTCTATTGTGTCAAAGTCTGACTATGCAAACCTTGTTCTGGATGGAAAGGAAGCTATGTGAACAACTCTTCAGCCTACCATGAAACAACAAACAATGGTCATTTTCTATCCTTTTTTTTAGTCAAATCTTGTTTTCTGTTTACAACTTTGAGAAAATGGTTCATTTTAAGTTAACAGAGTGGTAAAATTCATCAGACGAGAATACTGAAAATGAGGCTTAAGGTGACTGTTATCATGATGGATTAATTATAATCTATGGAGAAAGTTTTGGGAGATGACTGGTAAGAAATTGGCAAGTGCCTGTGCAGTGTGGTATAAATGTATAAAACTACAATATGTAAAACCTACTGTTAATCATTTTTTTTCATGGCAGTTGAGCTTGATTGAACATGATCCAAATGCTTCATTTCAACCTCATTCAGGACTTTTGATGTACATTTGTGACTTTCTGTCGATACATGTGTGTATGTATTTCTGCATTATGGCCCACTGTTCTTAATAAAGGAAGCAGCATCTCCTATAATTGACCAATTTAAATCATTCCAATGCTTATTCTTTTCATTAGTCTCATCTCTCATTATCCTTTTGATTATATATCAGGTGTTAATTGTTATTGGGTCATTTTCTCCCCCCACCCCCCTCCCCAACAAAACTAGGGCTTCGTCTTTTTTGTGACCTTGGTTCCAAGGCATAGTCCTGAAATTAGGGTCCCTCAGGCTAGTGGTTAATATGTTGCACTTGTCTTTTAGAGGCAGGGTCTCCCACTACATTGGCCCTACTTTGAAGCATTTCTAGACCAGAAATCCAACATGATTTGTTCTGAGTTTTGACCAAATTAACATCTAGCTAGATTTCTCATCAACTTTTTTTTTCTCCCAGGACTGTCTTGGGATCTCAGATCAACAGAAAAGATTTCCTTACCAGGTTCATTATGAGCATGATATCAAATCAAATCATATATCCCTTGCTTTGTTTTTTGCCATGTTGGTTTTGAATAGCCCTTCCTAATGGTAATTTCGAAGATGGTACTTTAACACAGGGTTAAAATGATTGAACAAGCACTAGGTCCTGCCATTTTTATCCTCTTCAACATCATGATTCTTTTCCAGGGTTGATGTCACCACTTTTTGCTTGGCAGCTAAGCCAAGTTTTTGACCCATCCTTGGAGCTAGGGTTGTTATTTGAGGCTTGCACGTGCTAGGCATTTAGTGCTGGTTTCAATACACCTAGAGATTGAAGCAATGCAAAGAAAGAAGGATTTTGCTATCAACATGCAATTATGTCCTCCATTTAAGCTGAAAGGAGCTTGAGGCCATGTGATATTTTCCCTACTTTGCATAGAAAAGTTTATTAATAAGATTTCCATTTTCACTTGGCCAGTAATCTAAGCCAGGTTTCTCTCTCTCTCTCTCTCTCTCTCTCTCTCTCTCTCTTTCCAATCAGTGGGTTAAAAGTTATAGACCTTTCTGCACTTCTAGTTGTTTAAATATGGCTAAAATATGTTCTGCTACCCCACATTGAACATTTAAATCACTGTTATATTTTTTATACTACAAAGAGACCGCAATTTAGATATAAAGAAAAAAGTTAACAGATATTAAAATTTTAAATCTCAAATTTATTGGATATTACATTTTAAAAATGATTGTATAAATCGAGTTAAGTTACGAATTCAAATCACTCCAAATGAACAATTTCAATAAAATCTTCTAATTTTTTATTTTACTACATTCAACTCTACGTATTCCTCTATCTATAATGTACATTGAATGTAAATGATGATAATAAAGTTTCTATTATTCATATTAACAGTTACTCTAAGATAAATGTTTTTATGTGGTACTAATGATTTAATAATTATCTTTGTAGCTCCAAAATATTTTAGTTCATGCTCTTATCTGAATATACTAAGAAAGATATATGGTCTAATGAGATTATTACAAAATATTTTTTCATGGGTGGGGCAAGCTCTTCTATTCTAGTTCATGGTGCTGCATGTTGGACTAACTACTAGTATGATTTAAACAAGAAATCTAGCAAAATTTGTAATTATGATATGATTTTTTAATTTATCACTAACTACGGTCACAATTGTAACCCATGATAAAAACGTATTAAATATCCTAATTTTGTAAGTTCTAAGAAATTGGTCCCATTCCCATTTGTTCATAAATGTCACTCTCACCTTCATTTCCATTTAGGTTCAACCTATGAAGTTGTAAGAAAATATAGAAATTGTCTTGTCCAAAAATCCTTAAAACTGAAGGCTTTTTCTCCTTTGAGCTTGGGATTTTCTTTCTATGGGTGTTCACGGATAATGAGATTAATTTGTCAATCAAATTCTCAAAAAAAAAAAAAAAAACCCTGGAATCAATAGTAGGAGTTTACAATGATAATCCTCAAGGCAATGCTGGAAAACAAGAAATTTAAGGAATATCAGTGATGAAAGACAAACAAAAGCTAAAGGACATTGTAGGTGGTTCTAGTCATTGAAACTTAACTTATTTGTTTGGAAGTTACTTAATTCCTCATTAGCTACCCAAAACCAGCCTCTTAATCCAAAATGGAACCATAATCAATCAATTTCTTTATGGTTTCAAAACAAAATGTTTGGATTATATTTTGTTTAAGTTATACTTTTGCAATGATCAATGTATGCATATATACAAACAAAATTCTTATTTCATTCGAATTTTTTTAATCAATAGAATTCGAACATACTTTTAAATTGAAAATACATATATTTATTATTAAATCAAATGTTTACGTGTGATTTAACTATGATGACATAAAACAACAAAATTTGAACCTTTTTCCTTGGTAACCTTATGAATAAAATCATTTCAAACAACTCTAATGTTATATCCATTCCTTTTGCATTAGGACTTTAAGAAAAGCATATTAATCACCTTTCAAATGCAATCTTAAAGTTTTTTTTTTTTAATAAAAATACCATAATTTGAATATAAAAAAATTTTAGGTTTTAAAAACTTCAAATCTATTAGATATTACTATAAATAATGAATCTTATAAGGTTTTGATGTAATCAAAGATTCAAAGATCAAATGCTTCAATTAATCAACTGTATCCAAATGGGAGTTCACGGGGATGTTTAGGTATATTAGTAGGAACCCTTTCTCTATGCCATTTTTGCCACCAAATTTTCCTGTCCATTTCCCTTGACCCTACAACAGATTATACAAAATAAAAAATTAAAAAAAAAAAATCCAATTTTTATGACACAACAAAGAAAAAAGCAACCCTCCCATCATTTTCTCTCTCTTAAGTCCTCCTGATAGGCAACAAAGACCAAAATCCTTTCTGTCTTTTCCTCTGAACAAAGTTTTAATCTTCTGGAGAAAATAATAACTAAAACCAAAAACCAAAAGAAAAGCAGGGAATGTCTATCTGCATCAATTCCAACTTCTGACCAAAACTAACAAAAAAGCTGGAAAAAGAGCAAAAACAGAGGAAAAAGACAGAGAAGAAAGCAGAGATGGGAGGAGTAACGTCTTCAATGGCTTCAAAGTTCGCTTTTTTCCCACCAAACCCACCTTCATACAAGCTTGTAACTGATGAACTAACTGGTCTTTTGCTTCTAAGTCCTTTTCCTCATAGAGAAAATGTTGAGGTTCTTAAGCTACCAACTCGGCGTGGTACCGAGATTGTGGCTATTTACATCAGGCATCCTATGGCTACTTCCACTTTGCTTTACTCTCATGGAAACGCTGCGGATCTGGGTCAGATGTATGAGCTTTTCATCGAATTGAGCATCCACTTGAGGGTCAATCTAATGGGGTATGCTCTGTTTTCAGCTGCGTTTTTGCTTATTCATTTTTTTTTTTAATTTTTTGTAAAAAGTTTGAAACTTTTCTTTTTTATTTGATGGGCGTTTTGTGGTTCTTGGCACCTGGGCTTTTGGTTTTCGTGTTTGTTTAACTACATTTAGTTTTGAGTTGATTGCCTTTACAAGAAATGGAGATTTATATGTGAAAGGAGCTTGAGTGGGTGAAATTAGCTGGAAATAGAGAAATGATTGGTGCTATGCAAGTTTTATTGGTCCCTTTTAACAGTGTGATTTAATTGGAAAGGAATTGAGGGATATGCTTCTGGAAGATAATGTCGCTAGATGGTGAACATGGAAATCAGTTCATGGTGTTGAGTGTAGGCAAATTGATATGCTTTTACCAAGTTTAGGTGAGAATTGTACAGATTGTGGCTTATTTAGCGGTTAGTCTTATTCTAGTTGATACTTGATAGTTATTAGATTGCTGGTTTAACCTGATAACTTGTTTGTTATTGAAGCCCATCTAGCAATTAACGTTGTCATATTCTCATTTTAGCAGTAGCAGATTCTATTGTCTAGTGCTAGTAGTTATCACCTAGCCAAAGAGAGAAAGATGGAGTTGTTTGTTCATTTCTTTAGGACTTATGATTGATGTCTTTGAATTTAGTTTAGTAGTTATTAAAGAAATTAAAGTTAACAGTTTCTTATAGATTTACTGTGATATTGTGCAGCTATGACTATTCGGGGTATGGGCAATCTTCTGGAAAGGTATATAGCAAACTTGATATTGTTAAAAAAGGAAAGAAAAAAATGTTATCTTTCTGTAAAAAGGATATGGTTGTAATTGTGGAGCTGATAGGATTGTCTAAAGCCCATATTTTTCTTGTGTTATAGCCAAGTGAGCAGAATACATATGCAGATATTGAAGCTGCATATAAATGTCTTGAAGAAAGGTATGGTACAAAACAGGAAGATATCATCCTTTATGGCCAATCTGTTGGTAGTGGTCCCACTTTGGATCTAGCAGCTCGGCTGCCTCAGTTAAGAGCTGTTGTACTGCACAGTCCCATACTTTCTGGCTTAAGAGTCATGTATCCTGTAAAGCGTACGTATTGGTTTGACATTTATAAGGTAACAGAAAGGTTTATCAATTTGCTTGTCCAATTTATTCTGCTAATAGGATTTATTTATGTGAATATTGCATATATAATGTGTTCTTTATTGGGTTGTTTGTGTGCAGAATATTGATAAAATTCCACTTGTCAATTGTCCTGTTCTTATCATTCATGTAAGTATCTACAACCCTGACATTCTACATTATGATTTTATGTGTTATAAATTTCATAAATCTTCCACATACATGTATATCCCCTAGGCTTTTGATATTTAAGCCACTATATTATTTATATGATTCTTATCTTTTTCCATTGAATTCTTTGCAATGATGATGGAACTTAATGAACTCTCTTTTTTTTCTTTTTCCTTTTCTTTTTTGAAGACTGAGTTCATCTGAACTTGGTTTACGTTGAATGTGAAACTGATATTGGGAGATTAGATACTTATGCACTACTTGATTTGTTCTTCGTCATATGATGTATTCTGAATTTTGAATTTTGAATTTTGAATTTTCAGTTTTTTATTTTTCCTACATGTTCTTTTGATCTGTTTTAATAACTTGGCTGTTCTTACCAAAAGTCTCCAAAACCACTTTGATTGGATAACGAACTGAGCTTTTATCCAGCAAGTCTAAACAAAAATATGGGGATATCAATGAGTTTTCCACGTCGTCCTTCAATGTTAGTTCAGATACTGTCATACCTTATCATTGATTTTTCCGTTGAATGTTTCTTGCTTAGGAGTTCCTTTTGAAGGTCCATTTCTTTCAATCAAGTCTGACAAATCTAGATCTGCAGTGGTCTTTGGCCCATGCAAGTGTCTCAAGTACAAACAAAAAGTTAGCTATCATGACAGTAGGTAAAATTGCTATTTTTGGAGGATTTGGCAATCCAGGCAAAGTAAATTAATTGCTGTCCATATAATTAAGAATTCTTGCATCTAAAACATGTATTCATCTTCTCAAGTGAGTTGGAGGTATTTTTGCTAGAGTAGTGTGATTGAACCATTTTTTGTATAGGATTTACTTAGTATTTCAATATTAGTTATTCTTCAGGTAGTCAACGAACACGTATGGAAAACAATGAAGGCCCAACAGCTCTTGTTTGATACCTCGAAAGAAGAAAAGATAATAATCTCTGTTATTACTCAGCTTTTATTGGGGCCAAAGTCAAATTAGATCAGATTTTCTGTATGTGGGGAAGATTGTAGTCTGGTTCGAAGTGAAAAGAAGTGATCTATCTGGACCCCATTGGTGGCTAACCTGGATTACTATGCTTGATTTTTGGTTTTGAAAATCATGCTGTATGTAGACATTGCTGAATTTTTCTGTATGTATCTATCATATATGGTTTGGCTTTTTTGATTTTTTTCTTTTTAAATTATAGTATCATGGATAATTCCATTAGGTAGTGGATGGAATATCTGCAGTCACTGAAATTTACTTTTCTTGGCTCCTTTTGCATAGCTTTTGTTTAATTAAAGGTAAGTTTAGTTTTCCTCATCCTGTATCTAATATCATGTATGAGCTGGGATTAATATTATGACCAAATTATTCAATTTGTTGATTTCCTTGAATATAGGTTCACTTTCATAGTGTATAGAATGATTTGAATATGCCTTTTACCAAAATTTTGAGGGATCGGCGGATGAAAAAGAAATCAAAGAAACCAAAAGTTCTTTGGTTTGTAAATATTATAAGATTTTCTGTATCTGTCTTCATTCATTGATCACTAAATGATAACTGTCTAGAAGATTGTTTGCAAGTTACCCCTAAAAAGTAAGGTGAAAATGATTTCCTATACCACTAATTATAGCTTTTGAGGCCAGTCTTTTTATATCATTGTGTAGGGAACTTCAGATGAAGTTGTCGATTGCTCTCATGGTAAGCAACTTTGGGAACTGTGCAAAGAGAAGTATGAACCACTTTGGCTTAAAGGAGGGAACCACTGTGATCTAGAGCACTATCCTGAGTATATAAGGCATCTGAAGAAGTTCATATCAACTGTTGAGAAATCTCCTTCTCAAAGGTACAGTTCTAGGAGAAGCACAGATCAATTTGGGCAGTCTCGGAAAAGTACGGATGTGTTTGAGGTTTCAAGGAAGAGTACTGATCGAAGAGAGAAACCAAGAAAGAGCACTGACCGGCTGGAGAAGTTGAAAACTCAGTCTAATAATATGGATAAGCTAGAAAAATTAAGAATCTCTTTCGATCAATTGGAAAGGTCTCGGAGGAGTGTGGATTGCCTTGAGAAATCCCGAAAAAGCATTGATCACCAGTTGGAAAGAGCTCGGAAAAGTGTTGATCGGTTGGATAGAATACGAACTGGGTAAAACACTTTCATGTAAAGATATGCATGCATGCATGCATGCAAGTGTTTGGTGTTGTGAGAAATTCATTCTGGTTTTCTTCTTTTCAATTTATTATTATTATTATTATTATTATTATTATGGTGTTTGGGGCTGTGCAGTTGGCTTGTCCTATATCCTTTCATAACACTGGCATGAAATATGGGTTTGGTGTTATACTGCAACTCTTATGTTTGGCTATGACATTGACCCCTTCTTAACCATTGTTATCACAATCATCTCGTAGACACAAGCCAGTTTTTCATCGTCGTGGCATTTCATAGCAGTTCTATGTAAAGTTGAAACAGGCCTGACCAATGACCACCCTAGCTAAATGGTAAACTACAAACAGGCATTTTCATCTATGGAGAAAGAATAGATGAAGGCTCCAATGAGTTCATGCATGTTATTCACAGGATTTATGTATTAAGCAGAACAAATGGTTTCCCATTTGGAGATGTTCTAGGTGGAATGGAGGGCAAGCAGTAACATAAAACCAAACCAAGTTTGAATGAGAAGGTCAGACATTTTCATGAGCGAAATTTTATTCAACTTTTTTCATAGCAAATTATGTATTTCACTTAGGTATTTCAACACTCGATGATTATTATGCAGGCTACAAGGCACAGCCATATTTATCTAACAATCATAAGAGAACAACCAGTGGAAAAAAAGAAAAGAAAGAAAAACACCAGACTTTGGAACCTTCATTCAAAAGTGTCAAAAGGCCACCTTGAGGCATCTCAGAAGCTTCCTAGAATGTGAATTTCAACCCTCCAATCCATTTTGTTGTCATTGGCACGACATTTTGCTTGATTACCTGTCCAAAGTTTTTGTTGAAGTCTTCTCTTTTATACTTGCTGACTGATGAGCAAACTAAGAAAGCCACTTCTGTGAACTGAAATTTAAGATATTTTAGTTTTATCCAAGAGTATTTCAAAGGTAACGGGTGGAGTCCTCTAATAGGGATAACTTTGGTTTCTTCTCACTATATTCAACTATGGCTGATGGTGGAAGACGACCAACACAGATCTCATGTACTGTTGCAAATAGAGGAAAGAACTCTAGCCATCCACGGTGGCTTAAAACTTCGTAGAACTCTCTTGCAGTGGATACACCCTAAGTATAAGAGAAGAAAATCAGGTTAAAGATTAATTCAGAATCAACGTAACACTGCTAGAGAACTTAAACATTTTTCTATCTGTTAGATTCCCCGGATACATATGGACTCTTATTCTTTAGCACAAGGATAAGAACTGTTGTTGTAGTGAAATGTCAATCCTTTCTTTTTTCTTTTACCAAGACATATGTTAGCGTTTGAGATTTACTCAGAATTTTTTTCAGGACCATGCTTTGCTTGTTTAAGATCTACCTGTAATTTCTGGCCCTGCAACATCTCGGCCTCAAGCTCGTCAAAAGATCTGTAGATGAATAACAGTATGGTCACATTTGCATTTTATCCTGGTAAAGCTTGTTCACCAAATGGTTAAGACTAACCTTTTTCCTCCATTCTTAGCAAATGCCTCAGCAACTTTTCTGTTTCTTCCTCCCACTGCCACAAATGGCGTAATTTTAGCATGAAAGTAGACTGATTTTCTCAAATAGAAGGTATGAAGATATCTGCTTTCTTACAGCATGTTGTGATGACATCAGCAACTCCACAGCTTTCAAAGAAGGTACTATCCCTAACAGATGAAAATAACAGCTTGGAGAAAGCTCTCATCTCTCTCAGGCCAATTCTCATTATTGCAGCCTAATAATATGTATAACAGTGAAAAAAGAGACAGCCAGATAGAGGTAAGATCTAAGTTAGAAAACCATATGTACGAACCTTCGTGTTATTTCCCATGTTAAGTCCATCCACAAAACCTGTAACATTTGGAAGTAGGATCGCTATTAGTTCACAATTTAGAAGGATGAAAACAAGACGTTCTTGTGCTACGTACCAGCTGCTAGGGCCACAACATTCTTCAAAGTCCCACATAGTTCAACCCCTTCCACATCCTGTACCTGTTTGTTCATAAACACAAAAAGCAGATATATTTCTTAAAAGTGCATTACAAATTTGATCTTTTATGCTCTCTTCTATTCAATGATTCGTCCAAGGCTTTATACCCATTACGATTTACAGTTACATGTAGACTAGTAGTAGCTGTAAACAAATCCATAAATTTGATGTTAATTGAAACTTGAAAGAAAAAACATATCAATAGTACTCACAGGAGTGACCATGAAATAAGGGGTACTGAATAATTGAACCCATTGTTCTGC
This sequence comes from Durio zibethinus, assembly GCF_002303985.1. Next base: position 25,129,124 of record NW_019168470.1, read on the forward strand.
AATGTCTCTATTGTCTCTGTACCCAACTGTTGCTTCACTGAACTTCTCCACAGCAATCTACAGGCTCAACCGATTGCTTTTGAGAAAATCAATGGCAAAATTACATTGTATGTGAATTTCTCAAGTAAAATCAGCTGATTACCTCATTTGCAATATTAGCCCCCATCAGAACAGAGCAATTGATGCCAAGAAGCTCGGAGATAAGAGTGGAGATCATGCAAGGGCCTTCCATCTTGACCTCCATCCCTTTAATAAGGGAAATAGCCTCAACATCTCCCCTCACTTTACCTACAAGCCTCTTGCATATACCCTCCATAAATTGATGGGGGGTCACAAAAACCAACATGGTTGCATCTTTAACTGCACAATTTCCATTATGACCGTAAACAAAGTAAACATCTATCCCTTAATACAAGCACTAAAAAATCTAAATCAACTAAAATATTAGAAGAAATTTAAGGAGAAAAGGAAACTAACTACCTGCACTGTCGAGGTCTGGATCCGCAATGACATTTTTACCAAGCTTAATACCAGGGAGATACTTAACATTCTCCTGTGAAAGAAAACAAGTCCAGTTACAAGTTGAGAAAGTACAAGCGCAAAAAAGAATTGCGAACGAATTTCTTCAACTGCTCACATTAGTTCTGTTAATGACATCTGTAAGCTTCTCACCACTTGGCAATGTCTCCTCAAACACCCACATCCTCACTTCATCTGAATTTTCATTACAATAAATTCAATTCAAAACTGAGCTTTGTAGAGATCCAAATTATCTAAAGCCTTAAACTTCCAAAAAATATTATCATTCTCAATTTCTCAATACTTTTTAAAACATGGTTTATTGAAATTTCAATCATTCAACTATATGAATTTCACAATTTAACACCTTTGGTGATCTTGTCCTCAGTTTCTAAATCAACCAAAGACAAGTTATCATGCAAAATGAAATAGAAAAAACCAAGTACAACAAATTCTATTTAGTACCATTCAATCATTGCATGAAATCAAAAAATGAAAAAAGAAAGAAAGAAAGTGGTGGGCACATACCGTGAAAAGAGTTGAGCTTGAGAGTGTTAGAAGCAATGAGTTTAGCAGCAACACTACCCCAATTGCCACTACCAACAACAGTGACCCTAGATTTATAGCCAACTCGACCATCATTACCAAAACTGTTTCCGGTGACATTGTTATGGGATGTTGCAGTTTCAGTCTCGCCCTCCTGTGGGACTGTGACTGGGGCTTGTTCAAAGGCAGGAGCCATGAAAAGAAATGGAGAGAATGAAAACAAGAAAAGATGAGTGGCAATGAGGAAATGAAGGAGTTAGAAAAGAGAGAAAAAGAAGAAGAAGAATATAAGGGGAAAGGAGAGGGCATGAGGGCGGAGATGACAGACAGGTTTTCGTGAGAAACTATGAAACAGTGTTATCTTTATATGCTTCCTGTTGTTGAAGCTGACGATGTACACTATGCTTTCTTAACTTTCTTCTTCTGTGTTCGGTTTCTCTTAAAACTACCTGTTTTTTCCTGTTTCTCTCTCTGTGGGACACCTTATTCTGAAATTTTGTTTTTTTTTAATTATTTCGGATTCAGATTTTTTGAATTTGACATTTGAATTATTCAAGTTGGAGTTATCATGGAGCCATTTGTCATTTGATGGCACAAATTTAACCTTAATGAAAATGTCTTCAATCTATGGATGTTATTAATAATATTAATCTTAGACAAAAACTAGTTCTCAAACTCAAAGCTGTTAAGGCTAAGAAAGAGACAGAGTGAGAGAAACAAGCAGTGATCCTGGTTCATGGCCTAATGAATCGTCAAGGAACTTGACTTGGGTCCATAGTCCATAACAGAAATATCTGAGCTTGCTAATTGAGAGGATGCCAGGCCCCCTTCCAGTGGCTCAATATTATATTTTAGCCCAACAGGGTGGGTCAGATAAACCAGCAAACAGGCTACCTTTTTTCCACATGGTTCATGCTTTAGCATTTTCCTGCTATTCCCTATCCACATGCAACTCTACATACAGCACATTTCAGAACCAACTTGATTGGGAGAAGAAATAAAAAAGGAAGGGCAATTGTTAAATATTAACGCTATTAGCCAAGAAGATCCAGGGAAAATGCTGTTATTATTATGCCTAACATTTAATAATGAAAAGTAATAGGCAGACAGAATTTGTGGCTATTCCTTTCGTAACAAGGGTCCAGGGCCTTTTTCTTTCAGGTATGGGACCTTTTTACTGTTGTTAGGAGTGGGAGATAGAGACACAGATTTCATTTTAAGCAGTTTATTTTCATAATATATGGTGGAAACATAAAGCAAATGAAAATCCCCTTTCGGCGGTTGTCGGTCAGGGGTGAATCAAAGTCTGCACTTTTGAGATAAAAGAAAAAAAAGTTCATGCAGATTCAGTCAGGTATAGGACCTGGATTGTCTTATGTATTGCTCATTATTGGTTCAAACTGTGTGAAAAACAATGATGTTTCTTTCTGCAATTTGATAGGAGTCCTTGCCAAAGAAAATAGGCCTTGCTCCGGACTTGACTGCCATAGCCTTTAATTTGGTTTGGAACTGTCCTTGACTCTGGAAGAGATCTGACAGAAACACTTGATTTACAATCTCCATTTGATGATCACAATAAGAAAACGAAAATATTTCAATTGATCATCTCTGCTTCCAGTTTAAGTATTTATATTAACAAAACTGAAGATAAGAAGAGGAATTCTTCACTTGAACATTGCTCAGGTGCCCACAGCGGCGTGTTCTGTTGGTAGAGTGCTAGTTCTTATGATTAGGGTTCAAATCCTGACAACTTTAAGGATAAAAAAGACATATAGCCCAGGTGGCAAGAAGTAACCTAGATATAAAAGCGATCAAACAACATGCTTATAATTGAGTCATGACAAGCTGACAACACTTAAATTAGTTCCCTGTATGAAAAGATGGGGGGGCAATGGGCCTCATTTAGGGATCAAACTTGTTGTGTACAGGCCGTCTCCTGTGAGGAAGCGAATAATCCTCAGTCCACAACAGAGACTGAGGCACAGGCTCTTGTCCATGCGCTTGTTTCCCTCTCATTTCTTGATGCTGCTCCTCCATCATTCCTGCAACTGCAAACAAAAACCAGTAAGCAGTAATTAAGCCTCATTGCTTATCTGACTCTCAAAACCACGCAGAAAACAACCTCAAATACCTGGCCTGGCAGCTGATACTTGGTGTTGACCAAGCAAGTAAAGGCAAATTATAATCCTGAGCACCAACCCTGCCATCATATCAATCCTTCCCCATTCTCCTTCACACTCCCCTGCTAATATGAACACTTTCTTGTTTTGCAACAGATATAAACTTACTGGCCTCTATATATATTAACCATATCCTACCTGGATAATGTGATAAAGACTAGAAAGGGGTCCACAGAGGAAGAAAAGGTCAATAGAATATTGAACGGACATGTAACATATAGCTGAATCTAGCTACCATGGAAAGTTTGAAGAAGCATGTTGGAGGGTTTCTTTTTGTTCTTTCTGAGCTTCTAAAGCGATCCATTTTTCAAAAAAGAAATAAAGCAGTGCCGCTGCCATCATGTGGTCCATAACTTTTGAAACAAAACTCTGCTTATTTACACCTATCTACATTTTGGATTGAAGCTTCATCCGTTCATGATTTCATGGTTTTGGATTGATGACTATCAACGTGGAAGGAAACAAAAATGTGAATGCAATGGATGTAGTCTTTGACTGACAACTACAGGGAATAGCAAAGTGCATTTTCTTGGTCAGCATGGAATAGCAAAAGTGTTTTTCATGATATGAATAGATTTTGCCCTTTGCTCAAATTGACTAGACCAAGCAAAAAATATGAATGACCACGTTAGCTTTAATTATTTAAACATGTAAATTGGTTCATTCTTGATAATTTATTCCTTTTTTTTTTTACCATGAACCTTGATTCCTAAGACAAATACAGCAATCATCACTCTGAAGGGCTACTGCAATACAGGAGATCAAAATATAAAACTCCATCAGAAATCAGTTATAAAAGGACAAAGTTCAGATGCACAGGTCACTAAAAAGCAGAACTCCCTTTGACTTGTGAGGTCATTTCTGAAGAACATATGCATATCTTATTTGTCGTGCATGAAAATGAATGAATCGAGAACCAACAGCATGTTATTGACCCAACTAGAATCCACAAAAGAAAAGGGATTTGGGGAGAGTGAAAGTTAATGAATCCAGCAGAATTGGTATAAACAAGAATTCTTATTCTCTTAATCAGACCTCAATAACCATTAGTGTAGAATTTGTATAACATTTGGAAATGGTACAACTTTTCTTTCAGTCATCTCCAAGAGAGAGAAATGAATATTAACTCTAGATTGAAATGCATGCAATTAAAGAACCAGGGCTTCTTCCTATTCAATACAAAAATAGGATTCATTCCAGAATCATTTGAAATGAAATGCCAGGCTTAACTGTGGGGGATTGATATGACTGAATTTCATGGAGCTCTGTCAAAGGGCTTTGTGTCATTGTAACAGATATCCCACATTGCCTCCATGGCATCCTTTGCAGCTGCTTTGGAACAGAAAGGGTTAGCAGTCACTGATTTCATAACTCTTCTTCTCAGACATTCCTTTAAAACCAAAATATAAATTACTTAGATTCTACAGAGAATACAGAAGAAACTACATCAGAAATACCATAACTAAGTTAAAGTAAATGAAGAACAGCGTATCTTCAACAAAATGTAGAGAAGATCACATAAGGTAAAACACAAAAGGAACTGAAAAGAGTTTTGCATAAATAAATCCCTAATGGATAAGGTCTGTTTCCGTCACAAATTTCTTTATTTCTAGCTCTAAAAGTGCAACATTATAACAATTTGGAACCAAGGGTGGGTAACTGGGAAGATGAAGCTATGAAGGGCTGGTTCAACATTGTATTTCTCAACATGAATCTGTTATGCACAGAGGTTGCCACTCCTCTTCATCTTCCACATCTCTGCCTCATGGAGATATTTTGCTATTTTACACAAATAAAATGGAAGTATGAACAAGGAATTGAGAAGCAGATGATGAGCTCTTCTTAGAGAACTCAACCCCTTAATGTTTGATTGGAATTCAACTTCATAGCACAACTCCAACTTAAGACTTCGGTTTATAGGCTAACCCTCTTACAAGATAAGAAACCTTTTGAAATAAAACCAACTGATAGACAAGCTAGAGATAAACCTAAAGTAATTTCAAGGAAATGCGCAAGTAAAATACGATAAAATAACAAATAACTAAGTTCAAGAGATAAAATCCACCACCCTTACACTTATTTAAATTTAAAATACCACTTGAGACAGATTTTAAATATAAAGTTTTCTACTGAAACAAAATGAGGGGGAAAAGAACTCACTTGTTCATGGCCCCTTATCTTCATAAAACCCCGCAGCAATCCCCGTTTGTAGTGGCAATCATCACTTAGATGGCCAGCACGAATCTGCAATAATAGAAGAAAAAGTTAAGACCTCCATTTACCAAATGTACCAAGAGTGTCCAGAGGTGAGGAGAACCAAATGCAAAGCATTAAACTGTGGTAGTAGTCAGTTTGACACACACCTCACTACAGGCATGATGAGCACAATTTGTCCAGTCCAAATTTGCAGCGCGGCATTCATCATATGCATGAATAAGACCATGTATAACTACTTGATTGACCTCGTCTCGCAAGCTGACATAGTTGCTACACACCACTATCTAGAAACGCATACACGTAAAAGTTTAAAAAAAGAAAATGCATTAGCTATAATGAACAGTTACATCAAGTTCAGAATCCTTGGAAATGATTTAACCAGAAAAACAAAGTTCATACCAGCTTGTCAACAGATAGAAAGGCACTATGACTTGAACTCATTCTTTAACAGTCAAAATTACCATGTTCAATAAGCTGCCTTAGTTGGACTAATTCTCAAAGCACTATTTCTAACATAAAGGAAAATAAGCAAAAAGATTCTTACTGCTTTACCAGGAACATAGCCTCCACCCATCTGCCTATTGCAATGAACTGCCTTGATGAAATTATCCCCTAACTTACACCCATCTTTCTCCATATGCTTCTTCAAAATTTTCACCATGGGAGCTACTCCAAATATATACATACACAAAAATAATAAAAATAATAATAAATGGCTCATTCAATCATATATAACAATGTTTGGTATTATAAAATTAGATTTGATAATTCGTATATTAATATCATACAAATTATTAAAATTTATTTATTAATATCTAATTTTAGACGAAAATTATTTCTCATCACTCATTTCAATATGAAACTTGAAATATAACGTTTTTGTTTTATTAAATCTATATATAATTATTATCGTTATGTGGTATCATTATGTTGTACTTTATATTAACATAACTATATAAAATGCAAAAAAATAAAAAAAGAAATTACACAAAACTTGGAAACTGACAAATTCAGTCCAAGCTGGAAAAGAAATTACAAAAATCTTGAATTCTTTGATTTCCTTCATGATAAATCTTGGAAACTGAATTGATTAAAAACAGAACCTAAAACCCAGAAACCCTTAAACCCTGAACCTGAATACTTCAATCTTGAAAGCAACAAAATTTGACATTTGCAAAGAATTAACATCAGTTCTGAACTGGGTATTAGCCAAAACCCCAGAAAAGGAACAAAATAACACTAAACCCTGAACACTCCATTCTAGTAAAGCAACAAAGTTGAACCTTCCCCAATAATTCTGAAATGAGTATTAGCCCAAACCCAAAAAAGAAAAACACTAAAACAAGGGCCCTTTGGAGATGGTTTTTCTTGTGTTTTTTGTTTGTTTTTTTAATTGGAAGCATATATGCTTAATAGGTTTTTTTTTTTTTAAAGTCTCCAAAAATCGAAAATAAAATTTGAAAAAGTTTTAAAAATTATTGAATATATAAAAAAAAATTGATGTAATTACAATTTGGTAACGTTTGTTACTTTGTTACCAGGGACTATTCATCCATTGGGCTATGTTACATTATAGTTATCATCTTATTCCTTCCCTCATAAAATATTTGGACTATATTGATTTTCATAAAATTAAAAAAAAAAGTTTTGACTATTAAAATTAAATTTTTTATATTTTTAATATTAAAAAATAAAAAATAAAAAATAATTATAAAATATAAAAAATAAAAATTTTAAATATTAAAAAATATATATTAATTTAAGACTAAAAAAAAGACAAAAAAATAGAACAGAGATAGTATAATTTATAACTTTAAGCATTTTTTTTTATAATTTATAGCTTTAACAATTTTTTATGTATTTAAATTTTTAAATTTTTGCAACCAAATATTTTATCAAATTCAATAAATTAAAAATAAAATAAAAATAATATGAGAATCAATATTTAATACAAAAGATAAATTTTTAATTTTATTAAAATATTTATATATTATATTTATTTTTAATTTAATTTTTAAATATATCTTAAAAAATAGGTATATTTTTTAATCTATCTATAAAATCTAAAAATCTCAAAAATAAAATAATTTTTCATAAAACAAAACAAAAATTTCAAAAACATAAAACATACAAACAATTAATAATTGAAATCCATGAAAATTATAAATTTAACAAGGAAAAAAAAGATATAAAAATGAAAACTTTACTCTGAAGACTTGTTTGAATCATGTCTTGGCATTCCCTAATGGTGCATCCACTGGATTTCATGTAGGATTCCTCTTCCATTTTTCTACGTTGGGTTTTTGGGCAGAGAATCAAGCAGCTCATTAGCCTGTGGGTTTGGTTTTTTTTTTTTTTTTTTTTCTTCTTCCCTTTTAAACAGCTGTCAGTTAGTATTTTTATTTTATTTCGTTTCTAACGAGATGATTGAGATGTGGTAAGTAACACGTAGGTGAGTCACATACATTTTTTTTTTTTTAATTTTAGATTACATTAATTTTGTTTTCATTCATGATATGCTTAATTTTATCTAAAATGATGAAAATATTATACTCAAAATTTGACAAGAAATAAAGCATGTCATTTTAATACAAGGTTTGTGGTTGCTTCTCGTGTGGACGAAAACGTTATTTGTAATAAAAATAAATGACATAAAAAAATTTAAAATTATGATCTAATTTTTTTTATTTTTTATACAGTCGATTTTAAAATTACGAGAGGTAAAATATAATTTATTGTTATTATTGTTATTTTTTAGGGTTTCTGATGTAAAATGCTTAAATTAGATCAAGGCAAAAGGGTAAAGCCCCATCACCATATATAAATAAAATGACAAGTAAAAGTACAACCCTTAATTTTTGAAGCATTTTTCTATCTTATACTACTACTCCTGAGTTTAATATTGATTCAACTCACCGCATAATAATCGTGCTCTTAAAATAAAACAATGATTTCGTTGTTCATTGTCTATGCACATGAAAATTGCATTGTAGGATAGATTAAATATTATCTCTTATTAGTATTATTTTGAGTAGACTTAACAATTCATATGTTGATATCATATAAAATATTAAAATTTAGATATTCATATCATATTTTATATGAAAATTACGTATCACAATTCACGTTGATACAAAAATATAAAAGATAATTTCTTTTATTTTATTAAATTTATATATAATAATTATTATAATTTTAAATTATATCATTTTTATATCTTATTTTTATATCGTATTATCATATTTTATTTTAGATTCTCGAATCTAATAATTTTGATCTCTGATTTTTAATATACAAATCTATTGTCTAAGGTTGTTTGATATTTTACTAGGAAAGATATTTATATTTTGACACAAAGGTAAAAATGAAAATTTATTGCTACTTATCATTTTTTTTTTTTTTGTGGTGGTAAATTTTGTCTCTATGATAGCATGGGATATAACCTTAAAACAAAATATTTTTTATTCATGTGCTATAATTATAATTCAATTATGATGAAACTTCAAATCAATTTTGATTAACTCATGAATATTTAAATCTTTATAATTTTATAATATGATGTTTTATTTTATTTTATTTTATTTTTATCATTGATCTCCCAAGAAAAGCAAAGCCATGTTTTAGGCAAGTAATGAGGTGTTAAAGATTCAATTTGTCCCACAAATAAACCCATCAAACTCGGTCAACCAAATTGTTCATTTCTAAACCATTCATTTCCCCATCGTGTTCTTTGCCAACTATTTAAACCCTCAGCCTCTTGTTTCTTTCAAATCATTCAACAGCATTGCAGTGTTTTTCTCTATATATGTTAGAGAAAGTACTGCATTTCTTTTGAATCACTTCCATTTTTCAATAAAACAAGGAAACGACGCACCAAAAATTGTTAAATCCTGAATAAAGATGGCTCGCCAGGTTATTGTTGTTGCACTTGTTTTCATGGCTGTTGTCGGGGCATTTGCTGCCGATTCATCACCTTCACCAGCCCCTTCAAGTGGTTCTAAGGCTTCCTCACCTTCAAAGTCGCCATCTTCTTCCCCTGCTGCAGCCCCAAAGTCCTCCTCCAACTCCACTTCCTCTGCCCCATCGCCATCCCCCAGCACCAACTCTAGCAGCAGCAGCAGCAGCCCTGCCTCTTCACCATCAAAATCCACCGAGGCACCCAAGTCCTCTGCTGAATCCCCTAAGTCTTCTACCTCTCCTGCTGCTACCCCCACCAGCTCTAGCCCAAGCGAGAGCCCCAGCAGCGAGGTACCCTCTGCTGAGTCCCCCGAGCTCGCATCCCCTCCTTCACCAACCGGTGATGCTCCTGCTGATGGCCCTGCTGCTGCTGATGGCCCTACAACCGATGCTGCGGCCAGTGATGAAACTCCAGCAGCCGCACCAGGCACATCTAGTGCCGCTGCTCTCAGGACCTCTGGAGCCATTGGTGTTGCAGCTATTGCCGGATTCTTCTTCTTCTAAACTTAACATGCACATGCATGGAAGGTTTTGACATGATGTTTTCTAATTTTTTGTATGTAATCAAATTAAAACAGTTGTATCCGTTTGTGAAAGCTGTTCTAGAGGCCTCAAATAAAGGCTCTGATTCTTACATATACTATGTGTTTCAATTAATCATTCATAAAACAAATGTTACTATTATAGTATTATACTACATATAAACTGATTCCTTCCATCATTTTTACACATCCTATTTCCTCTTTGTTGTTTTTTTTTTTCTTGTCTGTAATGAAAATTATATGAACATTTTATGCATTGAGAAAGGCTCATAACCATGAACATGGAATCCTTACAGATAAACAAACAAATCTATGCTTGAAAAGATGCACAGATAATTAATAAAAACAGTGATAACAGTATTTTTCAATACCCATTTTCACCAAACAATCATATATAGAATAGAGTTCTTGCAATGATTAAAGAGAACACACCAGATCGAGTAAGCTGATCAAGTCTTCAACCATTTGGTGAAATTAAACTCTCCATAAATGGCATTAAAGTCCAAGATTGGATGCCATTGACAGCAAGTTGGCGGAAGGGTTTATCTTTTAGATCGTTTAGGAAGAAATTATTTCGGTTCATAGTAATCAAGAATTTGCCATTCCCAGTAAAACATACAGGGAAAAATGACCGAGAATTCATCAAATATGGTTCTTGAGACATTTTGAAGGATTTGGACCAAGATTTTGTCGCCCCATTGTCTTTCAACACCCAAACATCAATGTAGACAAAATCTTCGTAGCTTAAAACCCAAAGACTCCCTTCCGAGATCCTCAGGCCACATTTATGAACTTCTATGTCAGTAGGTGGAAATGGCAATTCTTTCATTTTGTCTTTTACTAAATCAAAGCATATAATCACAATTCAATTTTGCAAGGCATGGTTTTTCAAGGCAAACCAGTAGAGAAAAGCATTGACAAATGTTGCTTGAAAAGAACTCCATAAGGTGCATTCTCTCAACCCTTTTCCATGAAATGGTTTCCAAGCTCAAGACTTCAATGTTACAAAAATCCAATCCTCTCCACAAATGTTGATCAGAAGGGACTCGTACAACTTTGTAAGTATCAATTGAGGAATCATAACCTAACCCAAAAGCTTCAACAGAAGTCAGCAAAGCTCTGGCAGAGGCAATTCCTTGTGATCCCCAGTAGCCGGATTCCATAACATGAGAGCAAACAACTAAAATGCCTGTACATAATAAGCCATCACAATGTCCTAATATGTTAAGAATCTTCCTTGGGGGCCTTGGAGTAGATTTCAGCTTTATTGCTCGAATGCCCTATATATGAATCACGTCACTGATCCGTATAAAGCATGGTCCCGAAGTTTTTACAACAAAATCCTGGGGGGAATTGATGGCTCACATGTTTCCAAGGTGCTTTGTAATGAGGTTGGATCAGCAAATAAAGCCATCCATATCTTGCATACACATTCGAATCGTTTCAACGTCTTGACTGGAAGTACTAACAGGATTTCCCCAACAAGAACACCTGGAAAATTTCTTGTGTTCAACACCAAAATATCCAAAATCATGATCAGTTAACAAGCCGAAGCATGAATCATAATAAGTAGCCCATCCAACTATTATGGGCTCGATAAGTTGTATTTTATTTCCATTGGGGTTCAAAATAAAAGATAAATTACATTGATAGCTTATATATATGTAGGCTGCATTTGCATTCAACTGCACCCACGGTGAGGTGCAGTTGGAAACCAAAAAGTCAGCTTTGTGATCCAAATGAAATCACGGTAAGGCACGGTTGAAAGAATCTATCGCACCGCACCTCTAATTCGGCCAGTGAAAAATTATTTCTTCTACCCCAGCTATGTCTTTTAATATTATCCATGTTTTTTCTTTTTTGCCCGTGAAGATATGGTGTAAGGACTAAAATATTCTTGTCATTTTATCTTTCATTTTTTTGTTCAAAGATTATAAATAATTTTGTCAATTCAGTATAATAAATAAATATATATGTTTACAATTGAGTAATTAATTAAAATAAATAATTACATTAATTAAAATAAATAATTACATAAAAATATTTTTTAACATTTTTTAATTAAATAATTTAAATTTTTATTACATATAAATTTTAAATTAATGTCCTTAATGATTTTTTTTATTTTGTTAAAATTCATCTCACTGTAATCTTATCGCTACAATAATTAATCTTATCACTATTATTGTTTTTAATCTCACCGAAGCTAAATTCAACACCCATTACATAGAATTTTCAGCAACTTAACGTCAAGTTTACTTAATTTTTTAATTAAATATTATATTATTATGTTGCGTTTAAAATTATCGAATCGATTTTTGTTATCTTAAAACTCTTTAAATACAATCTTGAAAACAAGAACATGAAATAACTGTAACAAGATTCATCTATTCGGTCCTATGAATTTGGATTGAAAATTTTCTTTTTACCATTAGGCTGATAATAATTCATTTATTCTTGATTTATGATTCTTTGCATCCTGATTACATTGGCTAAAACAATTTTGATGTAACATCATTTTAATTTTCTTTAGATAAATAAAATCACTCACTTATAAAAAATATACATTGCAGGATATATATATATATATATATATATATATAATATACCTGCCAGTTGATCTTTCACTTGATGATGAATTGCATAAAATTAACCTTCATGCTTTATATTTCTTGCTTTTATAGGACAAAGAGGATGACCATCATAAAATTAAACTGATACCACCTTGGCTGCAACCCCACTTTCTAGTTGATTTTCAGTGAACTGCAAAAGCAAAGCTCTGCAACATTAGTTAGAAAAGAAACCTGGGTTTGCAGCAGAAATAACATTACATGTTGGAGAAAGAGAAAGCATAACTTTGTAAAGAACTCAATTGAGTGTGACACTGTGACTGACTTTAATTACAAACCAAAAACTGACATTATGAGTGCATGTCTCTGCCTGCGGGAAATATAGTACTTCAACCCCCACTAGTTCAATTATTGTATTATTGAAGCCAGCCTGATCAAGCCTTCTCCTAAAGCAATAACTTGCCTTTGTGGCTGAAGTGTTTAGTTCTCCATGATTGACGGAAAAAGCTGGGTTTAATTCCCCTTTTATGTGAAAATTTTTCCTCTTATAATCACTGGTTTCACACAGCAAAACTAGTCATTAGAATCCTGATATTTATCAAATGAAGAAAATGGTGGCATCAATATAGAAAATTAACAATTTGAAAAAAAAAAAGTACTCTACATTCATTGGCCAGCATTTGAAGAAACTAATGCAGCAGACTCATATTAATCCTAGTTGTTATAATTTAGAATTCTTTTCTGATATACAATCTCATTTTTATCTTCAGATTACGATTTATTTTTAAAATCTAGATACTTGCCGGCCCCTTGACGGGTTATTATTTAATTTGTCAAAGTGACAAAGAATATATTAATGTGTTTGCATGACTTTTTTGGGTACTTCTAAAGCAATAATTTTTGAAGGGATAATAAGTCAACATATAGATCTTAGATCAAATAAGCAAACTCTCTTATGAATAATTAAAGACAGTCACCATCATGAAAAGTGAATAGCCATTCATAGGAGATAACAGTAAATCAACATTAAACTGCAATTGCATGCTTTGCGCGATCATTTCAACAAAGTACAAGCTGTTGAATATAAATATCTATCTGGTTTAATGCTAAGTCAGAAACTAGCAGCGGGAGCCCCTCCTACAGTTAAGTGCACCAGCAGTGACGGTCATTGAACCCACAAGAGAAGATGGTCTAGCACTCAGACTAGAAGCCCTGGCAAAGGTTGAAGATGCACCTGCCCCGGTTTGCCTGAAGAAGGCTCCATTCAACATCAAGTCCCCTTCCGACCTCCAGTTCCAGTTTCTCCACTCACTCTCCGGCGCATCCTCATGCTTGGTCACCTACATATGAATTATATATTATTACAAATTAATTTTTTCATGATTGTATGCAAATTCTTGCTGTTTCTGATGATTATGTCTTCAGTAATTTTATTACCTCTTTCTTTGATCTATCATCAGGTGCAAGAAATCTATTCCCTTGGCTGTTGATAGTAGGATTAGCACTACCACCAATGGCATACATTTCCCAGTGAGTGTAATCGTTGTTCACCACATGGAAATATCCATGTCTACACCTGCAATTTAGAATAATACATATATATGAGTTTCATCAACATGCATGATATGGAAATTAATATTTAAGACTAAGACCTTGGCATTCTTTGGACCAGCCCTTCCCCGAAATGGTTAAAGGCAACAGTGACTTGCATGTCTTTGTCTTGTGTATAGGCATCATTGTGGCCCAAAAGCATGACTTTGTCATGATGAGTCATGTAGTTGTTGGAGATAGTCACGGCTGTGGATCCATGGATAACATCAACGAGTCCATCATGACAATTAGACAGTGAACAGTGGTCAACCCATATATTCTTGCTGTTAAAGATGGAAACGCCATCGCCGTCCGATGGAGTCCAATGGCCGGCATGGTTAGGAGAGTCTCTTATAATGGCACTACCCCCGGGCTTACAATCATGTATGTTAAGGCCATGGATGATGATGTTTGATATATAATGGATGGTGATGCATGGTCCTCCCGAAATGTGAACACTTGCACCTCTACCATCAATTGTCTTGAAAGAGTTCATGACTAACTCTTCCTTCAACGTTATCACCATATCACTCTTGAATATGATCCACAATGGCTCATCTTGAATCACAGCATGCCTTAAAGTACCGGGCCTAGGATTCACAGGATCATCATCACCAGCATCCGTAACAACATAAATTCGACCATTTTTCCCTCCCATGGCATTCTTCCCGAACCCAATTGCACAATCAGCTAGCTTTTGCCGGTTACTCTCCCAATTCGGGTCACACCTCCAACAATCATCAATGGGGTTCCCCGTTCCACACGACAAGTAACCCAAGTTTCTCCTCGAAAAATTGATACTCCTGAAAAAAACATATAATAATCTTATACATATACTATCTGTGAATCATAAAAGCGGAAATTTATAAATAATAATTACTTGTGGACTTGTTCTACAACCAATTCAGGGTCTTGAACAGCCGAGGAAGAAACAAGATTTGAAACAAGGAGGGAGATGAAAAGAATATGAAAAATTGAAAATGTTGACAAATCCATTTTTATTCTTGATTTGGATAGTGAAGCGGGAGCCAAAGGAGGAGGTGGTGTGGAGCCATGACTTGTACAATGTGGGGTTTATATAAAGGGTAAAAGCCGAGAGGTATGGCGTGATTAATCTGAGCAAGTGGGTCCATGTGACTCGTAATTTCAGGGTTTTTCAAGTCATTGGGGTAGTTTAAACCGTTAATCAAGCCTAAAGAAAATTCAGAAACCCTTTAACTGAAGTCAATTTTATTGAATTTATTGAGTCTTGTATTTAACCTTTTTTTTTATAAAATTGTGTTTAATATATGTTTAATATATGCTATACTCAAATTTTCAACAACATTTTTTGTTTACCACATGAATCAAAATTCAAAGGGAAAAGATTTAGACAAAATATTTCAAGTGAAATTCATGAAATTTTTTATCAAAAATAATTAAATTAAAATTAAAATGAAAATCAAAATTGATAGAAAGAAAATTTTCATTACATAAATTAAATGCATAAAATTTGAAATAAAATTAATAAAATTTGATATATTTTTAGATGATATTTTTAATAAAAATATTTATAAAATATTTATGGTTTATTAAATCATTTAAAAGAAAGTTTATAAACTTTACCTAAAAAGCTTTATACAAGTTTTGTCCAATCCAAAGTATCAATCTACATTTGTTTATGTCCCAAAATTAACTTGAACAAAAACCATTCCAATGTATTTTGACATAGCTAGTTAAAGAAATCATTGTGGAAAAAATAAATTAATTAAAGGAATCAACAAACTCTTTTAATTAGATCCATAATGTGCTCAACAAGATTATTGGAACATGTTTTGCCAACCATTTCTTGAAAAATCATGATGCTAGTTGACTACTTTTTTTACATTAAGAGATGAAATTTTGGAATTTTTGATGTCTTTATTTGACTTTATAAAGATGTGATTCAAAGCCACCAAGGAAAATGTGTAAAATGTTCAGCATCTTTTCTCATTTTTCCTCAATATCAGCAAAGAATAAATCTCATTATCAACGTCACCAAATGGGTAATATATGTTATCTTTTTTCAAATATTCTATTGAAAGGTTCGATTATAATTAGATCTAATAATTTATATATTCGTGTTATATAAAATATCGATAATTCATGTCTTAAATTATGTTTTATACGAAAATTATATGTTACAATTCATATCGACAAGAACATATGAAATTTTTTTTAATTTTATTAAACTTATTTATGGTTTTTGTTAAAATTTTAAATTGTGTCATCTTTCATATTTTTTATTTGTATCATTTTCATATCATATCACCGTATCATATTTGAGATTATCAAATTTAATTATAATGCGATAAAAATCCTTTACGTTACGTTGTTTAAGAACCCCTTAAGATGAAAATTCTGACTTTAGAGTCTATATTATCATCTTTGATGGCATTAATCCCTACATTCATGTCCATGATGTGCATGAAGGGATGCTTTTCTTACCAGATTTTAAGTGGGATGAGATTTTTTTATATAGAAAAGAATTATTGTTTGGGGGATTTTAACTAAGAAATTTAGAATGATGGGTTTAAAGTAGGAAATTAATAAACGTTTTTCCTACTGAAAACCCATTAAAACCTAATTACAAAACAGCCAAGTTCTTTGGATTCATAATCAAATTAAAAACTTGTTTATTAAAAGAATGATATTGAAATGGGCAAGTAGCATTTGAAATTGTCATGATTTATTGTTCAGATAAAATTTATATGAAGTTTTTAAAGTAAATTTTTGAAGTTCTTTTTTAAAAATGATTTAATAAAAAATATAAATTGATATATTAATAGAGTTGAATATAAAAATCAATAATATGTAAAAAAATTATTGAAAATATTATTTATAATTTAAATTTGATCGATATTTATTTAATGATAAAAATTTTATCTATATTTTTACTAAAAATGTCTATCTAAAAAAATACATGAAATTTATTAAAAATTTTAAATTTTACTCACTTGATCTATTTAACAAAACTTTTCAATCTATCTTTTTTTTATTTTTAATTTTTATTTAATCGTTTCTAATAAAAAACTTTATGAATTTTACCTAAAAAAATTTTATCGAAATCTTTTCCTAAACATATGTTTAGAGCATGAATTAATTATCTAAATCTTTCCCTATGTTTAGAGCATGAATTAATCTTAGTACTTGTCCATATTTTATTTATTTATTTATTTTTTATATTTTGTTTTGGTCGATATAGTTTGCTTAATTTGCATACTTAAATATATTAATTTTTTATATAAAAGATCATAAAAAAATTAAATAAAAAGATTATAAATAATAAAATTTAAAATTTAAATAGATTGAATATTATTTTTTAAAAAATAATTAAATAAATCAATTAAATTTCATATTCTCAGATATAATAATTTACATATCAAGACAACATTAATTCTTAATATCCTATCTTTTGAGTCACAATTGTAATTATTGTCCTTGCATCTACCAGTCAATGAACATCAAAGTACACTTACTAATTATGATCAACAAAGAATAATTTTTAAGCATAGCTAAAAAAATCCTCTCTTTTAGTCAATGCTATATCAAGAGATCAGATAAAAATTACTACAATCAAAAATTAAATCAATATTTATTTAATGATAAAAATTAGATTAAAAATTAAAAATATTATTTATAATTTAAATTTAAATAATATTTATTTAACGGTAAAAATTTTATTAATACCTTTCATAAAAATATCTATCTAAAAAAATAAAAATTTATTAAATTTTATACATTTGATCTATTAATAAAACTTTTTAATTTATCGTTTTTTATTTTTTATTTTAATTTATAAACTTTACAAATTTTACTTAAAGAATTTGATTTTAGTCTTTTCGTTATATTTAGAACATGAATTAATCTTAGTACTTATCCATATTTGATTTTTTTTTTTAATATTTTATCACATTTTGGTTCAAGGATATACAAAATTAGGAAGCTGAATTCTTGACCATGAGTCCTTGATTTTTATTGGAGGAATAATAATAACTACAAGTGCCTAACATTCTTTTATTAGGCTGTTTGTTTTGGTCTATATAGCTTGCTTAATTTGCATACCCAAATATATTAATTTTTTATATAAAATATTGTAAAATAAAAATAAAAATATTATAAATAATAAATTTTAAATTTTATATCTATTGAATGATATTTTTTTAAAAAAAATTATAAATTAATTAAATTAAATTTTATATTTTTAAATATAATAATTTACATGCCCCTATTTAAGTCAACCTTAATTCTTAATATCTTATCTTTTGAGTCACCTTTGTAATTATTGTCCTTGAATCTACCAGCCAGTGAACAACAAAGTACACTTAATAATTATGATAAACAAAGAATAATTTTTAAGTATAGCTAAGAAAATAATCAATTTTAGTCAATGTTATATTAAGAGACTAGATGAAGAGCTCAAGTTAAACTCTTATTTAACATGATGAAAATTACAAAAATGCACTTTAATTAAATATTATTTTTGAAAAAATAATTATATAAATTAATTATATTAAATCTGTTAAAAAAATTTTAAAGTTCATTCTTTCATTTAATGGTGATAATGATTCGATTTAGATTGGATTTGATTCAATTTTTTTATATTATATAATGTTATAAAAATTTAAAATTCAATCTGAATTTAAATCAAATTTTTATTTGTTCAAATCGAATTAAATTGAATTTTATTGGTTTAGTTCGGTTAAATTTACTAGTTTTTAATTTTTATATATTATTTTAATATAAAATTTTAATATATTTAAATAAATTTTGATATAAAATTATTATTTTTATTTTATAAAAATTTAAAATATATATAAAAAATTAAAAATATATATATAATTCAATTCAGTTAGATTTTTTATCTTTTGATTTAAAATTTGATTCAAACTTAATATATATATTTAATATCTAAATTTGATTCAAACCAAATAAAAAAATCGATCCAAACTAAACTAAATATTAAAATTTCAAATCGATAAAAAAAATTTTTACCCTTGCTTCCATGTGATGAATGGATGAAGGTCCAAACATATTTCATATGAGAAGAGACGCTATATATGTTGGCCCATGAAGCTAATGTTCATATGGCAAGCCTACTATTGAACAAAAGAGAGTCATGGCCCAAGCCCTTGTCAATTTCTAGTTAACCTCAGATTATAGAAGGTCCAGGTGGCTTAGCACCTGAGTGGCTAAGACCTAATCCTATTGTCCCCCTCACATTGTGGATGAAAAAATCAAAACACTAAAAATTAATTTTAAATTATAGTGTTTGATTTAGTTTAAATTAATTTTTTTATCAAATTTGGATATTAATTTTACATGTTAAATTAGGTCAGATTTTAGATCAAAATTTAAAAAATAGAATCATTAAATTAAATTATATATTTTTATTAATTTTTTACATATTTTAAATTTTTATAAAATAAAATAAATTATTTTATATATAAATCTATTTAAATATATTAAATAATATATAAAAAAAATAAAAAATTTAAATTTAAAATCAATAAAACTAATCGAATCTATAAAATTCAATTTAAATAAAACTGATTTAAAAAAAATTAATTTAAACTCGAATCAATTTTTAAAAATTTATAATACTATATATTGTAAAAAAAATCAAATTAAATATGATCCAATTCTATATGACTTTCTCTTTCTCTATCACTTTTTTTTTTTTTGGAGGTGCAACAAAATTTTTTTATTACATCAAAAAGATAAAGTCTTAGTACAAATAAAAAAAATGAGAGACTTAGATCAAAATCAAATCCTTGATGCTTCCTCAAATATCTCTAACCATTAGACTAAAGGTTTAGGGACGAAGTGCAATAATTAGTTAATGAGTTATTAGTTAACAATTAATTACTAAAATTATTAAATATAAGCACATAAATGTCGACCATATAATGTAAATAATAAAATTTAACTGTTGAGATATCCAATTTACGACTCATTATACCTTAATTTTATTTATAATATGATTAGAAATATACTTATTTATATTTAAATTTAGTTCTTTTTCTTTAAAATAATTTTAAAGATATTACTTTTTATCTTCTTGATGCATTCAATATTTTATTTATTTTATACTTCCATCGTCACTTTATGCTAATTATTTATAAACTATATTAAAATATTATATTTAAAAAAAGGAGTATAGAGTAAAAAATAAAATTTTCACTTTTCTTTATAAAAAATTTTTCCCCCCTCCTCATAATATCTTATACCATAATGTGTTTCGATTTTCATTTATTAAATTTTAATAAAAATTTTAATTAAAAATCTAAAATATTAATTTGATAGAGTTTAATGAAAATATCAATAATATATAAAAGGTTTTTAAAATTATCATTTATTATTAAATTTAATTGATATTTATTTAACGGTAAAAATAAATATTTTTACTAAAAATATTTATCTAAAAAATATAATAAAATTTATTAATATTTTTTCAAATTTTGTATATTTGATCCATCTAATAAAATTTTTCAATTTATCATTTTAATTTTTATTTGACTAATTTGAATAAAAATTTTGTGAATTTGATCCAACAAAATTAATATAAATCTTTTATTCATTCACAAGCTGACCCATGTTCATTTACATTAGTTAAAGCAAGTTTAAAACTTTTTTTTTTTTTGGTTAGAAAGTTTAGGAGCAAGAAAGATTAATCTATCTTCAAAATCAGAGTAAATCTTCTACCTATAATAAAATTTATGGATTTATAGATTTTTTATGAAATTTTTTAGACTTACATATTATCTACAAACAAGTGATCGTGAAAGTCAAATTTAAGTGCTTTTCCTCTATACCCTAAACTTTAATCATTTATAACAATATCTATTAACAAAGTAAGTTTAAAACTCACCAAAAAAACAAAAGAGCACTTGGTCTATTGGTACGAATTTTGTATAAATTTGATAATTTTAAATACGATAAAATAAAATAATATAAAAATTAGAAAAATAAAAAATATTAAAATAATGTAATTTAAAATTTTGATAAAAATTATAAATATATTTAATAAAATAAAAAATATATTTTATATTTTATGTCAATATCATTATAATATATCATTTTTATATAAAAATATAATATAAATATATAAATTGTTAATATTTTACATAAAATATATATATATATATATATATTATCATGTCTATTGAAAGCTATCAATGCTATTAACCCCTTCCAATTTTGTAGCCAAATTTTTTATGTCATTGATGTAAGCATGGCCTAGTAATCAGCAACAGCGACGGAACTGACTCCCCCATAGCTGCCGAACTTCGTGCTATAAAAAATTAATAAGAAGGTGGATAGGATTCAAAAGATCTTTAAGAACCCATTTTGAAGGTTTGTCCAAGTGCCAAAAAGTGTAGACAAAAGCCAAAAAGGGCCTCAAAAAATGGACCCAACTCGTCGCTTTCTTGTGCCAGTCGTTGCTGATATTGTCTACTCGAACCTGCCCTAATTGCCGACCTTTTTCATTAACCTAATTGAAGAAGATCAAAGAGAGAGACATGAGAAATATTGGCCCTTGGGGCTGGTTTTCAAGCTCACGGAAGAGTGTGAGTTGACAATGACAGTTATACAATGACAGTTATACATCAACTATTGTTAATCTTATCTTTCTCCATTGATTGTATTTTTTCAGTTGATTAAGAAATACTCGTGACATATCTTTATATGATATTCATCCTTATGGCTAGAAGTGAAAAAAATAAAAATAAAAAATCGATTTAAAATTTTAATATTTACTTTGATTCAAATTAATTTTTTTATTTAATTTAAATTAAAATATGAAAAATTAAAAAAAATCAAATCAAATTATATATTTTTATTAATTTTTATATATTTTTTAAATTTTTATAAATAAAAATAATTATTTTATATATAAATATATTTAAATATATTAAAAAATTTATTAAAATAAATAATAAATTAAATTTTAAAAATAATAAATTAAATTAAATTGAATCAATAAAATTAAATTTAAATCAAATTAAATTTAAAAAAATCATTTTTTTTCGAATCAAAATTTTAAAATTTATAATATTATTTATTATTAAAAAAAATAAATCCAATTCAATCTAATCTTACTCGCCAGCAAATAAATAAGTCACCAATCAAATCAAAATTCCATTTTCAACCATCTTGGCAAATGCCAATTGCTATGTTCCCAATCCCATCTACAGTGAAACGAAATCCAGATAACAACACTTATCTATTCATTTACCCAATCATCTTCCCCCACGTGTCAATAAAGCACCAACCCATCAGCCAATCAACCACACCCAAGCCCCTTCCCCCCATATAGTCCAGGCTTTCCTTTCCCTTCCCCTATCACTTTTCCTTCTACTTTTCTTCCCAAATCAAACACAACAATGTGTAACAAGAACATTACATGTAGAAGAAGAAGAAAATCGAAGTCCAGTAGTTTTTCTCTGAAACCATCTCGTAAAACCAGAACAAAAACAAGAAAACCAAAGTACCTTAGCCTTCTTCACCTTGAAGAAAGCCTACCTCAAATGTCCCTGATCAACAACAGCAGCAACAGCCAAATCAAAGAACAAGAACAGCTTAACTTGTTTCCGCTTCACCCTGGAAACTCAGATGAAGACAGAGATACCCAGTACGATAATGTTTCTTTACTTTTCAACACGACAGAGAAAGACAACTTCCATGCTGTTACTCTTCATGGTCTTTTAGACGAAAAAAGCAGTGATAATTATAAGAATGAAACAACAACGACAACGGTAACGTCTGACGAGAGTCCTTTGTCGTCGCCTTCTTTGACGTACGGGTATAGTTGTGAAGATCATGCAAGGCTGTCGCTTGTACGGTCGGCTATGAAAGGGAGGAAGGAGAGAGATGAGAGTGAAGAGAAGTGGGTGGTTTATTCTGAGGTTGTAGAGGAGGTGAGTAGCTGTGGCGCCGGCGGTGGTGGCGGTAGTGGCTGTGGAGACGGTGGTGCATGGTGTCGTAAGAAGAAGATGAAAAAGTTGTTGGCTTTGAAGCTTGATTATGACGAGATCATGAATGCTTGGTCTGATAAGGGCCCACTTTACATTGAAGGAGACTCCCCACAGACTGTACCTGATTTGCTTCATCCTTCTACACATGTAAGATCTTTAGCCCTTAATCAAACAGTTCAATTTTTTTCACCAATCTTTTCCGTTGTACTATTACCTGAACCATTTATTTTATTGATAAATATGTGCATGAAACAAGCACATGGGGATTTTTTTAATGCTTTGTTTTGAATGAGTGGAAATTTTTGCCCATGCTTGTTTGTTTTTGTAAGAGTGATGATAGGCACAGTGAATAATTGGGATGGGTAATAATATTATAATGGAATCTGTGGGATTTGTGGTTTTGCACTTTTTGCTTTTTGTGGGACCCATGGCTGGAGTTTTGGCCCAGCTTGGCAGCATTTTTTTTGTCTATAAAATAGACTATATACCATTTCGGTACAGACAAGATATAAGTAAAAAAATGTCTTTAACATGTCATAAAAGTTAATTTCTTTGATAGGAATTAAAACTGGGTTTTACAAGTACTTCATGAAATATGATTTTGCTTACTAATTTCATGCTTCAAACATGCTTGGATTGCTTATTAATTGCTAATAACTACCATTTCAGTTACTTTCTTAATATTGCTTCTGCATGGTTTCAGATATTTTTAGTAGTAAGAAACAACAGTTGAGAGTTTGATTTAGAATTAACAGTTCCTGCATATGTTTCATGTTAAGTACATGTAAAATACGAAAATTGCTGTATTAGAATTCATGTTGACTACATGCAAAATAAGTTTTTTGGTTTTTGTCAAACTCATATATGATTTTTATTAAAATTTTAAACTAAATCGCTCTCATGTCTATTTTCACATCATTTTCATGTCGTGTGTAATAGTACAGGTTTAATCCGAGATCTAGGGGCAGCAGCCTGTAATTGTTTTCCCAGAACAAAAAGTATTG
Source organism: Durio zibethinus (assembly GCF_002303985.1). The sequence continues at coordinate 25,153,245 of NW_019168470.1, forward strand.
TAAACAAATAGCAAAAGTCATAACTAAAAAATTGGCATAGCCAAAACAGGACCCTGCTTTTCCAATATTCTCATATGCATAATCAATCTGTCATGAGCTATACCATGGAAAGTGAGGTTCATTTGTAAATTCCTTGTGAAAATGTTCTCCAGGAAACGAGATGGGACTCACTTTTACCATTTGTTTAACAATTCAAGTAATCTTTTATATTGTTGCAGGTGCTAATGGATGGTGTTTCCCATTTGTGGATGGTCCCCGAAATGGTTAGTAACAATGCTAGTAGCTTCAAGATTAAGGAAGAATTTGATGGGAAAGAGGATTGGAAAAGGGGGCATAGAGAAGCGAGTGTGTTGAGATACAAGGAGAAGAGGCAAAATAGGCTCTTCTCTAAGCGTATTCGGTATGAAGTCAGAAAGCTCAATGCTGAGAAACGCCCCAGGTTGAAGGTACTATTAACCTCATATTTCTGATTATGGTTGAGTTCTCTGATTATGGTCAGTGGTTCCCCTCCCCTCCTTTCCCCCTTGGTTCAAGTTCAAACTCTCTTCATTATTTGATTTTACCATGTTGAGGCTAACAGATCTTTCCATGTCTTTTTTTTAGGGTCGATTTGTGAAGAGAGCTTGAGATCTGAAAACAATCCTGGAGATGATCTTGCTTCTTGGATGTTGGAACAGTTGTGGCCTTGGATTGTTCATGTTAGCCTCTCTCCTTTTAGCTTCCACGTGTGCATTTTATGTAGAATGGACATTATGCTATTCTTTGGAACACAAATGAAAATTAAAAAAAAAGAAGAAGACATAATCCAAGGAATGAGAGTTTGCATAACTCTTTGGAATACAAAAAAGAGGGAGGAAAAATAAAAAGTGAAGCAGTTGTAGGAAGCTTTACTGAAGTGTTAAGGAATGTTGTTTTTCTCTATAGGGGAGACTTAAACCTTTGAAATTTGGGTTTTCAACTAGAAAATCACAAGTTCAGATGGAATAGAGAGGAGGGCTTTTGTTTTTAAGATGAAAAAGGGTTATACTTTGTAGTCGAAAGCATAATGAGCTTTTTTTTATCTGTACAAATAAAAAGTAAAGAAAAAAAAATAAATGATGGATTTGAGTTCAAGATCAAATCACATGGTGGAGTTTATTTTACCAAATAGAAAATAGAAAATAAAAAAAAACTTCATGAAATCTGTAACTTAATTCAGTTGATTTATATAGTCATCCAAAAAAAGTAATATCTAACACATCTGATTTAAATCTTAATATTTACTAGTTGATTCAAATCTTAACATTTACAAATTGTCTGTGATTTTCTTTGTTGCGATTTTCTTTGTAAAACAAAATGACTATTTCATTCAACGGTCTAGAAAGCTACATATGATCAAGCACTTTTCATGTGTGAAATGTTCGTAATATGAATTATTAGGTTTCAAGCATTAAAGTTTTCTTAGTTCTTATCCACCTATAAAAGTTGTGATCAAGCAGTGGAGCAGCAATGCGACTTTCAGAAGGAATCTGCAAACTGATGGGCAGCCATCAACATAACATGATTTGTGAAACAATGATATTTTCTATAGGTTAGCTTATTAATATCAAGTCAAAATCATTATTAGCAGCGAAAAAGTTTCTTTTGTATATCAATTCTTAGATGTTAGTATTTGATTTTGGATCAAAGTTGCCAAATATTCTCCCGACAGGAGCTTGACTGTTCAACTCATTGGTTTGGCTCACTCATCACTTGGTTGGGCTCAAGCTGAGTTTTGCAGTCAAGCTTTGGACCATGTGCAGCAACGGTTCTAAAAGGATGGAGAAAAGGAAAATGGTCCCCCAATCGAATTGTGCAGCAACAAGTCATTTCAGTCAGCGTCATTTGTTGGCTCAAAAGAAACTGATTACGTAAGGCCCGGCAGCAGGCAAGTATGCCATTGTGAAATTTGTTTTACCATCGATAAAATGTTGGACTCCTACAGTTTTAGTGACGGAAATTCAATTTTTGACAATCTCAAATACGAAAAAAATTTGTTTCTTGCTGGCTGTGGACGAAGTGTTAGAGCCATTTTCATCATCAAAGATGGAGGGCCATATGAGAACGTGCTTTTCACGGTGGCAAACATGTTTTAAGCTATGAATGGCAGTGTTGAATTAATGAAATTATCTGTATAGATTGACTTGTTTCTCAGATCTTTCTTTTGTCTACTGTTTGATTTACTATCTTTTTCCCATGTTAGGGGGTACTCAGCAATGGGAATGGGACCTATTTTGTTTGGCATTATTTTCTTCAACATAGCTATCATCCATTGTGCTTTATATTGGGTTGAAACTATTTATAGTGCTATATCCCCCCTCCCCAACATTAGCAGCCATGAAAAAGGGGTCATATGGCTGCTAAGGGTAAGGGTCATAGCTAGTAGGAAATCAATTTCAAGTGTAAGAAAGTAATGAAAAGAGGTTATCAGGTCAATTTTTTAATAATCTAATCCTTTTTTCTTCATTTTTCTGGTTTTGGTAGGCACGGGAGGAGAAAATGGAACTTTTGAGAGTACTAAAGATTGAAAAATTGTAGTAATAGACTCTGCCTGTGTTGGAGACTTGCATGTTTTATTTAAGTTTTGACTGATGTGTTAACTCATTTAGCAAGTGGTGCACTAGCCTCCCTACTGATTGGAACTTGTATCAGTTCATCCAAGAGTAAGGATTGCTACAGATTTTGGGTTTGAAAAACATGCCTTGTAGAAACAATAGGAAAAAAGATGATGCTTGTGCAAGCTGTTCATTTGTCATCCATTTGAGATCAGTGCGGATGGTCAAGTCCTCAACCACCCTTCTGGCACAGAAATTAGTCACAATCACAAGTTAATTAATAATGATCATCTGAACAATTCCATACTTTCAAATGCATTGACTTACCATTTTTTTTGCATTTTTGAAAACTGAAAAAAAAAAAAAAACTATTTTTTATTGTTATGGAATCACAAAGAATTAGATGGAGCTGTTTATGTTAAAGAGTCAGACAGTCTTAGCCAACAGATTCCATCCTGACAACTACTATCTGATCAGAATCGTAACCCTAAGACAAGAAGGAAGATATAGATTCCAGAAAAGTATCAAGGAATGGAAGCCTTGCATGCAAATTCTTATGCTTACCTGAAACATTCACAAAAAGGTAGTTTAAAGCAGGAAAATATGCAAGATAATTACCATACCTCAGCTTGGATGAAGTTGGAATGACAGAAGGAAAGATATATCAATAAAGTGAAGCAGTGGCAGAAAATTGAGTTGACAGAAGAGTAGAAAGCACAAGACTGCTCATACACAGGCCTTTTCTGGGTATGTTCAGCTGTGCTCTCTATCTTCTGTCAACTAAATGCATCATCAATCATGGCCTGTCATTGGAACTTTCTTCACCTTTGTACCAAGGAGGAACATCCCTTTTGAAAAGACAGAAAAAAAAAGTTACATATATTTACATAAGATTTAGAACTAGATTGTTTATGTTTTAGTGTAAGAGAAATTTCATAGCTGAAAAATGAAATAGAAGAGGGAACAGGGAATTCTCTTCATGTTTGACAATGGAAGAAGATGGATGAGAAAAGTTGGTTGAAAGGATGGGATGAGAGAAATTAAAGGGAATAGTCTTGTGAAACCAAGTTGTGACTTGATAACCTTTTGTTTATCAACATCACATTGATTAAGCAATATCAAGTGATTATCTTCTTATCTTTCATTTTCTTGGTAGATGACTTTCAGTTGGAAATTAAACTAGGATATTCAAGTGAGTTTGTCAATTATATAGATTTGTCGATCCTGACAGTGTATTCTGATAATAATATCAATATTGACATTAGTTCTTTAGCAGAACTTCATAAACAAGTTGTAGTTGATTCATTGAAATAGAAAAAAGTTAAAAAGTGAATTTTTTTTACCCAAACTGTTGAAAGAAAAATGAAATAATTTTATCTTGTAGGTGAATCTCATTAACCATTGCTATTGAAGGCTTGAACTAGTACATTCAACTACCTACCCCTTCAGTTCTCATTAAATTTTCATGGGAAAACAGCTTTTACCTTTTATTTTATAAGACCAGATGAACAATCTTGATGTTTCAGCTTCAGTGATAGGAAATCCGTTGGAATTCCGCCGTTAAAGAGTGCTTTTCTTGACAGAAAATTTTCATCACGGAAGGGTTGTCTTCTTGTAGTGACAAGACCAAGAACTCAAAAACAGATCATTCAATGGAACATAATTGAAGCATCATTTTGCAAGAAGTACTATAGCTAAGAAAGGAGTGTTGGCATCCTACCTTATCTAAATCAGGTTGATCAGTCTCTTGCACTTCAGAGTAATAAGAAGGTGGGGGCCTGGCTATTAGTCCCTATTAAGTGCCTGTCTATTCTAATATTCATACTCAATATGAAAGCTCAGATCTCCAATAGGAAACCATAGCAGTATTATCTTTCTCCCTCATGGAAAATACATGAAGAAGAAATAATTGCAGGGCTGCTGCAGATAAAGTTTCTATAGCTGGTGCCTGGTGGGAATTGAAGTCAAGGATGGTTAGATAACAATATTGTGTTCATTTTTATCCAAGTTAAAAACAAAAAACAAAAAATCAACAGTGTAAAAGAGATTTTGACTTGAAATATGTGACAATAGATGGCAACTGGATCATGTAATATATATGTTAAGTAATCAAATGCGAATTAAAATACTAAGAGGGTCCAATAATAAAAACCAAAACCCAGTGTTGTGGAAGCCAAATGAACTGTAAGTCATGTCACCTGCACATAAAAAAATTAAGGTTTGAACAGTAAAAACAATTGTTTTTCAAACTGATCATGCATGAGCTCAAGTCTAAACAAATAGTAGAGATCAAAGAGAGGAGGACAAACAGGGAAAAAGATAATAGCTATTCACCTGTCATTCATCAGTTTCCATGGGATGGTCAAGTCCTGATCCAAACTCCAACCTAACAATTTAGTCAACAATCATAGTTAAATAATGATCAACTAATCAAAATTCCTTAACCATCAAATTAATGCATTGACTTCCAATTTTTCTTTTATTTTGAACAAAACTCTTCTGCAGGGAAACTCTGCTAACTTTTATCAATTATCATTGGAAAGCCTAGAAAGAACAGAATTTGAGAACTATAACTCTTCTACAACAATGAAGATGGTGCATGAAATAGATTCCAATAGTTAAGTTGAATAACAACAACTATCAAATTTGTAGCATTAATGGCATATATAGTCTTCTTTCAGAGAACAGAAAGTAAATGGTCTTTTTTTAAATATATATATATATATATATATATTGTGTTGAACTTTTGTTTTCTCCCTCCCCATTCTTAGGTTTCATGATTGATTTTTTTCCTTATCTTTTCATCACCTAGCTAGGTTGATAAGATATAGTATAAGCACTGGATCAAACCTGGTAAAAGAAGAAAATTAAAATTCCCATTCATCCTTAGCAGCAAAAGCTGTAGGGTGACATACTTAGCCAAAGCATGGCCGTTCAGAATAAACATAACAATTTCAAATATGATATGGTAATATGATATGAAAATAATACAAAAAAATACGAAAGCAACGTGGTTTAAAATTTTAGCAAAAACTGTTTATGGATTTGGCAAAAATAAAAAAATATGTTGCGTTTGACGTGTTTATGTAATTTTCATATAAAACATGTGTTTCACATAAAACAGAAATGAATAAACAAATTGTCAGTTGTAATTTAGAATAAAAACAGAGGGTTGCAATATTTTCTAAACATATAAATGGTGCAATTTCACAGATATATATAGTACAACTGAAAAGATTTTAAGGGTTATAATCTTATCTTTACCTTGGGTTGAACTTGGTATGTATACTGACAAAAGCCAACGAAATGAATCCTGAGAGAAAATTCGGTTGACAGAAGAAAAGAGAGCACAAGGCTGTTCATACACAGGCCTTTTCTGGGTATGTTCAGTTGTGCTCTCTATCTTCTGTCAACAAAAGCATCTTCATCCATAAAAATAGTCAGCTTTACATCCTTCTTCACCTTGCAGCCTGCCAGAAACAAAATCCTTTTAAAGAAAAAGAAGCCAGGTAGGAATCTAAATCCATGCATCTTTTACATATCAGAAGTTCAGAAGTAATTAGTTGATTTATTATCTTCAAGTATAGTAGTTTATCTGAATTTTCAGGCTAGAAAAAAAGAGAAATTGGAGTTTTTTTTTTTGTTTGGAAAACTCTAGTTGGTCAAGGGAAGAAGAAGGTTGGAGAGAAGATTCAGTGATGTTAAAAGAATACGGAAACTCTGATATAACTTGTCGATCCTAGCTAGACAAGTGATGATAGATAGGGAAAATCAAGTGAAACCAGTGGCTAATTTAATACTATTTATCAATTTTGTATCAACATCATAGTGATAAAGAAAATAATCCATAGTGATCTTTTGATTAGTTTTCATATTTCTATTGGTAGAGGAGTTTCTTGCGAAAAGTGCCATCCAAGGGAGTGTTGTCCAGTATGCATTCGTCCTTTTTAATTAGGATTTTACTGCTTTGATTTTTAAACTACTTGACTAGCAGCTAGCTAGACATAGGAAATTTATAATAATTGATCAAATACATAAGTAAACATGTTAGTTGAATGATGCATAAATGAAAGTTTTATTCCTGAGTAAATTTAGACCACTTAGAGTTCATTTGCATGCGTGATGGGAGAATTCTCACAGTGCTATGCATATCGTTTTATTTACAGGACCTTAAGAGATTCAATCATAAAACGTAACTATAGTGTGGTAGGAGGGTCAAATGATCAATCAAAGTTTGAGAGCTTGGATGAAGTGCGTGCACTACCCTTCTCAATTTGACATACAAATTGTGACCTTAGATCAGATGATTTAATTAGAAAAGCTATATTATAAGTAGACACTCACCTTAAGTATATTTTCCTGCAAATGAAAAGTAATATCTTGTTAACTTTGTAGCATGTTGGTTGAGGAAATCACCATTGAATACATGGTCAAATAATGTTTAGTTTCAAACCCCAAGAACCGATAACTCCCATGCTTGGTTGCTAGGGAGACAAGGTCTGAAAACCATATATATACAAGATCAAAAATGACCTCCGACATGTTATATATGCACAATGTCTGGCCGCATTCTTGCATTTAAGAGTGATACTCAATGGTTGGGGTTCCCCGGCAGGCAATTGATTTCGGATTCTGAAAGAAGTCAAGCACAGGTAAATGACAGATGCTTTTGCTAGGCTCTGATCGCTATTGAAGAAGTTGTGTCAGCATTGGTTTAGCCTAATGAAAAAATGAGCTGACTTTGATGATTAGATTGCCTACTCTAGCTATAACAGAAAGGATTATAGCAATTATAACAGTAAGTTAGATTTGTTCTTGAGAAACGCTGTCTGCACATGAGTTTGGCACAAAGCAACAAAACCAGAATGGGCCTACAGAGGATGGCAGTTTTTCAAGGCTGAAAACTGACATTGGTCAGGGCATGGGCCTCCTTTGGGTTGATAGTCCAGTTTCTTTTTTCTGGAACTTATTCTAAAATAACTATGGATGTATTTGTCTACATGTTAATGCATCCATAACTTTCTAGAGCTTGCATTTAGTTTAATTCTTTAATGATGAAAAAGGAAGAGATCCATTCCAGACACTACCATTGGCAATTCTAGGGAATGTTCAGGTCTGATTAACAGAAGATAGTAGAAAATGAAATTATTAGTTAGAAGAGAAATCAAGAAGAAGAGAAATCAAGAAAAGAAGTCCCAAGAAAATTCAGTAGACAGCTTAATCATCCTTTATATATAACCAGAGAGGCAGATCAGATACATCAATCAATATCATCATCGCATTTTCCCTAGCTATTAGATTCTTTTCATATATCCAAAAAATGGCTTTCATCTCCCAACTGTTTGGTGATGAAATTTATGACCCTTTTCTTAGTATGATTAACAAATGTCCTGTCCTTAACACTCCAGCAGATTTGAAGGAAACCCCAGAAGCCCATGTGTTTGTAGCTGATCTTCCAGGGCTGAAGAAAGAAGTAGTGAAAGTTGGGGTTGATGATGGAGAGGTGCTTCAAATAAGTGGAGAAACGAATGTGGAAAAGGATGATAAAAATGATAAGTGGCATCCTAGGCAAGTTCCATACGAGTTTTTAGGCTGCCAGAAAATGCAAAGACGGATGAAGTTAAGGCATCAATGGAGAATGGAGTGCTTGTGGTGACTGTCCCCAAACAAGAAGTGAAGAAACCAGAGAAGAAGGTAATTGAGATTGAGGAGATCAAGGGTTGAGAATATGAAATAAAACTTGTTTTCATGTTTTCTCCAGACGTGTTTATGTGTGTGTTTCTGCATTTTCATGTCATGTACTAAATGCATTTGTGCCTTGTTCTTGGAAATGCTTAATTTAAGTCCCAAATATACAGAAATCTCACAAGAAAAACTTTTGAAAACATATTAGAATTGGAATTTGAAGAACAAATTAAAGGATAATGTGACAGGATTTAATCCAATTCAATTTCACTTAATAACCAAAATTAAAGACTCAACAGAAAGAACTCAAAATACTCGGAAATGATTCATCCCAAATATGAACATGCCAAAATTTGCCTAAAACTTGAAATAAATCATAAAAACCATTTTGCATATGCATGTATAATTGTGTTGGCCACTTATAGATTATAGAATTCTAAATTTTCTCAAAGTAGCTTCCCTACATATCAGATTTGCTTCAAGCAGAAGGTATTTAATGCCAGTCATGGGACCACATGTGCTTAAGCATGCAAATGTACAACCTAGGAATGACTTTGAAATCTTTTCTTTAGTTGTTAATGGAAATGATTTTATTGCAAGCGTTATGAAATCTGCCTTCTAAGAGAGATAGGTGAATCACTCGAGTTAAATCTCAAGATCAAGTTTATGTAAGAAAAAATTATCTTATTTCAGGATCATATATAGCATACTGCATACAAATCCTCCACTAAAAACGATTGTTAGTAACCAGAATCAAGTTTAAATCTTACGAATCTTTATCAACTCAACCAACCCTCTTGACTGAGGGACCTTACTTTTGCCATCAATTGCCAGCCCTTATTCTTTAAAATTTTCACACTTTTAAGTGTTTTTTTTCCTTAATTATGACAATTATTTCAGCCTGACTGTGCACATGGATTAATATAAAATCAAGAGTAAGGAAAAATATTAGTAACATTTTACATTAAAATGAGGAATCAACATTTTTATAAACATATCAAACTATGCAAAATGATGTGAACATGCATCAGATTTCAGATTAAATTATGTAGTTCTAACACAACCAAGTGCCCTAATCTAATCAAGTGAAAAATAAAAAAAAATAAAAAAAAAAACACTTCACCATATATTTTAGCATTTTCTTTTTTGGTGGTTAGTGAGTACAATCATATTGTTTTTAACTAGTAATGTCATACACTTATGGTGTGGTAAGCAGTGCCAATCTGTTGGGTTCCTGCCAATCTATGAAGCTTCATTTCCTTGATAGCTGGATCTTCTAGCAAAAGCACTTTGTCTTTGTCTCTAACACCAACCATGTGTAAATATTCATCATCTTCCCTTTCTTTCCCTTTGAATAATAGCCTTTGCTCTCTTGGCTCCAAACTTGTTACCAATGACAAAATCAACTTCAACTCCCCTGAAGAAATAAATTTGCCACAAAATTTCAATAACAACCCAAAAAAAGAATAAAAGACTAAATTATAGAAGGCTGCATCCTAAGAATAGAGAAATTGATTATCTCAAACCTACTCGTATCATCTTTTAAGGGTGACTATATCAACCAAATTAAGCTTCAGGTTCTAATGGACATAGTTTAAACATGCTCCTATATATGATCATATGCTAAAATATGCATTTCTTAAGTCAATTTCTGATATGAAAATATATGTTTGATCACAAAATATTAGAGAAAAGAAGGCTTACCAAAAGTGGAAGTTGCTTCAATGGAAATATCATGCCAATGAGAAACAGTTGAGACTCTGACAGTGATCACCCCTTCTCCAACACTTCCACCAGTTTCTCTCTTTTGAACAAGCATGCCACCAGGCCTGAGTTCCCATTTGATTTCACTAACATTATTATTGTTTCCACATCCCTTTTCACCACCTTTTACATTACCATTGCTACCATTCCCACCACTACAAAACTTAAAGCTGCCTCTGCAAAACCTCTTAGACTTCAACTTGATCATATTTTTTTTCCTTTTCTTATTCAGCCGAGATCTTAAAAGCTCAAGAAGCTAAAAATGGGAAGAGGAAGAGTTGGGGTTTAGCTAGTTATATAATAGTAGGGAGCATGGAATAGGGCAAAAGAAGACATAAATAAAAAAACAAGCGGCCTAAGGCTGATTGAAGAGGTTGTGAAAATGAGAGACAAGTGAGATGAAGACACATGGAGTATACTATGGGCGTTTTTCTCTGCTGATTTTATGGGGGGCTAAAGCACATGGGTGGTGGGTGCTATGGAGTTACACGCTTGCTTGATTAGCGGGCCAAATTACATAATCAAAAACAGCAGTCGGTTGGCAAACATTGCTGATCAAATTGATGGAAGCGAAGGTTTTTTTATATGATTTTAGGGGACTTGTTTCGTGGGGTCAATTCTATTGAGATATATAGGCTTTGGTTTAGAACAATTGTTAAAATTTAAAGGCATTGTCTCCCACGGCCAAAATCAAGAAAAAAAAAGTAGCCATTGAAGCCTTATCTCAATTCGAATGAGATCAATTTTTATCGTGTAAGGTGATAATGAATTTAATTGAATTGAATTGAATTTAATTTTTATGAATAATATATAATATTTTAAAATTTTAAAATTTTGTCCGAATTTGAATTGATTTTTTTTTAAAATTAATTTTATTTAAGTTGAATGTTATCGGTTGGTTCGGTTTATCGATTTTTAATTTTTTTTTTGTTTTTAATATATTATTTTAATAAAAATTTTAATATATTTAAATAAATTTATATATAAAATAATTATTTTTATTTATTAGAATTTAAAATATATATAAAAATTAATAAGAATATATAATTCGATTTGATTTGATTTTTTTTTTATTTTTAATATCTTAATCAGAAATTCAATGTAAACTTAATACATACATTTAAAATCTAATCTTACTCCAAACCAAATAAAAAAAAAAAAACCGATCCTTTCATCATTTATATGCATTTAATATTTGACTTTGAAATTTTTTCTTATCATCATGCATTTCTTTTCCATGTTTTCTTTGCAGCAAAGGCTTTTCTTCATCCTTTCATCTAGGAGTAAAGCTGAAGCTCTTAGGTTAGAGAATGTAATGATTATGTTTGTTTGATCAAGTGGTTTAATAATGATTTTGGGCAACAATAAATTCAGTAATAAATTAAACCTTCCACCAGATCTACCAAGTTTATACCCTCTCTTAAAAGTTTCAACTGTACAATGTGCCAATACTTGCAAAAATTCCACTCAAAGACATAACTTACTTGTTTGACAATTTGTTTATCTAAATTAACCTCTTTTTGTGATTTAATTAGTTCCTCAATAAATATAATTAAATTTTCATGATCAACTGCTATTTAAAATAAGAATCTAAAATTTAGCATAGATGATTCATCTATCATTTCTATGAAATAAATTTTCATAAGTAGAGATAATAACAATTTGGTTTAGATTAAATTCAATTTGATTTTTTAAGATATTAGATAATATTATAAAAATTTAAAATATGATCCGAATCCGAATAAAATCTTCATTCAATTTGAATCGAACTCAATCGAACCAAATTGGTTCGATTGTTTATCAATTTTTAATTTTTGTAATTTTTATATATTATTTGAATATATATAATTTTATTTTTATATATAATTTTAATATATTTAAGTAGATTTTGATATAAAATTATTAATTTATTTTATAAAAATTATATATATAAACTGAAAAATATGTACAATTCAATTCGATTTATTTTTTTTTCTTCTTCAAATTTTCACCTCTTAATCTGAATTCCAATTCAAACTTAATATATATATATATATATTTAATATCCGAACTTGATTCAAACAAAATAAAAAAAAATTAATCCAAATCAAACCAAATATTATCATTTCAAATCGATTTTGGGATTTCTCAATTTTTTTTCCTCCCTACCCATAAAGTTGGAGTTAAATTCCCAGTACATGTAATTTAACGTAGACTATTCATCTATCATTTTTAAGAAGTAAATTCTCATAAATAGAATTAATAATGGTTCAGGTCGGATTTGATTCAATTTTTTCGGATATTGTATAATATAGTAAATATTTATCAGTTCGGTTCAGTTTATTGATTTTTAATTTTTAATTTATATATATTATTTTAATATATATAATTTTATTTTTATGTATAATTTTAATATATTTAAATAGATTTTGATTTAAAATTATTAATTTTATTTTATAAAAAATTTAAAATACATGTAAAAACTAAAAAAATATATAATTCGATTTTATTCAATTTTTTTTATTTTTTACCCCTCGGTCTAAAATTCTATCCAAATCAAACACTATAATTTCAAATCGATTTTTTTTTATTTTTTAATTTTTTTCTCACTCCTACTCGTAAGTTGGAGTTAAATTCCTAACACATGTAATTTTATTCTGTCAATTCTTTAAGTTTCGTTCTATTGAAAAATTGTCATGTGTGTAATTACTACTTAACTCTTTTTCTATTAACAAACTATGTTAAACTAAACATTGGTTGGTCAACAACTAAAGAGCTCTCATGATTCTTTTTTTCTTTGCTTTTACTCTTTTCTATTAGTGACAACAAGTAACTTTAGGCAATCATCTAAAATCCATTCATTTAACCTCTTCCAACATTGGTTTTTCAACAAGAGAGAGCTTTCATGATTACATCAATTAAAAAGAAGATTGCTAACTTGAGCAACCCTTTTGCTCCTTTTTCCATTGGTAACAAAACAACTTGATAAAAACAATTATATATATATGCAACTATTTGAGATTAGTTCAAGTGATAAATGTAGGATAAGATTTAATTGGATTTAATCTTAAATTCAAGCCATAACGCTCATTTTAATATCGAAATTTTTTTTAAAAAAATTTATAATTTGTTCATTTAAAAATTTCCTTAGACCTTGATTTTTCGACAACCCAAGAACTTCATGATCATATGACATGTTTTTGAATACTATAGCTATATCATCATTCACTTCAAACAAAAGGTGGTAACATTATCAATATGCAAATTTTTGTTCTTCATTCATCTTATCATATTCCCAAAGATAGCACAAAAATAAAAGGGTGTAGGGATCTCAAATACTTGATGGAATATATGTTACAAAAAAGAAAGGAAGCAAAGATGTTTTGTCTTGACTTTCTAACATGTTGTTTATGGTTTAGTTAGGTTAGTTGGGTGGGTCTTGTCCTGTCTTTTGAGATGTCTTTGGGGGGTTTTACTTTTTTGTATGGGTGGTTAGGTTTTTAGTTAGTTCTATGCTTCATTCAAACTAAAATTTTCAATTTCGAAATCAATTTCAATACCATATGGCACGCGAAAGGGACGAAGATTCTCTTATCTCTCAAAAGTCTCGACTCAATTAATGTTTCAATTTTTTAAGTTAATAATGAATTTTATAAGCATTAAACTTAGTTAATCTCTCATTAAATCAAGGGATGAACATCCCATTTTAAACACAAGATTCCTTAAAAACATGATAAACTTTTTCTTAGTGGATGACAAACTTAAAAATGAAACTCAAAACTTATAAAGAAATTGATTGACCAAGGTACTACAAATTGATTCTAAATAATTTTTCTTGCAAAATTGAAGAAAATAGTTGACGATGATACCCCCACATGTGTTGCAAGAGAGAGACAGAAAACATAGGTGGTTGTTAGCCATGAGGAGGAGACACAATATTCCTCATTTTGCCATGCATGAATCATATATCTTTTTCGGTTTGAATCCATGATCTCCCAAAAAATTCATTCAAACAAAAATTAATATTAATCACCTCCTCCCAATACATAGAAAAGAAAATTTTATCGGAAGAAGATCAAATCAAAATGTGCTAAAAATCAAATAGTTTTAAGTTTAAATCGGATTTAGTATGATTTATTCCCTCATAACTTTATGTTTCTTACATGTATATTAATGATTTATTATATTTATCAAACCTGATGATTTAATTGTATTACGGTTGATTTAGATGTGTGGCGAGAGCTCTCTCATCATGTCGGGATTTTCGATAATATTTATACTAAATAAATAACTAGATGTCCATATATTATTGTCCCCTAGAGATTAGTAGTAAAAAAATGAGTTACGCTTAGCTAGAAACATGTGAGGATATAATAGAAAGGCAGGCAAGGCATGCCCACAAAAAGAGCAAGCAAGCACAAGATAGATACTTTCACACCTCCCACAAGATATGCTTCTTGTTGGCATATTCCCAAGCCAAAGATATGTGTAGCCTGCACAGATTTTATGCTCATGGAAGTGATTTGAAGCTCAATCATGGAGTTGCATGAATGGCTATAAATATATATGTATATGTATCAATCTTTATTAATATTTTGAAATTAGAAACAGATAGATATGATTCCATTATTGTTTGCCTGCTTATAATCATAGCAAAAAGAAAATGATGTTCCATTTGTCTTCTTATCAACCAGGAAGGATATAAAATCAACTAATGAACCCAAGAACCTTCTTTATGGAATCTAGGGCTATCTAAAATGTGTAGTAATTTCATAAGAGAATGTAACCAATGAAGATTTTTATTCTTTCATAGAATAACTAATTAAGATCCAACTAAGAATTTTAAAGAATAAAGATGCAAATCGATGAGTTTAAAGAATTAAGATCCAACTGAGAAAAATGCTTTATATATATATATATATATATAACAACACACAATATGTATATGAAAAAATAGAATATAACTAAATATTCAATGATTGTCATAGATTATGCTAAGTGAAAGAATTTTTTTTTCATTTCTTTGAACATGTTATACTGCACTGACTTGAATTTAAAATTCCAAGAAAAAAAATCCACTTCAATGAACAGATGTGTGTGGTATTGATCAAATATTAAAATTTTAATCTTAGTAATCTTAATTCAATTTTCGATAATTCAAAGTTAAAAAAAAAAAAACCGCTTCAATGAGTAAGATTTGCTATGCTAATAATTCAATGGGTTGCATTTTTTGGGCATCTTGGAGCTGGATTCGGGTTAATGCCTTTAAGGTCCATTGCCATAGCTCGTTAAAGCAAGCTTAGGCTTATTGGAGCATAGCCCATTTATTTGACATGGAAAGTCTAAACGACGCAGTTTACTCACTGATTTTTGCTTCCCTCAAACCCCTCCAGCTCCCCTTGTGATTGAATGGCTGTGAAGAGACCGAGCAGAACACACAACCATAACTTGTAACGAGCAAAGCTTTCATCTTTCAGAAGAATAAGCCTTGCTCTTCACAAAAATTTCATTTTTCAGTGTATATTTCCAGTTTTCTGTCAATTTGTAGAAACTCCAGTCAGTTCAGAACTGAGGTCAGTTATCGCTTCTTTTGAAAGGAGCATTGGAGAATCTATCATGAGATTGTAGTAAGATGTTTGCTTGCTTTTTCATTGAATTTTTAACTCTGGGTATTTCTTAGTTTTGTTAAATTTTGTATAAAAATGCAAGCTTTAAGTATCTGGCCATCACACGGTGGCTCTTTGGTTGTACCCCATTTGGATTTTGAGATTGGTTCTTCTTGTTTTGCATCTAGTATACCTAAAAGGAGAAAAAAATGGAGTCTTGTTGAGAGTAGAGGTTATAATTTTTTATTTCTCTCAAGCTATTCAAGGTTTAGCGGGAGTGGGACTTGTTGTAGGAGCTTGAATTGTAGTTTGAGATGTGGGTTCCTCTGCTGGTACTCTAAACTGAAAGTTGTTCTCTTTTGTGAGCCAAAGAAAGTTTTTTCTAGTGGGTTGGTTGCACCAGCTTGGGCAATGGAGCAACAAGAAATTGGGAATGGACTTGAAAGAGGAGAATCACATTCAAAGGATGATGACAATGGCAGTGAAGATGAAAGTGAGGAAGTGGATGTTAGTAGTGAGGGAGAAGTTGAGTTGAAGGAGAGTGCAAGGGTTGATGTTCGGGCATTGGCATATCGTTTACGGTTTGCTAAAACTGCAGATGATATTGAAAAGGTTCTTAAAGATATGGATGAATTGCCCCTTCAGGTACATTCAAGCATGATCAGTGGTTTTGGGAGGGACAAGTACATGGATGCTGCAATGGCCCTTGTTGAGTGGCTCAAGAGAAAGAAGGAAAGTGGCCGTGGTATTGGCCCAAACCTTTTTATATACAACAGTTTATTGGGTGCTGTGAAACACTCTAAACAATTTGGTGAAATGGAGAAAATCTTGGAGGATATGGTCAAGGAGGGGATTATTCCCGATATTGTTACTTATAATGTTTTGATGGCAATTTATTTAGAGCAAGGAGAAGCTACAAAAGCCCTTAATGTTCTTGAGGAAATTCAGGAGAAGGGCTTCAGTCCATCACCAGTGTCCTATTCTACTGCCTTACTGGCTTATCAGAGAATGGAAGATGGAAATGGAGCTTTGAAGTTCTTTGTTGAATTAAGAGAAAAGTATATGAAGGGAGACATAGGAAAAAATGCTAATGAAAACTGGGAATATGAGTTTGTTAAGATTGAGAAATTCACAGTTCGTACTTGCCAACAAGTAATGCGGCGATGGCTTGTGAAGGATGAAAATTTGAGCACCAATGTGTTGAAACTCCTGAGAGATATGGACAATGCTGGGCTTAAACTTAGTAGGGAAGATTATGAGCGGCTTATTTGGGCTTGTACCCGTGAAGAACATTATGTTGTTATAAAAGAACTGTATAGCAGGATTAGAGAAAAACATTCTGAAATAAGTTTATCTGTGTGTAACCATTTGATTTGGCTAATGGGGAAGGCTAAGAAGTGGTGGGCTGCTTTGGAGATTTATGAGGATCTATTGGACAAGGGACCAAGTCCTAATAACATGTCCTATGAATTGATCGTGTCTCACTTTAATATATTACTTACAGCAGCCAGGAAAAGAGGAATATGGAGATGGGGTGTTAGGTTGCTTAATAAGATGGAAGATAAAGGCCTTAAGCCTGGCAGCAGGGAGTGGAATGCTGTCCTCGTCGCATGTTCCAAGGCTTCAGAAACTACTGCTGCGGTGCAAATATTTAAGAGAATGGTGGACCAAGGAGAAAAGCCCACCATCATCTCATATGGAGCATTGCTCAGTGCCCTTGAAAAGGGTAAACTCTATGATGAGGCCCTCAGGGTGTGGGATCATATGATAAAGGTGGGTGTTAAACCCAACTTGTATGCCTACACAATTATGGCCTCAATTTTCACTGGAAAAGGAAATTTTAAAATGGTTAATGCAGTCTTTCAGGAGATGGCATCATCTGGTATCGAGCCAACAGTTGTCACATACAATGCAATTATTAGTGGTTGTGCTCGGAATGGCATGGGCAGCGCTGCATATGAATGGTTTCACCGTATGAAAGTCCAGAACATCTCACCGAATGAGATCACATATGAGATGCTGATTGATGCTCTTGCAAAAGACGGTAAACCAAGGCTAGCATATGAATTGTACCTAAGAGCTCATAATGAGGGCCTTAACCTCTCCTCGAAGGCTTATGATGCTGTTGTGCAGTCATGTCAAGTTTATGGTGCAACTACTGACTTGAGTGTTTTGGGACCTAGGCCACCAGACAGGAAGAAGAAAGTTCAAATTAGGAAAACTTTGACTGAATTCTGTAACTTAGCTGATGTTCCTCGGAGAAGTAAACCCTTTAATAGGAAGGAAATTTACATCCCAAAGAAACGAGGAAATCAATGAGAATTTAGGTACTGTTCAAAATCTAACCTGTTGTAATCATAAACCTCACATGCTTTTGCTGATTTCAAATCTGGTATTGTGCTAGCATCTTCTGACTTTGCAATTTACATTTTTACCTGTTTGATTGATGATTGGATTGCAATAAGAAAAGATGGCAGCCATTGAAGACTCAACTAAAAGGTGACATTTATATAATGGATTCGTATCATGTTGGATGTTGCCTGCCATTGAAGCTTTGGCATCAAGGTAAGTTTTTTATTTGTTTCCCAGGGTACATGGTGGTTTTTTTTGTTCATAATCCCAGAAAACTGGTTTAATGGTACAGCTTAACATCCATTACCCTTTCTGCAATCTGTCACATATACAAAAAGGAGAATCAGGGTTATGCATTTCACATCTTCCTTCCATTACCAAGATCATGTTATCTAATACTACAACTACACAAATACAACTGGAGATTTTGATCATGTAAGATTCAGGAATATGACATGGAACCCACAGAAAACAAGAAAATTTCATAGTTGTAGAACTATAATCAATGAATTAAAGTGCAAGTGACACAAATGTCAAAGGAAAATCAGAATATAATCTAAAAATATTATCTTTGGAAGCTAGAATCAGGTGATTATCTTAAGGGTCAAAAGCTCAAGTGCTGATATCTGGTATTATCTGCATAAAATTTACTTGTTTTTTAGATATGGGAATGCGAGGATTGGATCAACTCATTTCCTAGACTCAAGGATTGGGAAATTTCCTACTCTTTTGAATCTTGATTCAAATGGCACAATTGGACCATCTTTCCCTCTTTCCATGGCCAAGTTGTAACCAAAATTGGAAATGTGAAATTTACCAAATACCAAAAAAAAGTTACTTGTTGCTTTAAAAGATAAAAAAACAAAGTGAGAATGAACAATTTTGAGAAACCGAAATTCATGTATTTCCTAATTTTGGGTGAGAGAAAGCATTTTTGTGAAGAAAAAGGTATGATTAATAATTGGAAAGTGTAAAGGGGGATAAGTCATTTGGTGATTAAAGCTAGTGTAAACTTTTTCATAAGTAAGAAAACATTTGGAAAAAAGTCAATTACCTTCTTACTAAATTTAATAATTCATATATTTATATTATATAAAATATTGATAATTCATATATTTATATTATATTTTAAATAAAAATTATATGTTATAATTTGTAACGATACGAAAATATTAATATATATATTTTATTTTTTTTATAATTTTTATTAAAATTTTAATTCGTTTCATTTTCATATTTTTTATTTATATATTTTATATCATATTTTAAATTATCAAATCTAAATAAAATATTTAAAAAATTAAACAATAAATAAAGAAATCTTAATCACCCACAAAATGAAAAAAGATAATTAATATTGTAATACTAGTTGATAATGGAACACTTACAACTTTTATCATTTGCCCAAAAAAAAACAAAAAGGAATCTCAAACAATGATGCCTCCAACTAAAAAGGGTTAAATTAAATATTTATTTACTAATTCCTTAAATTAGGGATTTATTTATTTATTTATTTTTAGAAAACATTTCAATCTTAAAATAAAAAAGTTACTTTCTTTATGTAATTGTGTTTATTATACATTGGTAAAATTTTTTAAATTTAATTTTATAAATACATTTTAATAAGGTGGTCCATCATTACAAATGTAAAGTACAAAATAAATAAATAATTAGTATTAGGTAATAAAGCAACACTTAAACTTTTCTTCTGTCAGCTGCCTTTCTTAAAGCGATCTTCTAACAATTTTCGAAAAGCAGAGATTATGTCCAACCATTTAGTCCCACGCGCTCTAGTAATCACGGGTCTACCCACGTATTTGCTTTGCAACGTGGCAGCATCATAGTGAAGGAGCGTGCAGTTCAATAACGATGTCAGGTTTGCTGTTAAAGTTAAACTCTGACTTCAAAAGGATGTTGCCATAGTGTTGTTTTGATGTTTCCACGACTTGGTTTAGTTCTGTTCACGAAATCAAACGGTTTTCCTCGGAGTGGAAATAGTATTTTTTAACATGATTAAGACAGATAAGCCAGTGTTCGAATTCAATTTTTTAACGTTATTTACATTGCAAAGACGGCCAATGTATATTTTTGAGTCAGAGGTGCCAGAGAAGGACAGATTTCTTTGCTTATTCCAGACTTTTAGGTTTTATTAAATCAGGGTCTCAAATTTTTTGCTAGTTTCATTGTGATTTGGAGCCAGCAACAGAGATAGACTATAGTTCTTCTTTGTAAGTTTTTGATGTTGGGTTTTGAAGCAAATTGGTTTTAGTGAACTGGGTTTACATTTTTTTTTTTGTTTGTTTGATCTTTTTTGGTAACTGGAACATGATAAAGTTGGGACTTTGCTGGTTTTTTCCAGGGAGGATTAGGGGTTGAGTTCTGAGATGGGGTTATAGTAAATTTTGTGGAGATCTGGAAAGGGAATAGATAGGAGAAATATGGAGCCCCCAAAGGGATTTTTGGCTACTTTATGGAACTTTATATGCTTTCTACCTTACTTCATTGGCTTGCTGCTGTTAGGCACAATTAAAGGTGTGTGCCTTACAATTGTTTTTCTTGTTTTAAGGTTGTTTTGAATCTTTCTTGTTCACTAAATTGGTCTTTTGTGGATTTGCAATTCATGGAAATATATTCCACATGTATAACTTTTGGTTTAAATTGAATTTCCCTTTCTAGGCCTTTGGTAATGTTAGTTCATCTGCTTGATAAGAAGTAAAATCCAAGCCTGATAATGGTGTTTGGCATTTTAGTGATTAAATGCAATGCATTTTGCCTTTGATCTGTATGAATCTACTAACATATGAAGCATCAGTACTGAAACAATTCAAACCTTTCTATTGCACTGCATCTTCAGGAATCATTTTCTGCCCATTGATATGTCTTATCATGACAATTGGAAACTCATCTATCATATTGGCCCTTCTACCGTTTCATGGTTACTGGACTTGTTATAGCGTTCTGAGGTGATTTTCTTGACCCTTGACTTTCCCATTTGCTTTACCTCATTAATATTGTATTCTGTTTCTTATTCTGTTAATTTCTGTAATGGGCAGAACTAAACTATTAGGGCCTTTTTTGAAGCTCATTATTTGCGTATTCCTACCAATTGTCTTGATATTGTGGGTGGCGGTTGGCATTGTTGGAAGTGTCATAGGGGGGATATTATATGGCTTTCTTTCACCAATATTTGCCACTTTTGATGCTGTAGGAGAAGGAAAGACCAATGTGTTTATCGACTGCTTTTATGTATGTCTTAGATATCCATGTTCTGATAATCTTTTCGCATAGATTAACTTCTCTTCTTCTTGTATTATAAGAGGGAGACTTATATTTTGCTCTGTTTCCAGGATGGTACTTGGAGCACTATCAAGGGCAGCTTCACTGTTGTTAGGGATTTCAAGGATGTTTGTTTCCATTCATACATCTCGTTTATGGAAGACCTGCAACAGAAAGGGCCTCCAAATGGAAATTACTATGAGATCAGGTAGATATGTAGTTCTTGCTGCCCATTTTAACCTTTAAGTCATGTTGCTGTCAGGTTCAAGAGAATCAGTGATGCCATGATTCACAAATCCTTTATCACTGAAGATGTTTGCTGACTATGGAACCCTCAGCAAGCCACATGATAAGTCCTGAAATTAACTGGAAGCCAGTTAACTTATAAGTTTAAGTCCTTGCATCATTCTATTGCTATTGACTCGTTGATTTTAAACTTCCTCAATTTTTATGCATATCTTTCCTAAAATTCTTAGGATCAGAGACAAGATTCTCCCACTATCAGCAGTCAATAAATTGATCAAAACTTATGGTCTTTTCTTTTTGAGTTCACTGGTGTTTTTCACCCGTGGAGTCAAGCAAATGCATGATAGATTCTATTGCCAAGAAATTAGATCAAGTAAAGTCTCCTGTCCATACTTTGTTGATGGCTGCATCTGGCTAGGGCCCAAGTTTATTTCATCATTTAGGTTACTCACAAAGAATATGGTGGTGTTATGAATGTTATATTGGTTCTTCTTTCATTTGCTTAGAGATTGGCAATAATGTGTGCTAAATGATTTAAGTTCCTCAAATACATGGATATGTACATGAAACTGATCATTTTTCCTTTAAGTGCTAAAAATACCAAATGTTTCATCAGAAATGCTGCGTGGGTAAATTTGATAAAAGGATAATTGTGAAATTGCAAAGTATACATGTGGAAATATTGTCCAAGAGCTAGTTGGTTTAAAATTTAAATTGTAGAAGGTAGAAGGCCAATTTTGAATGAAGAGAGTTTGACAAGTGTGCTTATATTTAGGTTCCTATAGGGAGTTAAGCTATGTGGAGTTTTTTTTTTTTAAAGAAAAGAAATCCCTTTTTGTTTGAACTGAATTTTCTATGAACTCCATTGCAGATTTCTTTATCTTCCTCCAGCTCTTATAGCTGCAGTGCTTGGATTCATGGTTGATTTGCCAGTGATTTCAGTTATTGCTCTATGTAAAAGCCCTTACATGCTCTTTAAGGGGTGGCACCGATTATTTCATGACCTTATAGGTCGAGAAGGCCCTTTCTTGGAGACTATATGCGTACCATTCGCAGGCCTTGCAATCCTACTCTGGCCACTGGCCGTTGTTGGGGCAGTTTTGGGCTCGATGGTCTCCGGTATCTTCCTTGGTGCCTATGCAGGGGTGATTGTTTATCAGGTTTATATCTTCTACATAGCTTTAGTGCCTTTGCTAAGTCTTCCTATAAAATATCATTGTCCATTAATTTTCGTTTGATTAAGCATGTGGAACTTCATAAATGCAGCATTTAGTTTGAGCTTA
Organism: Durio zibethinus; assembly: GCF_002303985.1. The sequence continues at coordinate 25,176,009 of NW_019168470.1, forward strand.
TAAGCTCATATGCTCAGTTTGGAAAAAGAAAAAAACACTTCGTATCTCTTATTATTATTATTTTGTTTCTTGAAATGGCACCTTTTTTTTCGATTGACACTTTCATTCTTAGATCTCATTGATAACCAGATGAAGTTATAAATGTGATTTTCAAAAAAGGCAAATCGTGCTGTTAGTGCTTGTATTGGCTTCTATCAATTGTTGTTGTCTCATCAATGGTTCTACTTAATCTTGGAATTTCGAATTTATTGTGAACCATTTTCTTGTTGAGCTTCTTACTTTCTTGAATATATGCAAGTATTTTAGAGCATTGGTACCTGTTTCAGTACCACTATGCTAGACACCTGTTTTGAATGTACATTAGATGCTAAATCTTTGTCATCTTTGTCCTCATTTCCATTCAACATATAACTTGATTGTGCGGGCTTTGGATGCAGGAGTCCTCATTTTGGTTTGGGCTTTGTTACATTGTGGCTTCCTTGTCCATATATGACGAATACAGCAACGATGTCCTTGACATGCCAGAAGGATCTTGCTTTGCCAGGTTTGATTCAGCAGTCTAACGATTTATAATTGTAATATATACACCTTGACGAATTTTTATAAGTTTTCTTTTATAAACAGGCCTCAGTATCGTAAAAACCAAAAGGAATCCACCTCTAATGCAAGCTCGTTTGCGAAATCTGACTCCTTCAAACCTCATCCTCCTGGTCGTGTTGATTCACTTACAAATACAAGGATTGATTGGAACCCACTTGAGGTGACTTGCTTGTTTGTGGATGTTTCCATTTTGAATAAAACCAACATTTCCTTGCATGCATCTAATGATTCTTGGATACTAACTTTTGAAGATGTTCATATTTATGATTAATGTAGCTACTTGAGGGCTTATTTAAGGAGTGCCGCCGCCATGGGGAGAAAATGGTTTCTGAAGGGTTTATAACTGCTAAAGACATTGAAGATGCCAAGTCTAACAAAGGAAGTAGAGCGGTCAGCATTGGCTTACCAGCTTATTGTCTTCTTCAGGCACTCTTGCGCTCTGTGAATGCCAATAAGTCTGGCATATTGTTGGGTAAGTAAACACCATTTCCGCTAATGCAACTCCCAAGGAAGTGTTTCTTGTGAAAGAGACTTATAATGGTGGTGATACTTGTTACAAACTTTCAAATGGCATTGACAGCGTCAAATGAATTGTTTTTATATAGGTGACAATACTGAAATAACAGCCACAAACAGACCAAAAGACACCTTCTTTGATTGGTTTCTTGACCCCTTTTTGATACTAAAGGAGCAAATAAAAGCCGAGGATCTTTCCGTTGAAGAAGAGCATTACTTAGGCAAATTAGTTTTGCTATGTGGTGATCCTGCAAGGTTGAAAGTTTCAAATATAGGCTCTCCACCTGAATCTGAGCGTAAACGAGCCGAACTTGATGCATTAGCCCGAAGGTGAGTATGCAACTAATATATTCTTCTTCCTTGATGTTCTGTCATGCTTCCTACTGTAACCCCATTTTTGCTTCATAATAAAGGTTACAAGGTATTACCAAATCTGTGTCAAGGTATCCAACTTTCAGGCGTCAATTTGAGAACCTTGTCAACACACTATTGGAGGATCTGTCGGAAAAGAATGGTGGTAGCAGCAAATCAAGTAACAGGGCTCGACCAATTCAGAGATCAAAGAGCGCCTTTGCTCGGATATTTAGTAGTAAATCATTCAAGCGGAATACAAGCTACAACAACATGTCTGATCAAGAGTCACAATCAGTTATTGCTAGGGATATAGAAACTTCGTAATGTAGGAATGTCAAATTGTCGATATCATAATTGGACTAATTCCTTGGACTTGCTTGCTTCACTGTTTAAGTTGCCAATTCTTGATAGTTCAAGTCATAAGTACATACAAAATTTTCATATATAGGAAGACTCAGTCCCGGGACAGAAAAAATATTGTATGTGTTGAAATTCAAATCTCGTGATCTCATGCGAGTTTGATGCATCGAAAATTTTAGATACAAAAGATTCTTTAGAAAAATCAAACTTAAATTGACAAGAAAATGAAGGGTTCTTTTTGCCAAGTTGACTGGCCATTACCAACCAGCACATTGAAATTTATTACTTGTAAGTGAAAGTTAAACCAATTGATTAAGACTTTGCTTGGTAAAGAATGTGAAAATGGCAAAAGATGGAAAATATATTAATTTATAAGGTTAAAATTTATAATTATATTTTTTATTTTGTAATTTAATTATTAAATTAATAAATTTTTTATCGCCAATCATTTTCAATTTTACTACCAAGTAAAGCTTTAAACTTGATAATTTTAAACATCATATAGTAATATCACATGAAAATGATATAAATAAAAAATAAAAAAATAATATGATTTAAAATTTTAATTAAAATTATAAATAAATTTAACAAAATAAAAAAAATATTTTTATATTTTTATATCGATATAATAACATAATTTCATATAAATATTATATAAATATATAAAATTTTAATATTTTATACTATACAAAATTCATGAATTATTATATTTATAAAACTTAAATAAAAAAAACTATCCCCCGTAGCTGCTTCCCATTATCTCCATGAAAAGACAAGTCAAAAACCACTCTCCGTGTGGTTTGGACTAACTTGTCAACCAGGTTTTGTTACTGAAAAGCGCCCGAAAAGGCTGAGCCAATGGCTTCCAAACTAAATGCCTTACCACGCATCATTTTGTTTTCTCTTCAATATTCATTATTATTCTATTTTATTTCATTAATTAAAATAAAATTTATAATTTCTAAAATTTAATCGATTGAATTTAATTTGATTAATTCAATTGATTTTTGATTCAATCAAATTATAAAGTGCTTTTAAGTTAAATTATATTTTTTATTCTTAAATTTTTATAATTTAAATAAATATAAATAAAATTATTCAATAAAATATTTAAAAATTAAAATACATTCATAATATATTTAGAATTTTAACAGTATAAAACTTAAAAATATATATAATTTGTTATATTTTGACTAATAATTTATCTCATTCAGTTAATTCTATTTATCAAACCAATTAATGAAAATTAAATTTTTCTTTAAATCCCTTTCTATAACCAATGAATTCAATTTAATAATCATCTAATTAATCAAATTAATTTGAGTTAATTAATTAATTCAATTAAAATTAAATCATGAAGATTCTTTCTTTTTTAATCTTCTTAATTAAATTAAGGAAGATTAAAAAAAATTTTAAAATCTTTTTTTATAACCGATGAATTTAATTTGATAATCGATTAATTAATCAAATTAATTTACTTTAATTAATTAATTCGATTACAATTTAATTATAAAGGTTCTTACTTTTTTTTTATTTTTCATATAAAAATAATTAATCTTTGACCAAATTCTGAAAAAAGATTAATATGCCAAGTATAGTAAGAAAAAAAAGTTTGTAATAAAAGTAATTAAAAGGAAAAAGAAAAAAAAAATTGCTCTAGCAAGCGACAAGTTTAAAAGAGGATCCCTATAAAAAAGGCACAAAGGTTGGTTAAAAGGTCATAAAAACGGGTACCAAAATATTGTAAGTTCTGCACGTGATCTAGGGTTGGAAAAAAACGTGGCTGAGAAACTGAAGGAATTGAAGGGAAAAAAAGAACAAAAGAATGGGAAGTTGTGAAGAGTACTCATCATCACTGCCAGAAACCCCAAGCCAAACTCAACCGGAGTCTCCTTCAAGGTTTAACTTAGATACCCTTTTGTCTGATCTTTACCCTGGAACAGAAAAAGAGGAAGAAAGCCTCGTTGAAGGTCTTAAAAGTGTGAGCTTGGAAGAGAATGACAGGAATAGCTATGGAGATAACAACAACGGCAGTGAAAATCTTCAAGCGGAGTGGGAGGATGGGGAGAATTATCAGTACCCTTTAAGGCCTTGTGCTGAAGATTGTAGCTTTTTTCTTAAAACTGGCACGTGTAAGTTTGGTTTGAACTGTAAGTTTAACCACCCAGTTGGGAGAGGGTTTCAGGTATAAGTTTTTCTTTTTCCGGGGTTCTGTTTGTTTTCTGTAAGGGATTGATCTTTTTTGTTATTATTGTAGTGGAGTTATGGTTTTTGTGGTTTTCCCTTTTTATTGTTATTGAAGGATGAGGAGAACTATAAAGGATGGACTGCTGAGCAAACAGGGCGAATTGAATGCAAGGTTAGGCTCTTGCGGCAACAGGAAATTGTTTTATGCTAGTTTCCTATTATTTACACTTTCATCATTCTTTACTACCTGTGTTTCTGTTCAATTCTTTATTTATCAATATCTGATTTAAGTTAAATAGCTAGTACTGATTTTCTAAAAGAAATCACTTCTAATATCTTGAATGTTTAAGGATAATGCTGTCTTTGATGTGATCTCAGCCACTTTTTGTTAGACCAAGCATTATCATAAACATGGCATGAAGTATTGAGTTCCTCTATGTTATGATGTTTGTAGTATTATCGAGCCACTGGAGGTTGCAAGTATGGAAATGCTTGCAGATATAGGCACTGTAATGAAGATTATGTATTAGCTCCACTAGAAGCCAACTCCTTTGGCCTGCCAGTACAAGTGGTACATCTATTATAAAAATTTCACTACTTTTTTAGATCGTTTCTACCTTATTGATTATCCATGCAAATTTTCTAGTAAATTTAACATCATTGTCTTCCTTCCATTTTTGGTTGTAACTTGAAGGTTATAAAAGAGAATAGGGAAAAGGATGGCTTTAAGGAACAGACAGGGCAGATTGAATGCAAGGTTTAAATATTAGTCTTGGCCCATGGCAATGCTAAAGAGTCATTCTAAGCTTTGAATTCGAAAGTTGTTATTGACAATCTTGATTTGCATATTGTTGTTTTGGCAGTATTACCTAACTTCAGGAGGATGCAAGTATGGAACAGCTTGTAAATATAGTCACTTCAAAGAGAAGTCTAGATACCTGGAAAAGTCTGAGTTACCTTTGCCAGAACTTAACTTTCTAGGCTTGCCAATTCGAATGGTTATAATTTTATGTTTTCTCACTTGGTTTTTAAAACAGGCTTGTTCAATGAATACTTTGCAATTGGATCTATCTTGTTGGTGGCAATGTGAACTAACTGAAATTCTACGTCATTTCAGCTAGAGAAAGAGTGTCCTTATTACATGCGTACTGGTTCTTGTGGATATGGGGCTAGTTGCAGGTTTAATCATCCTGACCCCACTTCTGCTGAAGGATCCAACACTTTCAGCTCAGATCCTTCTGGCTTTGGAGGCCATTCTTCGGAAAATTATAATGGTGAATCCGATGCTCTGCCATCATCACCCAAACCAACTGCAGCTTCATCGTCTTTGAACATGATGTCAGATAAGCATGTTCCATACTTGAATCATAATTCATCATCTGCTCATGTCACGCATCTGAATTCTGAATGGAACGGACATGAGGTAGTTCTTCTTTCACTCCAGTCAACCAAGTTTGTTTTATATATTGCTGCTTTTATATAGTTTTTTTCATAAAGAAATTTTGGTTTTCAAACTTCTGCTGTTAGTATGATGGTTCTTTATTTCTGATGTAAGGTTTCTAGATTCGTAGGAAGTCTGGATGATGGTGTTTCTCTTTAATCCAAATCTCTCACTCTCTCTCTTGGGTGATGATTTGAGCCACCTTTGCTGTTAAGTTTATATTGAAGAAGGACGGGAGATGATAGTTATGAATTGTTTAATCTATGATTACCTCTCTTCACGTAATTTTCAATGTATTTTCTATGTCAACTTTCTTCATTGTCTCTTTTTGGAGTAATTACAGTCGGCATTATATCTATTGCTTCTGTATAAAGAGTAAAAATGCTAGAATTTTCTATGTGCCTCGATTTGGGGACAGGGGAGCACAGGTTATTTACTATTCTTCAGTTTTAATTTAGCTTGCACTCTGTGTGTGTGCTTGTAGAGACATTGGCTGTGTCTGAGGTGGTTTATGCTATTACATATTCTGGCGTGATCAAGAAATTTTGTGTGTTAGAACTCTTACAGGAACTTATTTGTGGCTTGGTTTGACCCTTAATGCACAGGAAAAAACCAGTCATCCTTATTCATCTCGTTCAATACACAGTGCAATGAAGACAGAAGATATCTCCAAACTCCATCAAGAGCCGATACAAGTTGATGAATTCCCTGAGCGACCTGGTGAACCTGAGTGTCCTTACTTTATGAAAACTGGATATTGCAAGTTTAAAACTGCATGCAAGTTTCATCATCCCAAGATTCGATCTTCAAAGCCAACTGCCTTTATCCTTAGCAGTGCAGGCCTGCCTCTAAGACCTGTAAGTCTCCATCATCTTCTGTATATTACTCTTACCTATTTGCAATATCCATTCATAAAGAAAGAGATAAAAGTTTATTTGAGCATGAAATTGGTTATTCCCGGTTGATAATTGCTTTGAAAATCAGCCAACTCAATCACATTGGCGATGGAACTAGCAGCAATTCTTCATCTCCCTTTGATTATTCTGCTCCTGTTTGGTACATTTGTTTACCTTTCAATATTATGTTGCCCAACAGGATAGAAAAATCTGCTGGAACTACGAAAAATTTGGTGTCTGCAAGTATGGAAGGAGCTGTTATTTTCACCATCCAGAGAATCTTTTCTCATCAGATTTCTGGGTTGACTCTATTCCATAGTTACCATTAGGCATCCATGCTGCAACTTTTGGACAAGTGACTAAAATGGTGGATTATGAGATATGATGTAGAATTTGTACAGTAGGCCCCTAGTTTTCTGCTGACAATTTGTTCTCTCTTTTTGGGTCCTGCTTGGTTAATATGATCAAATTTTCGGGTTTTTTTTTTAGGATTTATATGCCCTACAACCATATTATTATGATTATTGCTCCATGAATGCTGAGGTAAAAATGTATCAAAGATCTGTTCTCATCTTTATTAATTTGTAGTATAAACTATAAAGATTATATGCTTGATTAAATAAGATAGGTTTAATTGATAATGATCAAATTATGCGATTAGTTCTTGTATTCAGACAAAATGTGAGATTTAATCTTTATACTATAATTCATATAAATCGGCTCTTGCTTTAACGGTTTGTTAATGTCAATTCAATATAGCTGGCATTGTTGTTGGCCTTGTTGACATGTTGACTTTGCTTATTGCCGTGTTAACGTGTTGTTGACTTTGCTTGTCATTTTTCATGAATTTTGAATTGCAATGAATCTATGTTTGGTCCTATGGGCAAGAATAAGAGTCCCTTTCTCCCTCTGTCCAAATCCTCCTCCCTCACTCAAGAACATTGTCTAACAGCCCAGAATCCTGTCGGAGAACCTCAAAAGACTAACTTTGGATGATTTAGATTCTTCTAAATCCCTCTAAAACATTATAAATTTAGTCTTCGTAATCTAAATCTAAAATATGATACGATAATACGATATGAATATGATATAAAAATAAGATATAAAATTAATATAATTTAAAATTTTAATAATAATTATGTGTTAAACAAAATAAAAAAATGCATTTCATATTTGTGTCGATTTGAATTATGACATGTAATTTATGTGAAACACGATACAAAATATAAATTTTAATATTTTATATTATATAATATAAATATATAAATTTTAATATTTATCTTTATTTATAAAATACGAACTTTGGGAATAAGTTTAGGCCCTTAATTGAACCACATAAGCCCAAACATGAGCCCAAACACATCTCATTCGGTCCTAATGGTACCATCTCAAGTTTGTCATTTTTGAGCATTTGTTTCAAAACACAAAACACCAAATTTTAGCCCACGTCCCTCACACTTGCCAAAAAAACTTTGTCCACTCATAATCCACCACGTGTAAACTGTTGTTAATGGACCATTCTGAGCACACGCCCTAGAAAAACATAGAAAAATCGAAAGCAAATGAATGCTCCAAGCCTTAACCTACGATCCATATTCATCCACGTCATTGTAGCGACACTTAAAGGTCCACCAAATCGACGGCAACCAAAAATCAAAACTTAAACTCCACAAACTGCCCCTCGTACCAACCTACCTTCGCTTGCTATTTAAAGCCCATTTCCGTCATTCAACATTATACATTGGACTATTTTTGCCTCTGTCTTTCGTTTTCCATTTTTCATTCTCTTTTCCCGGAACAATGGCAACGAGTTTGGTTCGGCGAGCTATGAATATGGCGTCACGCGTGTCGTCATTGACGGTGGCTCCGGCATCGAGGCTGGTGTTGGAGCGACCCTATGCCAGCGAAACACAAGCTCAAAAGGTGGAACCAAAAGCCGCCGCCACGCCCAACATGAAGACCTTCCAAATCTACCGATGGAACCCAGATAACCCAACGAAACCGCAACTCCAAGACTACAAAATCGACCTAAAAGAATGTGGACCAATGGTTCTCGACGCCCTACTCAAGATCAAGAACGAGATCGACCCATCACTCACCTTCCGTCGCTCCTGCCGTGAAGGAATCTGCGGCTCTTGTGCAATGAACATCAACGGCTGTAACGGCTTAGCTTGTCTGACCAAGATCGAATCAGGTCCGTCGGAGACGATGATCACGCCTTTGCCACATATGTTTGTGATAAAAGATCTGGTGGTTGATATGACGAACTTTTATAATCAGTATAAGAGTATTGAGCCTTGGTTGAAGAGGAAGAATCCGCCGCCGACGGCTGGGAAAGAGATTCCTCAGAGTAAAAAGGATAGAGCTAAGTTGGATGGCATGTATGAGTGTATTCTGTGTGCTTGTTGCAGTACCAGTTGTCCTAGTTATTGGTGGAATCCTGAATCTTATTTGGGTCCTGCTGCTTTGCTTCATGCTAACAGGTAATCAAAGTCATGAGCTTTTTGGGGTTTCATTGGTTAATTTGATTTTTTTGATGATTTTTATGGCTTGGGATTGGGTTTTATTTGATTGGTTGATAGGAAAAGACCTAGATGGTTTAGGGTTTTCTATTCTTAATGATCATTCCAATTCATATTAATCATTTCAAAATTGGGGTTCTTTGATTGATTCATTAATGTTTTTTTTTATTGATTGATTATTGGATAGTTGAAGCTTGAGGACTGTATTAGGCTCTTATAGTTTGGTAAGAAGGTTTGTTTTGGTTTATGTTCTGTCTTGTGTAAGGGAAATGAGGTATAATTGTAGCTTTGATATGTTAATTCAACATTGGGAGTGGCTTTTGATGACTCATTTTGTAACTTATTTTTTAAGTTTTTGGTAATTCTACTATTTGGTTCGGTTACTTATGTTCAAATGTTCCATGAATGTTGGTTGAAAATGTGCAAAAGGTTCTGGTTAAACATGTAGTAGCTGAATTATCGCATTAGAAAGTTTCAATTAGTGATGCTTGGTGAGTTATCCATGTTTGTTCATCTGGTTCATTCAACTAATTCTTGCCGCCTTCACACAACCCTCTACCATTAAGCATATTATATCCAAGTTTGGTGTTAGATCTTGAAGGCTATCCCTTGTAAAAGGACCTGTCAGTTATATTACACTAAAAAGTTTTTTGCTCATTGATCTTAGTTCTTTCCCTTTTGATTATGTTTAGTTCTTATGTTGTTTGGTGTCTTTCAGAGCTATAAAGTATAGACTCTTCCATTTTAGATTTCTATTTTAAATCTCTGAAGAGAGCATAGCGAATGCTGAAGATTATTGATTACTTTTTGAGTTTATAAAGCTTCTTAACCATGTTCTTACATGCAGATGGATAAGCGACAGCCGTGATGAATACACAAAGGAGAGATTGGAGGCCATAAATGACGAGTTTAAGCTGTATCGTTGCCACACAATAATGAACTGTGCTCGTGCTTGCCCAAAGGGTCTGAGCCCAGGATTGCAGATCATACACATCAAGCAGCTTCAGCTTACTGGTGGTGCTTAAAGTTTCAAACTTCACAATAATGTGTATTTAACCAGTTAATCTGGATTGTTTTTGTGAGGACTCCTCAGAACAATTTGCTTTGAGTTAATCATGCCAATAATTGTATTCTCCCTCACAATTGTACTTAATTTTGTTATAATTTGTTCTAGGTCCGTTTGATTGTCATTTCTGTTTGTTGCATATTCAGCATATTGAATCCTGTTTTTATCAGAGATTATGGAGTTTGGATATCCATCTACCACTCAACTAACTGAAGTCTGCAGCAAAACAAAATGAATAGAAAACAATACATTTCTCATTTCTACTTCACACACACATAGCATTCGATCTATGTGGCTCCTTTTTTAACATGTTGAAAAAGGATAACAGACCGGAAAGTTGGCATAGTTTGCATAATTATCATCACAGATTTGAGATGAATCATTCTTATAAAAGTATTCAAAACGAAAATTTCCAGTTTCCAAATCTTATGTAATGAGTTAGGTCTATCATCCCTGAGACTTGAACCGCATAAAAGCCTGCATATATATGAAAACAGCCCCTGCTTTTCATTATGTCCTAGAATGGTTAAGATAACAACAACATGGATTTTTGTGCTCATAATTTCTGCTATCCGAACTAATGTCGTTGATGCCAGCAACCGGCTTTCAGTTCCCATGGAAGCTCAAGTCCTTGAGCCACCAAAGTATGTTACTGTCACAGGTGAAGTAATTTTCCATGAAACTTCTTTCTGATAATTATAAACTTGGAATTGATTCATATTAGTAGGATGAAAACAACTACTAATTTTTCATGCTCGTAAAAAATTTTCGGTTATCCAGAAGAAAGGCTATAATAGTATCTCTGTTTCCTTTTCAATAGGTTGCAACAGTGACTGTGATACAGCTTGCTGTAATTGTGACATCGAGAGACAGCCACCAATGTGCATCTATTGCTGCCAAGAAGAGACATGAGTTACTGCCAAGCATGATCACAAGAATGGATGAAAGTTTGAAAGCATTAGGCATACATCACCTTCCCTACATAACACATAAAGGACCATGGTTTCATGGAAGATGAATCTCTTAGCTATGAAAAAGCCATGAATGAGAACAGTGACATAGACGTTTGCATTCCACGCATAAAATGTGATATAGGATTATTAAGAACTCTGCCTAGAAGATGGATACAGTAGCATTACAAAACATTCTCGCTGCATGAATTCTCTTTCCTCACAAGTTCAAAAGCATTTGAAAGTGATCTCTCAATACAACTTGGAGAAAAGCACATGAACTCTTTTATATTCAATGATTCATTATGTCAGTAAAGTCATCAATTTTACAAAAATCGATGAGCACATCAGGATATACAAATCTATAGTACCCACAAAAAGCTCCGGTAGCCTTGAGACCTCCTCAATCAGAAATGGAGATCCTCCTCAAAAGACCAAGGAATACAGTAGCTGATGAGATTAGTACCTTGAGATCAGCAATATCAACATCATGGCCGCCTTCAACCAGACCCCATTTATCCACCTAGATATATACAAGAGAAGTCTCAAGTTAATTCTACTGGAAATAATCACAATATGTTAAAATATAACTATGTTAATATGTACATGCAAGTCCATGTTTTTGCAAGAGAGATTTACTAAGATGAAGAGAACCTGCAAATCTTCCTCAAGTCTAATCAACTCGATTGCTTCCTCAATCTGCAATTTACCCTGAAAAATTCCTAGAGCGATAACCAAAGAGTGTGCTGCAGCCGCAAGGGCATCAATTACTGCCAATTCACAGTCATCTGTCTTCTTTAGGAGGTTTTCAATAGCCTTTGTGAGACCGTCCCCTTGTGTCCCACCAAAAAAGCTGGAGTACACTATAGGCTTAAAGCCAAATTCTGAGTTTACCCAAGCAAGTAAAGGATCAACTTTCTCAACTTGCCCTGCTGCAAAAATAAATAAATAATGTGGGATATTATTGCATTTTGGTTTTCACACTGAATCATGCATACAATAATGAGAATAAACTGAAAGGAATTCAGTTTTTCATCGAGCATATGCCTTACAGTCAAGAAGGAATAAGCTACACACCATGGAGATCAACTGTCAGAGAATTATACTCTGGAGCACTACAGAATAATAAATCTTGATCAAATTTCTTCATCAGATGTTCAATGATCTTCACGCGTGAGTGGAACTCTCTCCAGCGCTGTGCAAGCAAGTTTCATCAGTGGCATAGTAAAGGGTCTGATTCCATCTGTTTGCTACAAAAATTAACATCTCATTACAGAACTCACTAAACCTGTTGGACCTAAGATCAACTAAAACATATACGACATATCATTTGGGGTCACCTTATCCACTTTCTGAAGTTAACATAACCAAAAGACAACCAATTCAGACAAGCTTAAGCTACCACTTGACAGAGATGCAAAAACACCCGACCAAACACTAAACTAACAACTTATTCAATCCCAAATTAATGAACTTTTCTCAAATTCAAAAAGAACCCACATTTTTATAGCACAAAAATGAAACTAAAAACAAAGAATTAAAAGAAAAGATGGTATCTGATAAGAGTCTGATAATCAAGCATCACCGTCCATCCAACTCCATCACCAGACTCTCTCGTACTAACTTTCTTATAAAAACTCTTCCCAACTATCGACCCAGTCATGAATGACATCGGCATCGTCACCGACGATGACGTCCTCGTTTCTGGCATCGCATTTGAAGTCGGTAGCTTTAAGTAAATGATATTATTGTCTTATTCTTTGTTGTTGATGGTGCTGTCGAAAGTGAATGACGATGAAGAAGATGGTGAGTCATGGGTGGCGATGGAGGCGAAATTTACCGAGCGGAGAGTTGAGGCGAAATTGGGTCGTTTTATAGGGTTAAGGCTTCGTTTAAAAGTAAAGTGGCCATCGATTTCTCCGGTTTTTTTTCTCTTTTCTGAGCTTTGCTGTAAGGTTTTTCCACTTTCCAGTGCGAGAAGAATTGGGAGGAAAAAGCCAGAGAAACATTGACTGGGCTTTGAGTTCAGGCTCAACTAATCTAACCTTTGTTCGGTTGTTTCACTTATGGGTTGGATTGCTGCATTGATTGGGGTTGGGTCAATTCCCTGAGTTATAACATATTGGATTGGTCAAATTAAATTTAAATTTTTAGATAATTAATAATATTATAAATTTTAAAAATTTTGATTTGAATTTGAATAATTTTTTTTTAAATTAATTCGAATTTTATTCATTCATTTCTATTTAGTTTATCAATTTTTAAAATTTAATTTTTTTGCTTTTATATATTATTTTAATAAGTTTTTAAATATATTTAAATAAATTTAAATATAAAATAATTATTTTTATCTTATAAAAATTAATAAAAACATATAATTCTTATTCGGTTCAGTTATTTTTTTTATTTTTCACATTTCAATTCAAAATTCAATCAAAATTTAATATATACATTTAATATCTAAATTTAATTTAAATCAAATAAAAAAGTTAATTCAAATCAAATTAATCAAAATCAAATCAAATAATACGATTTTAAATTAATTTTTCTATGTTCTTTATCATGACATTTGGTTTGTGGTGGAATTTATTTTGCAGGAAGAACAATTACAATATCATATGTAGAGGTCATTCGATCTTTTTGCTTTGTTTTTCCATGTTGCATATAGAAAGACAGATACATCTGAATCATTGTGAAACAAACAAAATGTATGACATTTTTAGAAAATTTCTCCTGAATGAATTTGCATTTTAGCTTTGTTATGATCTTTTGTGGCGGGGGAGAAAGTAACTCTACAACAGTTACCTTAATGCATGCTCAATCCCCTTGTTCTGTCCCTGAGATCATGTCATTGACAACTCAAAAAATACAATGAATTTGGATTCAATCCAAATCGAAATAACCCAAATTTAAAATATTTGAATTAGAGATGTTTATTTGGTCAATTTGATTAATTTTAAATCAAATTATTTAAATTTATTATTTTATTTTCATCAATCGAATCAAATTTATTAATTTTAAAAATTAATTTGATCAATTCAATTAATTTTTTTGGTTTATCAAATAATAAATGTATTTAAGTTAAATTACATTTTAAATTCTTAATTTCTCATATTTAAAAAAATTATCTAATAAAATATTCAAATATTAATGTATTATATTACAAACTCTAACAATTTATGAAATAAAATAAAAATTTTATGAAACAAAATGACACATTTCATTTTTTTTATTTTATATTTGAATTTTTGTTATATTTCGATTAAAATTTTAATTAATTTAATTGATTCAATTTTTAAACCAAATTAATTAAGAATCGATTTTTGTTAACTGTCTAAAATTAATTTGATTATAGATCAATTAATTAAATTAAATCAATTTAATTAATTAATTCGATTAAAATCAAATTATAAATACTTTTGATTTCAATCCAAACCTATCCAACTCTATGAATGCTTTGGAATTTGATGTTATTGTTATTCGATTAATTTTAAGAGGGAAAAAAAAATCAAGTTCAAGTGGGGTGGTGGGTTAATGTCCAACAAAACTAGCACATTTGCCACCAAATAATCCAAGTAATTGGCCCTCAATTCTTGTGAATCTACAACTTCCTTTCCCTGTACAAAATTTTGGACCCTTTCCACTATCAATATTAGCCATGAAAAAGGAGATATGAATTAAAATATGGGCAGCAACTTAATCAAAGAATGTAATCAATTGGAGGAAGTTCCTTGTTTGCCAATTTGTTAAATCCTATATTAGTTGTCACTGCACATTATTGTCATAAGCTTGGTCCATAAGTAGCTATGACCAAAAAAACTACTTGCTTCCCAAGTTTGTCCCTTTAATCAAAAGCATATAAAAAGAGTTGCAAACAAAGCTTTCTCATCTTATCCTCATCAATTATCATTCCTTTAGCTCGCATCACATTCTTGCCAAAAATTAAGAGGGAAGGTCGCCAACATGGTATGATTAGGACTTAACTGATCCTTTCATCTCCATGAAATTCAAGACCCAAATTCTGATTCGTTCAACAGTTCGATTCATCTCCGACTGCTAAATTATTCATCAAAGTATCTGTAAAACCTACTAATCATTTTAAGTTTACCGGACAATGCAATAGACCATGGTGCCTAAGGAGTCACATGCACCCGGCTTGTAAATCCAAAGATAAGACCAAGGGTGCTCATAAGTTAAGGTCAAGTGATATTGGCACGAATTATAAATTGGTGAGTTGTTGATTAGGACCATTTGTCTGGTGACTATGAAGATTATTATGATCAAGGTCATGATAGTTACATAAATGATGATGATCAATGTGGTATAGTCAATGATGATTTCAAACTGAATTACCAATCTCTAAAAGGCAGAAAATTATGAGGGTGAGATTAAAGAAAAGATTGTTGATCATAGCAAGGATGATGATGATGATGATGTGAAGTTTGTTTTGGATCATGATTTGGAAGAGGAAGGTTGGTTTTTGGTCGAGGAAATTTGATGATCAATATTTCTCAAATTTTATTTTTTTTTATTAATTTATGTTTGAGTTTAATATTTGGGTATGATTGTAACTTGGGTTTCGGGGTTGGTCATAATTTTACTAAAATAGTCCATATTCAACTTTCCAATTTTTCTTAATTCAACAACGTAAATTATTATTTTTTTAATAAAACAATCATAACGTGAAAATAAAAAAATTATAATTATTAAAATTTAAATAATAGACTTGCTAGATATTATTTTTTTAAAGAACATTGCATCAATTAATAAATTTTTTATATTTAATAATGAACAACTTCATTAGACAATTATTTTGGTTTCAATGTAACAAAGATGGTGTTCACATGGTAAAAAAATTATTAAATATGTTAGACAAGTGTGGGAGTTAAAATGAATATAAAAGAGAAATTTTTTTTTTTTTTTTGTTTAGATGGAAGTTAAAATGGATATGCCTATTGATCAATTATTTTGGCTTTTGAAAATCAAACTTATCTAAAGCAATAAAATTCGAAATCAAATTACAGCAAAAATATTATTTTATTTTTTAGTATAAAATAAGTTATGATTTGAGATAATAAAAAATATTTTTAATTATTAATATTTGAATTTGAGACCTATATGAATTAATTAAGTTAAATTCGTATTAAAATTATAAAAATTTGTTCAATTTTTTTACAATCAAAATTTTTTACAATTATTTTTTTCATTATCTTTTAATATATACAAATATTAGAATCAATTATTTTAAAAAGGAAGTAATTTGACCAAAAATGGAGTTTAGTTAACCAATCAAAGGCAGCCACCTCCGCAAAATAGCCACGTGGATCTGTTAGCGTGCAGTACTTACTTTCCGTTTGCGTACTATTATTCGAGTAACCGAACAGCTCGAAAGAATAGCAAACAAAACAAAAGCCCTAATCTCTACAATTCTTCCGATTCCTCTCTTCCTTCTGTGCAAAACGCTCTTTTTTTTTCTTTTTTTTTTACTTCATAATCTCTCCCGCCATTTCTTCAAACCATAAGAAACATCTCAACCGTTGATTTCTGCCGGCGCACCACGCTGTTTTGCACCTTATATTCACTGTAATTTCCTCTGTTTTTCTTCTTTGGATTGACTTTGGGATTTTCTGAAATAAAGAATCCAAAATTTTTTTCTATTCACTTTTAGAAACACAAGCGGGTAATTATGATGAAGTTTTTATTTTTGTTGGTGAATTTTGAATGTAATTGAGTAATTTTTAATATTTAGATATGTTTTTCTTCTAATTTCTGGTTTGTAGATTCTTGCTAAGAACTTTGAGTAATTTGCTTTACAATTTACTCATTTTTATTGGTTTTTAAACTTGCTTTGAAAGAAGTTCAATGTATGTTAAATTGGATATGTAGATAAAATGACATATGTATCATTTTTGCATATATATGTATGTATTTGTGTATGTTTGTATTGTATGCACGTGTGTATGTGTGTGTATGTATGTATGTATGTATGTATGTATGTATGTATGTATGTTTGTTTGTTTGTTTGTCTCTGTGTGTGTGTGTGTGTGTATGTGCACATGTGTGTGTTCCATTGTCATGTAATCACATTTCTACATATATATGTATGTATGTGTGTATGTTTGTGTTGTATGTATGTGTGTGTGTATGTATGTATGTATGTATGTATGTACGTATGTATGTATGTATGTACGCATGCATGTATGTATGTATTTTTGTGTGTGTGTGTGTGTGTGTGTGTGTGTGTGTGTGTGTATGTGCATGTGTGTGTGTTCCATTGTCGTGCAATCACATTTCTTCAAGATGGTATGTCAACTGTCAAGTTCAACCTACTTGTTGGGTGCTTTTTATAGAAATTAGAATCTGTTGAATTCAATTTTGAACTTTTGTAATTTATGTTAAATTAATCCTGAGCTGGTTTTATAACATTAATCATGAGCTGGTTTTAGTGAAATTCTTGTTTTTTTTAATGCTATGTGCATCCATTTGCTGCTGCATGTTCTTCTCACTCTTTTTTATTCCCCTCATCAGCTGAAGGTCAATGGATAGGAGTGACCCTGACATATTAACTCATGGACAGAATTTGGGAATTCATAATGAGCTTCAAGAATCAAATCAGGTGGATATTGATGTGGATCAAGAGTATAAAAGCTTGGAACCTTCTGCTGCGGAAAAGAGTCAGGAAGCTGCTGAAAGTGAGAGTTGTAGTCAGAGCCCAAATGCTTCTTCTGTTGAGAAGAGCGATGTGGAAATTAATGGGGCCGAATGCCTGGCTCCACAAGTTCCCTTAGTCAACAAGTGTGAGATGGATGTTGATGGTGAGCAGGAGTCTCAGAGTCCAAATCCTCTATCTATTGATGCTTTAGGATCCAGAGTTTCTTTTAAAGATGAAGAAGATATATTTGTGGTTCCAGCAGTTGGAGTGGAGTTTGAATCAGAAGAGCATGCATATAAGTATTATGGTAGATATGCTGTGTTGGAAGGCTTTAGTATTAGGAAAGATTTTGTCAATAAAAGTCGAGTAAATGGTGCAGTTGTATCCAGAAGGTACACTTGTTATAGACAAGGTTATAGGCCTAGCAAGCATAATTCGAATGTGAGAAAGCCCCGGCAAGAGACAAGAACTGGTTGCTTGGCTCATATGACTATTGCAAGGCAGCCAAATGGAAAGTTTCGTGTCACTAATTTTGAAACAAGACACAACCACGAGTTTGTAAACCCATCAACAGCTCATCTGTTACCGTCACAGAAGAGGTTAACCTTTGCTGAAGCGGTTGAAGCTGACTTAGCTAGTAGTTCTGGGAGGGATGGGGTACCAAAGCTTGGAATGGCATTTGAATCAGAAGATCATGCTTATGAATTTTACAATACATATGCAGGGCGTGTTGGCTTCAGTGTTCGAAAAGATTATGTGAATAGGAGCAAGATAGATGGTGCTGTGGCATCAAGGCGGTTTACTTGCTTTAGAGAAGGATTTCGGCAAAAAGATAAGAGGGATTTGAATATAAAGAGACCTCGAAAGGAGACAAGAATCGGATGCTTGGCACAACTAGTCATTTGTCGTCAATCTGATGGTAAATACCGTGTCACTCATTTTGAAGAAAAACACAATCATGAGCTTGTTGCACCATGTCGGGTTCGAATGTTACGATCACAGAAGCACTTGGCTGCACCCCAAGTTGCTGAAGGCAATGCATTGGAGGGCTACAAGATTCAAGAAGAATCAGCATGTGAAGTATCATGTAACTCAATTGGAGATTGTGTCGACCATGGATATGATCCAATAGATCTCAGAAGTAAATTATCTTCCAAACGTTCCAGAGAAATGAGAGAAGGAGAAGCAGAAAGGATACAGCAACATTTTCAAAGTAAGAAAATGAAAAATCCGTCTTTCTTCTATGCCATGCAACTTGATGCTGAAAATCAAATAGCTAATATATTTTGGGCTGATGCAAAGATGGTCATGGACTATAGTGACTTTGGTGATGTACTTTGCTTTGATACAACCTACAGGCTACACAAAGACTGTCGTCTGTTTTCACCATTCGTTGGGGTGAACCATCATAAGCAAATGGTGATCTTTGGTGCAGCACTTTTATATGACGAAACTGTTGATTCTTTCAAGTGGCTATTCCAAAAGTTTTTGGAGGCAATGTCTGGTAAGAAACCAAAGACAATCCTCACAGATCAAGATGCTATAGTGTCTGAAGCAATTAATTCTGTATTTCCAGACATAAATCAACGAATGTGTGTTTGGCATGTGTACCAAAGTGCACTCAAGCAGCTGAGTCACTTGTTTGTAGGTTCACTGTCTTTTGTGAATGATTTAAGCAGTTGCTTTTTTGATCATGAGGAAGAAGAAGACTTCATTGCTGCATGGAACCTTATGCTGGATGTACACGGTCTTTGGGATAATGAGTGGTTGAACAAGATTTTTGAAAGCCGAGAGCAATGGGCCATAGCATACAAAAGGCATATCTTTTCTGCTGACTTAAAATCTGCGCAACTGCGTGAAAGTTTTATAGTTACTCTAAAGAAATACTTAAAGCCCGAGTCTGATGTGCTTTCATTTTTCAAGCATCTTGGTAAAGGGGTGAATGATTGGCACTACAAAGAGTTAGAAGCTAATTATGATATGAGACAAAATATGCCAAAACTAATGGGTGATGTGATTCTTTTGAAGCATGCAAGGGATGCCTACACACCAAGAATATTTGAATTGTTTCAGCAAGAATACGAAACATGTCTGAATATTGTTGTTAATCAATGCGTTGAGAGTGAAAAGCTGTTTGAGTATAAAGTGAGCATATATGGCCAACCAAGAGAGTATTCAGTAAGTTATAACTTGTCTGACAACACAGTTTTTTGCAGTTGTAAGAAATTTGAGTTTATGGGAGTATTGTGTAGTCATGCATTAAAAGTGCTAGATTACAGGAATATCAGGTTGCTTCCGAGCCATTACATCTTAAAGAGGTGGACAAGAGATGCAAGAGCTTAGAGGTCGGATGCCATCTTTTGGTTGTTCTACATGATAGGACTAGGTGGGGCTTAGAAAGGTTTCATTTCTCCTTGGCTGCTCTATGTGATGAGCAATTACACTGTAAAGAAACAGCAGTCTGTTGTTGGATTTTATCTTCATGTTTCTAAAATCCTTCTTGATACCTCCATTGATTTGTATTATCCAACAAATAAAAATATGAAATTGTTATTGGATTTAACCCTTTTTCTTTCCTTTTTTATATCATGCCATATTTGATCATTTAGCTGGTGTCTGCCCAAAAGGGCTCAGCTTTACAAAGAATTATTATGGTGAACAATCTAACACAGCTGGAAGAATGATTATAAGAAAGCCAAGATCATAGAGAAAATTTCTTCCTCAGCTTTTCCTTCTTCCTAAGGAAACAAGGCAGAGTTCGAAATTAGCACATCTTGAAAACAATAGCCATACATTTCTCTTTGTTTTGATTGATGTTCCCTTTTAATATGCAAAAGCTTCTAAGTAGTATTTTACAATTCCCAAACCAAACTCTGACCAAAATAACATGTCAAAGTAGTTCTCTCGGGAGGAGCTTCAGAACCAAGTATATGTAAAAAAGAACTACAATGTCAACCAATGATCCCAGTTGCCAGTTAGAAAACCACTGAAACATTGTATTTTCCTATTGCGACAAGAAATTTCTTCAGATCTCCAAGTCATTGACATTCACTTCACCATGTTCATCTCTCAATTCTGTATTATGATCAGGCTTGCTCCAACCTATTTAAAATTTAGTATTTTTCTTCTCTACCAGCAGCTTGTGATGTTACAAAGATACCTCAGACTTGCGGGTTTGCCGATCGCCGATGTTCATTTTTAAGAACCCTGTATAAGATCTTCTCCTGTTTTTATTACTTTTACCTTTCGATGATCCCTTGCCTTTATAACCTGAAAACACCACTAACATGACTAACATAAAACCCAAGCCAGAAAACACCCATAAAAGAATGATCCAGAACCTTAAAGTACTAAAGAGCCTATCTGCAACTTTAGGTAGAGATGATTCCTGAGAATGATTTCTGGGCACTGGATTGCTTCTCATATCATCATTCCCAGCAAACCTACCAAATTTCCTTGAACTTGTGACATCCTTTATTGTATCCAACTTTGGATCGGATAAGGTAGTAGGGTCAGGGCAGTTCCTCCTCTTGTGATGCAAACGCAATGCTTCATTTAGAGTTTTCACACATTCGATGCTAAGCAGGTCTCGTTGAAGCAAGTTCTCATCTGCTTGTTCAAGTGTTGAAGGATCAGGTGGGTCTGGAAATGTAGCCCAGCATCTGTTGACCAAATCAACCTCTCTCCAGTTTGCCTTATCAAAGCTCCAATTCCCAACTTTAAATTCCAAGCCATAGTGGAAAACTCTGTAGTTCACACCAGGTTCAGGAACATATCCGGGGTATATTAATATCTCACTGCTTATGTGATGTCGTAACTTCAACTGCATGATAAGAGAGAAACATGAGAAATTTTATTTAATCTGTTGCAACAAAATCCTGAAAAAAAAAAAAATCAACTGGACCAGGCATCGTTGAACAACAAATATGAAAATTCTAACTAAGACTATCTGGGGCAGTAAATTAATTGTTCAATACAGGACTTCATTTAGTCAGGACACCATTAACAATAAAATCAAATAGCTATGCAATTCCTCAAAGCATATTATTGTCTTTACTGCATAATCTCATGGCCAGGAATGTACACAGAGTTAACTGAAAATGGCCAAAAAAGGTTGAATGAAAAAGAATACCTCTGCTGCACCAAATGAGTAACCGTACATTTCACTGATCCAACCAGATTGGTATATATCTCCAGTGATGTTTGTTGCATAATGTGCTTTGTCAGCTCGGACCTCCTCAGTTTTAAGCAACCACAGCAGTGCAAATTCCCGGAGATCATCAATATGCATGATAATAACACCTCCAACTTTGTCACAAGCCTCAGGATGGCGAGTATGAAGTTTAGCAAGCTCATTGTCACAGCCAATAAGGTATCTATAATGCACAGCCACAAACTAAGTAAGCAGGTTTATATAAACACTTGGAATACAGAGAAGGGGGAGGGGGATAAGATGCACAGAGAGTACTCTAAAAAGAATTTGAAGAAAGACATTAATCCTTGTTCTCCCTGACTTACTCATAAGGGGTTGAAACCGGTCGGCCACGTGCTGCTTTAAACTCCCATGGTGTAATTGGGCCTCTCAAGATCATGTCAGCATCAAGAATAACTATGTACTCTGCATCAATGTTTACATGGTTGAGCCAATGAACAACAGCAGCTGGTTTATTAATTGCTGGATACCTGACATGGATCACGCAACAACAAGAGATTTATTCTTTTTGTTTTTTAAACCAACAAGAGTTTATTCTCTGCCTTATACTTCATGAAGGTTCGTCATCTAAACATTTTCTTAATATCTTCCTTGACTTAGTGGGTCTAGGATGGTTTATTGTTTGCGAAATTAACTTTGTATTACCTAACTAAAATGCCAATTTCAAAGAACATAACCCAATACCCATTTTAGCATGAGGTTGTTAATATCAAGATGAAACCAGTATACTCGCACTTAGCTGTTTGAGACTCCAACCACTTCACTGGACAGTAGTCAAGTGAACCAATTAAAGGGAATATGTTACAGGAAAAAGGCATTGTGAAATGAGCTATTCCAGTGTACCAACTTAGAAAGCAGGTTGGTCATCAAAATATGGCAAAGATAACATGCAAACCCTAAATTGTTTACACAAGATCTCAAGGTTTAACAGAATATATAATCCTAGAACAAAGCAGAATTATTGAATAAGAACAGTGGCGCAACTAAGAATTCTATTGTCTGGGGCAAAGAAAATTATCATAGATCTATAATTACCAGTCGCCTGTTAGTGGATGGAGGCTCATAGAAGGGACATAATGGGTGGGTGCCAGGTCATGGCCTTTGTATTCCTTTAAGTCTTCATCCGTACAGCTGAGAAGACGTGTGATATTTCCGGACTGGCCACTGAGGTGGAAACTGTGCATGAATCCTACAGTCTGCCAATCAAAATAAGGAGTACATTCCGTAGAAAATAAAGTGTGAATTTTTGGATATTGTCTTATGGCTTCATTGATTTCCTTCCCCTCCTCGGCCACCTCAGTCTGTATCCTATGAGGAGTAAGAAGCTTTGGCTGAGTTAGTTCTGCAAAAGTTTTACTTTTCAAAAAACTTAGATATTTTGACCACTTTGGCTTCGGGCATCCATTTCGGGCATGTTGTAACAAAAGACCCTCATTCATAGTATTAATACACTCTATACTCAAAAATAAGCCACGCCTTTTATTTGGATCAGATTCCATCAATTTCACCTGCATAAGAAAAGGGTATACTAAATTTCCACTATAACAGGAAAGTTTTACACACAATTTGTAATAGGAATAAAACAGTTTATATGGACAAGCAGCATTGATTCATGAATAAAACCAATGCCAAGCCTCAATGTTATTTGGTTGTAAGAGAAAATTGCATTACATGGAAATATATAAGCACCGAAGCAGGCATCTCTTAGTGCAAACAATTTTTCTACCAGAATTAATGATTCATTTCCCCAAGGTTTAGAGGTTAACATACTTCTCTAGGATAAGGAGGTTCAGGAAAGAATCGCCCACACTCATAAACAATACCATCTTCATGATGATCTAATTTACTGAAAGACCAGTTTCCCACGCTAAATGGCAAGCCATAATGCAGAAGAATAGGCTCAACACCCGGTCGTGGAGTATAGCCTGGGTAGATCATCAAGTCATCATTAATCTTGTGCCTAAGTCCAGCCTGATAATAAAAGAACATAACCAAAATAAAAAGATGGATATAAAAATATCCCATAAAGCAGGACTGAAGGAAAAAAAAATTTTTTTTCTATTCTTTTCACGATAGGATAACATGAAGAAAGTAACATACTTCTGCTGCACCAAATGAGTAACCATACATCTCACTAATCCAGCCTTTCCCATAGATGTCACCAGTTATATTGGTCGCCCAGTGAGCTCTGTCTTCACGTACTTCTTCAGTCTTGGAAAGCCACAAAGGAGCCAGAACTCGAAGATCATCTATGTGCATGGCTAAAAGCCCACCAACCTTGTTGCAAAGTTCTGGGTGCTTTGTGTGCAATTTAGCCAGAATATTATCACATCCCACCAAGTACCTGAAGTACCAAACAATTATGAATATCTAAGTGAGAAAATTGAAAATGAACACAGAAAATATGCAAGATGCATCTATATGTAGCAACAAAATGCAAAAAAATAAAATATTCAATGTCTTTCTCAGTATCTGCTTTGTGTCATGATATTACTAAACCAAAAAAAGTTTCCAAAGACTGATCTTGAAGCAGTGTCACAAGTACAATCCTCAGTTTTTGCATACTTTAAAAATAATGAAAGTTTAATACCCATAATAAGCAGCAACAGGCCTGCCTTTCTCTGCCCCAAGTTCCCAAGGTATAATTGGACCTCGGAGGATCATGTCAGCATCCAAAATCACAACCCAGTCGACATTCTGTGCATCTTTACTATGTTTTAGCCAGTGGACAATTCCAGCAGGTTTGTTAATTGCAGGGTACCTGCAGAACAAAAATTGTCTGTTACTCCACCAGGAAGTTCTTCCAGACTCCTATGATCTCAGTTGTATTGAAAGTGCTGTAAAAACTTCTTAGAGCCAAACCATGTGAAAAAAACGAAAACAGGATGGAAGTTATAAATGCACTCCATTACTGTACAATGAAAGAATTTAAACAGAAAGGAAGCCATCAGAAGACTATTCGCTAGAAGGAACGGGAAATAAGCATGAAACATTAGAAGATGTTTATCATTCTCGAACCTTCAAACATATGAAAACGAAATTTACTGAACATTCTTTCATAAGGTAAACAAATTTGTTGTTTTAATTTTAAATAAGAAAATAAACCACAGACAGAAAGAGAAAGCCTCTAACCTTGAAGCATCAAAATGTTCAAAGCATGAGCATTAACTTCTTTTGACAAACCAAAATCAAAATAAAACCTATCTGACTACTTTATTTGAGTTAATAACAACAATTCACAAACTTGATCAGTCCAATAGCAGCACTTCAACCAAAAACAAGAGATTAAAATTCAAGGCAGCATACTTCATTTGTATTATGATAGTTTTTAGATCAAACACATTGATATTAGACAATAAATTGCACCCAACAACAATTAAAAAGACATGCAATCAAAGCCCAAAATTAACCAAACAGAGCAGAACTTGAAACCCAAAAAAGAGCTAAAGAAGGGGTAAAAGAAAGGCAGAAAACCTTACCAGTCACCAGTTTTTGGATGTTTACTCATAGAGGGAACTTCAAGAGTAGGGGCCAAATCCATCCCTTTATAATTCTTCTTCTCCTCCTTCGTACAGCTTAGTAACCGAGTCACTGGCCCGGGTTGCTGAGCCTTCTTGAAGCTGTGCATGAATCCAACCGTTTGCCAATCAAAGTAGTTTTGGCATTCCACAGAGAACAAAGTGTGGATCCTATATGGAGCATCAAGACCCGGTTTTTGACCCGAAATGAAACTACCCCAAAAACTCAGTAATATCATCAAAGCTAAGAATTTGGCCATTGGAAGTTGAATTTCAAGGCCCGATTGGAAATGGGTAGTTTCTAAAAGATCTGAATTTCATGAGAAAGAACAGATTGTAAGAAGTCAACGTCGAAAATCTACATTTTATAGGTAGCCTATAAACATGAGATGATGACAACTGGCAAAGAAATGTTATTAAACAAGTTTAGATACATTAATTTAAATAACAGATTTAAAGATTCTGTGAACTAATTGCCGCCTCACTCATGGGACAGTTAAAATCAACGTTAAACTATAGGAACGCTTGTCGTTCATCACAAAAATCAACGTCACACGACAGGAAGTGGAGTTTAATGGATAAGTACCATCAAGTGCTTAGTTTAATCGATAAAAATAATCTTTTTACATAAAAATATTAAATTTAAATTTAATTTATAATCACTTATTAAAAATATCTCAAATATATAATTTTTACTCACATATTCAATATTTTTTTACTAAAAAGTTAAATGGTTAAGTTGATGTTGTCTTTTTATTTTCCTCTTATATGTTTCACTTTGGTTTTTCCATTTTTAGTAAGAGAAGCTGAAAAAAAAATGCATCGTACAGTGTACAAAGAAAAAAAATCTAAACTTGAAATCTACATATTTTTTATTCTTAACTTTATTGTGCTAAAAAATGAAAAATTACTGAGATTTCTTTTTTGTTTTTTCTTATCTAAATTAAATTTTAATAAAATAAAATTTAATTTTCAAATTACCTTAAAAAATATCTCCAAACTTTTAATCTAGTGATTAAAGATGCTTAAAAAGACATTAAAAATCTGATTTTAAATCAAGCCTCTCCACTCCTCTTATTTTTATTAAGGCTTTGTCCTCTTAATGTAACAAAAAAAAAATTACATTAAAAATTAAATCTTGATCCTAAAACTAAAAATTCAACAAAAATATATAAACAGATCACGCGACTATTAACATTATATAGTTTTATCATTTATTAGTATCAACCAGCTCTTTTATATTTCTAACATTATTGCAACTTCATTCTCCATTTATATTTCCCCCTTAGAGGGGTCCATAGAAGCAAAAACAGCAGCATTTCAATTGCAAACGCATTTTCACCCAATCACATCAGCATAGTTTCACAAATTTAAAGCCAAACAAGTAAAATCTCCTAAACCAATTGTTATAAGAGAGTATAAGAGTATAACTGGAAACAGACTTAATACAAAGCAATCACCATTAAAAAACCAGAATCATAAGTTGGTCATGACATGAAGCTATTTTAGGTAAGATCATCTTCCTCCATCTCTTTAGCTTTCAGCTTTTCCTTCACTCGAAGTAAAAGGGTTGTCTTCCAAGAATCCTGCACAGCATTTTAAGGAAACAGCAAGCACATTAGAATTGTAATTTCAGGGGTCAGAACCACAATCCAATAGGCACTTATGCAATGGAAATTGACATACCAATGGGGTCATGCTATCAAATTCCTTGACAACATCTGTAAACTTCGTGACATCTTCCTCATCGATAGCTGAAGCAATGTCCTGTCACAGTAAGCATAATCTCACTAAGGTCTGTATTTCAAAGGGTAAGAACCAGATTCTCAAAATTGCTACCATTTAAAGGAAATTCAGAGGCAAGATAGTAACTAGATATATCATTAGCCAATGCAAATGAAGGATAAAAAGATGGAAAAGTAAACCGAAAGCATCTTTAAGCAAAACCAAAAGAACTAAACCAAATCCCATCAACTCCTTTTGTGATAGAAAACAGAAAAGAAATAAACTGTTTTCTTATGATAACTTACAGCCAATAATCTATACTCTCGTGTTCCAGAAAAAGTTGGATCCAGATCCTGAAGAGAGCAAATGCAAATAAAAGTTTAATATATAATCAATTCATGGTAAAAAGTTAATATGTTGTGAAGCTAAAAGAACCAAAAGCCAACCTGATATTGCTCTAATGCATTGTTGATTGCAACTACATCACCTTTGCAGAGTTGACAAATGCCAGCATTAAGAAGATGCCCTTTTACTCCATATTTCAGCAAGTTATTGGTAAGCGATTGCCGTGCTATCTCTTCATAGATCTCAATGGCTTTCTGGTATCTGGAGAAATATCATAAGAAGAGCTATCAAAATTTTTTTTTTCAAATTTTGTATGGGGGCTATATTTATGCAACCATGTTAGCAAAGTAATACACCAATAGCGATCACAAGCCATCCATAGTAGTAGACAGCAAAAAAAACGTTGCAAGAACAATGTCTAGAAGAAGTGAGTATGCTTACTGTTCTATCTGAGCAGCAAATTGTGCAACTTTCTGCTTGCACTGGTTGGCAGAAGTAGATACTTCTTCATTTTGGAAGAAATCAGCAGCCTTTTCAAAATAATCCATGGCCTGCTCAATGTTCTGTTCAGACTCATATAATTCAGCAATTTCCTGCACAAAAAAAAGAGGCATCCATGTCTATGAATAACTGTAAAAGTAATGTCATCATACAAAGTAATGGTTGTGGATGCTGAAGGAAACAATAACAATACTATAAAATAAAATCCGGGAAGGTTTAACGCTAGTGGCAACATTGTTAATGAAGATTGAGGAAACAATAAGAGTAGAATCAAAACAAAAGTAAATGAAAAGTGATCACTGTAAAATTATGCCGTATAAGTACTAAATTATAGTAAATGATGAACTCTCCTTTTTTTCTCCCTTGAGAGACTGACATATTAATGTATAAACAATACCTTATAATACCTTGCAGCCATGCTGAGCCTTCCAATGTCACAAAACAAGTTCACCGCCTGCTGCAAGCAAGATATAGCCTCTGTATGGTAACAATATTTAGTCAGAGGTGTAAATGCATAAAAATTTCCCAAACAATTCTAATGAAGTGAAACTATGACTCCACACTTACCCTTTGTAGCTGTTTTCTTATAGCAATGAGCAGCATCAACATAAGCTTGAGCAGCTTCATGTTTGCTTTCTAACTACAGAGTAAAAAAACAAACAAAAGATTAAAATTAAATCTTACATAACAGTTAATTACTAAGAATCGAATGCTATTACTCTGAAATGCTTACTTTCAAATGGCAATTCGCCAACTTTACATAAGTTGATCCAGCTTTATCCCCTTGGGAAAAGAAAATTATAAAAGAGATTAAAAATTACAGCTTTTAAAAGAATCAGTTTCATCACTTTTCAAATATCTATTGAAATATAAAGTAATTAATCAATAATCTGATCCCAAAATAAAAAACCCTAAATTTCACATTTTCTAACTGAACCAAAACAACTGAATTAATTCTTGATGCAATCGGAATTAAAAAGCTACAATAATCAATAAATCAAATAGAAAATAAGGATTAAAATTAAAAAAAAAAAATCGATCGCGATAAAAAAGCCTAATTTCGATCACTTCAATAGCAACATTAACCAAAAGATCTCGAATATTTCATTTCTTTGCGTCCAACATTTTCTCAACAAAAAAAAAAAATGAAAACTATTAATTTAATTGCAAAAAAAAAAAAAGATATAAAAAATTCCATAAAACTTTAATCCAGCATTCTCAAGAAAACAAAACAGATAATAATAATAATAATAACATGATTATAGAAAAAAGGATAGCAAAGAAGTACAGGATTTGGCAATCTTGAAGCAATTGGCAGCTTTATCAAAGAGATCGGCGGCGTCTTCATGTTTAGAGCCAAACAAGCCCCAACTACTTAGCTTTTTCTCTGCTTTTTTCTCGAATTCTTCTCCTCTCGCTGATTGATCTCCCATTTTTTCCCCTTTTTTTTTTTTCCTCTTCGGTTTGATCAGAAATGAATTTAAAATATCGAGGAGTCTTAAGATTTAAGAAACAGAAAATTTCAAGATTGACGGATTTTTCTTCTTTTCTGAAGCTTTTTTATTTTTTTATTTTTCTTCAGAAGAAGGGTTTTAATCCAATGTTTGGCTGGAAATCAGACCAATTCCATGCGCTCGGCTAACCTCTCGAGAAATTCATAATTTTTTGGGCTTGAAAATGGGCTGAGGACCATTTTCAATTTAAAATAATTGTGTCGGATTCCATTGGCTTTGTCAACATTTTTGGGCCTAATTTCAACCCTTTCAATTATAGAAAAAAACGCGTAGTTTTTTAAGTGCAGTTTCGTATGATTTTTTATTAAAAATTATTAAATAAAAATAAATTTAAAAATTAAAATTAATAGATTGAAATTTTTTGTTTTTATAAATTTTGATATGTTTTTAAATAAATATTTTAGTAAAAATTTTATTAAAATTTTTATTTTTTAAATAAATATTTATTAAATTTAGATTATTAACTGCCTTTTTAATAAAATTTTTTTATATATTATTAATTTTTAAATTAAACTTTATCAATTAATTGAATTGGATTTTTTATTAAAATTTTTATTAAATCAATTATAAAAATTTCATAAATTTCATCTTATAAATTTTATCTAAGTTTTGTCCCGAATCATAAGGTACAATAATACATACATAAGCTAAAAAAGCAATACATAAATGCATACATACATACATATATATATATATATACTCACACACAATTAAAATTGACTCTTGCACGCACACATATAAATGAGTACAATTTATTTGTATATGTATAAAATACAATAACTACATACACAAAACACAAGAACATGCTTGTGTACGTGTACGTGTACGTGCACATATAGATAAATTAGTACACACATAATACACAAAATAAAACATTTTAGAATCAAGGTAATTACATTTCATCTACAACAAACACTTTAAATTTTAAATTTAAATCATTTCCTGTGAATCTTTATTGTAGTTAATTACTCGTCAACGTGTAATGTAATTCTAATAAGGAGAAAAAAAATCCTTTTATATATGTATGTATGTAATTTCTAAAATGAGAGGAAACTAGAAAAAAAAAAAAAAACAAAAAAAAACCAAGATATCATTAAAATTATTAAGGGTTAAAACTTGATTTTGGAAGGAAACAAGAGTTAATAATTAGTCTAGTCCATACACTAATAACATCTAAGATTTTATGTTTTGTTGAGAGTTTTTATTTTTTTACAAAAAAATCATAATTTAGAAATAGGAAAAGAAACGGTAGGTTTTAAGATTTAAATTTTAAATCAATCGGATATAAACTCTTAAAAATTTGAGGTGTTCATAATTTATTTTAACCAAAATTAATTAATTGATTGAATCGATTTAATTCGGTTGATCGATCGACCAATAAATTAATTTTAATTTATTATAAAAAATGATTTTAAAGAATTTTTTATTTCTAATTAATTTGGTTCAAAAATCGAATTAACCGAAATTTTAACTAAAATATTATAAAATCTATATATTATAGGCACCCATCTGTATTCTAAGTCAATTAGGATCAATTTTTTTATTATTACTATAATATAGTATACTATTATTATTTTTATTATTATAATATAATATATTATTATAATTATGGCATATTATATTATATTATATTATATTACTAGTCTTATTATTATTTGTATTTTACCTTATTTTTCTTTTCTTTCTTTTCAATCGGTAACAAGAATTATGAAAACTAAAATTGAATTAACCAAATCAAAATCCCATCAACAGTCAAAGGGTTTTTAATGTAGAATCAAATCAAAGTATTTTATGAATTTAATCGGGAACTAATACCTAGCCTAAAATCATGCTCGAGCAAAACTCAATTTTCGGATTCAAACCTAGATTGGTTCTGTCCAATTTCTAAACCTGCTATTGGAGGCTAGCTATAAATTGAACAATGAATCAAAGAAACGAACACGGTTGATTCTTTTTTTTTTTTTTGGAGAAGGTGCGAACTTAGTGTTCTGAAAATTTTTCTAAGAAATAAGAAATTTTTGAGATTTTGATTTTGGGAAATTTTGAGTTTGATTTGAATATTCTAGGTTTAAATCTAGGCTCCTAGGATTAGGATTAAAGTTTTATATGGTTTTTTAAGCAATTTGCAAAAATCTCAAAACTTCTGGGTTTTTTTTTTTTTTTTTTAAATCTGAGTTTTGATGAACATTTTGATTTTTTTGATGAATTTTCTAGCGAACTTTAAACTTTTCGGTGGAATTTCAATAATTTTTTTAAAAAATGGATGAACTTTTTTGGTTTTCGATGATGTTCTTAGGTTAATTCTAGAGAAAAAAGAGAAAGAATCGAGTTAGAAAGAGAGAGCAAAGGACGTTTGAAAAAAAAGGTTGAAAACTGGCTTTTATAGGATTTCAAAATGACATCGTTTTTGAGAACCCAAATCCACTTGTAACCCAACTAGGATCAACGCATCACCTATGGTCCTATCCGACCCAATCGCATGTTTTTTTTTTTTTAATTTATTTTATATTTTAAATTTCTTTTGTAATTTTATTTTCAGTTTGTTTTTATTATTTATTCTATTGACTTTATTATTTATTCATTTTTATTGAGCAATTTATTATTTATTAAAAATTTGATAAAATTTTATTTTATTAAAAAAAGAAAAAGACAAAAACAAATAAAATAACAAAAAAAATATAAATAAAAAAAATCTTTACAAAATAAATTCACGAATTCTACTAAACTATTGAAAAATTCTCATGAATTCAAATTTTATGAAATCTATCAAACTATTGACAAATTTCATAAATCAATTTTTTAAAAATAAAAATATATTTTTTATCCTCCAAATTATTAGAGAATTTGCTTCTTAAATTAAGTCCTACTAAATTATTAGGAGACTTAATAAATTTTTTAAAAAAAATAAAAATAAAAATTTATAAATATCTTTCAATAAAATCTCACCAAATTATAATATATTAATCCGATGATAAAGCTTTATTAAAAGTGAGACACTAATCTCCATAAATATTCTTAAGGTGAGAGAATGATCTTAAACTGCTATCAAATTATTTGAGTAATTTTAAGGTTAATTTTTAATATTAAATATTTTGATAAAGCATAAATATTCTTTAGGCTTTGATAATTTGAAATTAAACTAATATCATCTTCTGAAAGGCACTATGAGGGTGTTATAACATTTCTTATGCATAACCACACTCTCGAACCTAAATATGATTTTGTGGATAAAATTTAATCAGATAACCAATCACACATAAATAAAAAAGATTGGTGACGACTCTCTTTAATTTATATCTAACAGTAAGTTCACAGATCTATACGTTATGACATATATAAAAATAAATTTATATGAAATTGTCCATTTCATTTCAAATTATTAGAGTTTTTAATTTAATATTTTGGTGTTTAAATATTTTTATTGAAAGATTTTATTTAATTTATTTCACATATAAAAAAATAAAAATTTAAAATATAATTTAATTTGATATATTTTATTATTCGATTAACCAAAAATTAATCATATCGATCGAATTAATTTCAATCAATTAATTTTTGAAATTAAAAAACTTGATTTGATTAATTAAAATAATTTAATTTAATTTTAAATAATTCAATTCAAAATTAACTAAATTGATTGAATAAATACTTCTACTAAAAAAAATTATATGAACCGACTGATGAAATAAGCTCGAGATTCGTGACGTTGAGAGTTATTAATTGCATTACTGCCTTAATGCGTATAGCAAACAAAGGTACTTCTTTTTCGGATACCAATTTGAAGAAAAGTCAGTTTTCAAAGGCTAAAAACTCTTCAATTTAATCCATATTATAATTATATAAATTAAAAAATTAAAAAAAAAAAACCCATGAAAGGCTGATATAGTACTACGTTCCTCTCCAATTTTGTGGGGTTTAAGAAGTTTGAAAACTCCTAATGAAATGTCCCACAGATATAGCCATGGCTGTCCCATTCAGTGATGAGGGTTTGGTTGTTTCTTCCTATAGCTATGCCTATAGGCTATGGCCATGGTACTGTCAGCTGCTCCCTTCCATTTACATGTGAAAGAAAGAAGGGACAAAGGTCTGACCCGGCAACTTCTGATTTGCTGCTTGTATTCTTCAGTAAAGGATTTGGTGTTTTTTTATAAAATATTCAATGTGTTTGTAATTGCAATGAAAACTGAAATTATATCATGTTCGATACATACAAGTTAACCCATCAAGACACTCCCTCCCGTGACCTAAATTCCACTCCTTTTTTGCACAATTAGTGGTCTAGAATACATGCACATTCATCACTCAGCTCAACCCTATTTTAGTACAGATATATCATATTTCGATGGCTGCGAATAATAAGTTAAGATACTCGTGAACTACATGAGTTTTGTTGGATAATAAATATTACTTAAATTCAGATCAATTTTTTTTTTTTTGAGTATTTCTAAAACTCATGTTTTTTTTTATCGTGTTTCATATTATTTTAAGACAATTGAAAAAAATTTAAATAGTTAAGTATGATTACGTGAAAGATGAAATACGAGTTTTATTTTTTTAATAGTTTTTTCTAACATCAAAATGTTGTCATAGTAGCTAGGGTTTGAATTTTTTTTTTAAATCGACAAAAACTTTTGTAATATTCAAAGAAAAATGGATAAGAAACACAAAAAAAAAAATTTCTAAAGGAAAACACAAATAATTATAGCTGTCTAATTTGTTTGCATGAATAACTATCTGTTCTCTATAACAGCTAAGCAATTTGTAGGCATTAGATATTATAAATTCTTAGAGAAATAGAAAAAAAAATTAATTAAAGGTAAGAAATTTGCTTCTTGAAAATGGCTTTCTTTTTCTTTTAATTTTATTTTTTAACTTCTAATTTTCTAATTACAAAACGCATTGATATGTTTGTATACTCAGATATGTATCCAACAAAACTTCGATATTGTCTTTGTTTTTTATGTTATTTTTGTAGATTCTTTATTTTTTCTTACACGAATTTCTCTCTCTTTCTCTGCATGCAAACACAACAAAAGCACTAATCACTTAACTTTATAGATTTATAAATTTTGTTTCCATTGTCACATTTGCATGTGAATGTACTTTCCCGAAATGATACTCACGTGAGCTTTGCTATACCGAGTCACAAGAATCCCATATTACTAGTCTGCAAAAAGATAATTTATACAAATCCAAGAAAAAAAAATTTGCAAAGAAAAAGATTGTAATGAGTCCAAACAAGTTTAACCTAGTTAAAAGAGATTTGAGCCGATGATCTTCGACTTCAAATAACTAATTATTTAGTAATTAAATTGATATGTTCGGTTCAATTTGGAAGGGTCGTTAACTTAAATTGAGTTGAGTTTTAAAGTAAGTAATTGTTGGATGAAGCTTTTTTCAAGTTTCACTATGGAAATTAATGTGTCTTTGGCGTAGCTTTGTCATCTTATGGGAATTTATATATTTCAATCATCTATGAGGGATGTCACGGGAAACATTTCTGAATTCAGTAATACAACAAGTCTCTAAAATATAATCTTTATTAGGAATTTGTTTTATTTTGTCACATGATACGAAAACATATAATACGATAATATAATATATATAATTAAATCAACACGAATGAATTTGTTTATGATTTTATCAAATCAAAGTAAATAAAACTCGAAACCTAATAGTGATTAATTAGATGTATATTCTTTCCTTAAGTTGTGAACATCTCATTTTGTTTTTATTTATTTATTTTTTTTGGGTTTGGTCTAGCAATTTATTGCTAGGTATTCTTCCTTGTTGTCGTTTTTTTTATATAATACTTTATAAAACCTTGTTTTTCAAAAAGAAAACATGAAAACGCGTACAGATCAGCAAATATAGCCTCATAATTCACAATCAGTATGCTTTAATTAGGGTTTAGCATGACCTTATTAGGATTACCTGTCCTATTACTCCTATATTTTATGAAGCATGTGAACAACAACAATCAAATCCAAAAGAGAATCTTCTCAATCTCCAACTTTTTTGCAACTAACAATATTTCCCTCTCTTCAGTCATATGACTACTCGAAGCCAGTTCAAAAAAAAAAAAAAAGGGCTTCACCTTTTCAAGAAACAAAACAAAAACTTTCATGAAGTAATTTAAAAAATTTTCATTCGAAAATTGCAAGTATCTCCTTGCATAACTTATAACACAAATTACTCGATATTAACTTCGCTCACGTGAGTAAAATCTTCTAAATTATTTATAAGATTTAAATGTTAGTAGTTCGAGCGTTAAATTAATAATTATTACATACATTTTTTTTAAAAAGAGCTTAAGAAAAATTGCATGAATCAATTGAAAATTCATATTTTTTTTAATGAATTAAGTTAAATACGAATTTTGCGAAGGTGAGAATGAATATTAATTTGATTAGACATATGCTATATAGCAAAGAGATCAATAATATGCACATTGCTTCTGGCATATGCCATAAGAAGAAACTAATAAGAGTGTGAAGACAACAATTGCTTATCTGTTTTTTTATTTGTATTTTTCTTACTTTTTTCTTTAGTTTTCATAACAATGATAAGAATTCTGTCACACTCATTGAACGAAAAGTGTTGAATGAAGGATGGGTATTGTCAAATAATGAATCATTTTCATGCCATTCTACACAAGTTACCAAGTGGGATGGATATTTAAAAACAAACAAGGAAAAAAAAACACTTAAAATCTAAGACCACATTGTTTCATGTTCAAAAGGAAATCAAATCTACAGAGCATTTGACTGAATAATAAGTGCATGTATGGGTTCTCAGTTCAAGATGCGATTGAGTTCTAGTCCCCTTTTCCTCCGAGATTAAAAAAAAATCCTATAAATTAATATTGAAAGTTAAAATGAAAAACTGATGTAGGAGGGGATGAAGAGCAACATTTCCTGGAAGGCAAGAGACAAGGTTGGTGCAGTTATATGTATGAAGAGTATTGTTTTGTTGTGATGATTAAAGGGCACACATGTGAATAGGTGGGTACATGATTTGTCTGTGTGGAATGGAGACAATGCTGGGATTGCAAGGAGCCAACTGATGCAAACTAGCAATAGCTTGCATATGATGAGAAAAAAAAAATCTCTCATGTTTATTTGATAGAATGATACATAACATCTCGTGACAAGTTCATCGGACAATAGCTAGCGATTGATTAGAAATTCTTGCTTCGAGTTCTTCCCAATCGATGCAGATTCATATGATCCATATATACATATTCATCAGTTGAAGATAGGGGATTTATATCAGTGTTTATGGATACCTACCATCATTAGGTTTTCTGTATCTTCCCATGAATAGTGACCATCATATGCCACAGAGAAAGTGTGTTCTTTTCACATCCTCACAAAAGTTAATATTGTTGTCAAATTTATGTACCATTGAGCCTATACGAAAGAGTTTAGATCAGTTAAAAGAGGTTTCTCTTCACAAAAGTTTCTATCTAAATATGTCACTTGAACCAGAGACCTCGCCCGTGAAGTAAATCATCGCACCTACGGTCCAACCAATTGGGAGAGAATCAATAGATTCCTTTTCGGGAGCGATTCATCCTTCCCGAACATAAACCATTGAGACAACTTTTTGCATCATGCCAATATATACATATATATATATATATGCGTGTAATATTAATATTGAACATCAGTCAAAGGTTAATTCTACATGAAATCAGCTTTATATATATATATAACTTGATGATTAAGAGAAGTGTAGAAATGACACGTGTGGAGAGAGAAGATAAAGAGGAGACGGGCTAGCTGGTGAGAGAGGGAGAGGAGGGAGAAGGAAGGAGGCTAAAAATGGCCCCCCGTGAGGAGTATTTGGAGGCATTCCAATTATATCACAAACCCAAAAATTGTTTCTCCTTCACTTCTTTCGATGGCCATTTTTCTCTCCTCTCCATCACGAGCTCATGATTCCCACCCCATTCCCTCATTTTCTTTTACCCTTTTCTGTTTTCCCCAAATAACCTCCTTTTTATTCCTCCTCCTCTAAAAAAAATGTAATTTATATATATATATATAATTACAAGTTAGTTTTTCATCCAAAACTTATATGAAACTTTGAAGTTTCATACACAACTAACATACACAACTAAGAAAAGAGTTTGAAAACCGGTCTATACAATTATTCTTTGCCATTTAAATGAATAAAGCTTGCTTATCAATATCTATATATTTCATGCATGCCTGAAATTGATCAGCCAATTAATAAAGCTTAAACTTATTAAGATTCTATACTTTCTTTGATATTTTTTCTTAACGAGATCACAATATATTCTGCAGATAAAAAGGATTACAGGTATTAAAATTCAATCTCAAACTTATTAAATGTTACTTTTTAAATGATTATATGAACCAATTAATGTAAGCTCTGGGTTTTTCTTTGTTCTTTAGTAAATTTTTAGACTTCAATTTTGTCAATTATATATAGCTTTAACATAGCCACTACCTAAAGCGGGGTCATTTATTCCCACAAAAATTGTTGATAATATATATATATATATATATATATATATTCTTTGAACTTAAAAATATTAACAAGAATTGAGGGGGCAGTGTGGTAAAATGGGATGCAATCTATGTTATATTGCGGTGGGAATTAGAAACTGACGCAGTCATGTGGGAAGCAAACATGAGGATCCTATAGATTTGAGAGCTCATCCCCTCTCTTTTAAAACAAGCCTCAGAGCATACAGCAAAGCTGAGAGTTGAAAACAAAGAAGAAAAAAAAAAGAGGAGAGGTGATCACATAACAAAAAAAAAAAAAATGGTTTCTAGGGAGCACAAGAGGGCAGGAGTAATGCATGAGAAGCTGCAACTTCTTCGTTCCATTACTAACTCTCATGCCGTAAATTCCCTCTATCTATCTAATATCTGTATCTTCTGATGAGCCCCTATTTTGCTTTCATTGGCTTTCTCTTTTATTATTCCACAAATTCATCAGTCTTTGTTCATCATCTTTTCTTCTGTTTTATATTTAGATACTGTTAGTTAATAGTTCTTTGTGTCACTACTGTTTCTTTCTTTCTGGGGTCTATGTGTTACCAATTATTCACTTCTTTTCTGCCTTATTATAATCTCTATCCACTGTTCTTGCTTCCTTTTCAAACATATCCAATGCTCAAGTTTCTTGACTTACATATATATATATATATATATATATATATATATCTAAATCACCAACAAGAAAAAGTAGTAGGGAAGGATTAGAAAGATGTTAGCCTTTGAAGTTTTGGAATATCAGTGGCTTCTTTTCTGGAATCAGAGGGTTTTGTTATTTGGTATCTGATGCAAACAGCAAACTACATATTTGAGCAATTATCTCTCATTGAATATTATAATTAATCTTCTTATTAAATCTATGTTGCCTGTGTTTCTGTGAAAAAATGATCAATGGAAATTAATTAAAATAGAAAAAGGAAATAAAGGAAGAGCAACTTTGTGATAACCCCAGTTTAATTGTAAATATATGGCAGCTGAACAAAACATCAATCATAATAGATGCATCAAAGTACATTGAAGAGCTAAAACAGAAAGTAGAAAGACTGAATCATGATATAACAGCAGCTGCACAAACTTCAAATGATCAAAATCCATTGCCTATGGTAATCTATTCCAACCTCTGATGTTTACAAATTACTTTTTAGCTTGTTTAATTTCCTCAATCCTCATTGAATCATTCATCTTTCTACTGTTCTTTCTTTTGTGCTTCAAGTTCAACACTGTACCTTCTCTCTTAGCAGGTTACAGTAGAAACCCTAGAGAAGGGTTTTCTGATAAATGTATTTTCAGAAAAAAGCTGCCCTGGTCTACTTGTTTCTGTGTTGGAAGCCTTTGAAGAACTGGGTCTTAATGTTCAGGAAGCTAGGGTTTCTTGCACTGAGAGTTTTCGATTACAAGCAGTTGGAGGAGAAGTAAGAGTGTCAACCTTTTTTATACTATATATATATCTGTTTATCTTCATACATAAGTTGTAATTATTCTGTATCAATTAAAGAATTATCAGAATGTGATAAATCTTTTCTTATATTTCTTGCTGATATGCTAAATTTGGAACCATGATTGGTTTTTCTTGAGTTATCTCTAAGTATGATTTTGTAATGGAAAAATATTATGATTTGCATCCTAATTATTAAGACTATGACAAAAAGTTATTTTTGTTTTTTGCAGAATGAAGAACAAAGTGAATCTATTGATGCACAAGTGGTGAAACAAGCAGTGTTACAAGCTATTAGGAATTGGAGTGAAAGTACTGATCCACAAGACTAAATGGATTTTTATTGTTATCCATTAACTTTCTTGCACGCCATTTTCTTTTCTAGTGTAGGTTATTGGCAATGTTGTTTAATCAGTTATTAATCCCAAATTTAATGTTACAAAGTAGAGTGAGGAAGGTTTTCCAAACTTGTCAATCAAATTGGTTGAGTTGAGTTGGTAAAAATCGGATATTTCGGTTTGTACAATTTAAATTGAATTTTTGATACTAACAATTCTCTTGATAAACGATCCGTAAATCTAATATCAGTTTTCATTAAGTCTTAGGACATACTCTGACTATACTCTGACTCTGACAATGAAATGGAGCAAACTTTTTTCAACTAAACTATTTCCATAAAAAAAAGTTTTCCAAAGTTGTTGATATAAATATATATATATATATATATATTCAGGTGCACCATCTCTCATCCAATGTGACCTAATTCAAGTGGCAGAAGCTAAAAGCTGGTTGTATCACTAAAACAGTGCTTGCAAGGCTGGATGAGTAAATGACACACAAAGATTTTCTATATCACAGTTTCAAACTGACATGATGAGAAAAACAATGTGATGATGATGTAGAAGTGTCAAGTATGGGCAAGAGAAAGCTATATGCAGTATACAATAACCTAACAACAATTCTTTTTAGTTTCTTTTATTCTTATATATATCTATATGCAACAGAATAAAGATGCTAGCGAGCTAGTTGTTGCATATAATTAATACTCAGGAGGTTTTCCTCACATGTTGCATGTAGTTTCCATGCCCATGCATGTATGTTGCAACTTGCAAGAATTTTTGTTGGTTTATAATAATTTGTTGGGTTTTCACAGTTATATGAATCTATAATTTTAATTTCTGCAAATATATATCTACATACATACATACATACTATATACATGTATGTATGTATGTATGTATGTATGTATGTATGTATGTACGTATGTATGTATATGCAGAGGCATTTCCAGGAAGCATGGAATGGAAGATGGACTGGTAGGCTGGAATTAATAGGCAGCTATGCCAAGCTAGGAATGATATAAATATAAATTACTTTCAAGTAATGATATAAATGTTCTAATAAACTAATAATATTAATGTTTTTAATTAAATATATATAATGTATTAGCAATTGATCAATGGATATTGTTGTCGGTGAGTGAATCTCAAAACGAACAAGCTATAGAATTATTATAACTCTCATGATTCAACATGGGACCAGTGGCAACTACTGCTTTCACTCTCAGAGTAATTGGACTTGTCTATCATGAGAAATTATAATTTTATTTTCTTTTTGAGTGTGAGATTCCGCACTTTTTTTTTCATAGTTCCCTTAATTTTTTTTTGTTTTTAGGTTCCATTTGAGAGCTCGATGAAAATGCTCCTACCAATACGTTAATGACAACTTGTTTTATGACTGAACCCTTAATGGAGCGTTTATCAATGTTTTTTGACATCCAATGCTATTTGTTTTCACCTAAGTTGCATCAAAGACTTGTTCAGGAACTAGTATTTAAGAAGCAAATTGCCACAGCTTTTAGGTTTGTGGTATTCTTTTTTTTATCTCTAACCAATGGTTTAAGCAGCTTGCATTTGCTTTTTTCATCTAGAGCCTAAGCAAGCACTTCACTCCATTTTATTTCAGGGAGAAAGGAGACAGATTATTCGATTCATTGGTAAATCTTGGCTGTCCTTTCTCACATCTACTGTGTCTGTATGCATTTATTGTCTGAAATCCAAACAATGATATCAACTTTTTTTTTTTTTTTTTGGTTTCATAGTAAGATCCCAACTTTGCTCCCTGTTATCAAAATTGGACAGCTTTACCAGAACATGTATCAACACTGTTTTTCTTTTCATTAAACGTAAGGAAAGAACAAGCAAATTGAAAAAGTAGTTCTAAATATTACATTTTCTTGGTCCAGAAGAAACTAAATCACCTGTTTCATACGGCCTACTAATGGATACAATAACTCTTGAGTTTCCATCTCCTCTTTTGTCTGGAAAACGAGTTGAGTTCACACAACTAAACCACATGGATGTTCCTGAAAAGAACACTTGCGTTATTTGAGCCTCCGACAAAAACCAGCAACATAAAGCATTATTCCACCTTCAAAGAGAGTGAAAAGGACAGAAAAGATCCTGATAAGACCAAGGTTGAGTTGGTGCTCTAGAGGGACTAACTCAGATAATCAGAGGTCCTTCAATCACTTTCTTTTAGATGGATCCCGGCTGAGTCCATGCTTCTTCAGTGTTTTGATATAATTTCTCATGAGGGTAAACTTGTTGATCCCAAGATTGTAGAAATAGTCCCAAGAATAAATCCCAGTTTTATGCAAATCATCAAAAACTATCCTGAACCATCCACCCAAAAATGACACAAATATGAAATAAACAGGGAAAACTTATTCAAGCATTCAGTCATATGTAACTTTACCAAGAAACTAATATGGTGAAATGAAGAACTTAGTGAAGGTACCTTACCCCATAGTTTCCTACAGGTTCGGTATACATTATCCCCACATGGCGCCGCCCAGATATTACCTGATAAAGGAACATGAAACTTGCTCATCTAAAAGAGAGATAAAGTCTCTTAGAGGGTCAAGAGGAAAAATAAATTTAAAAGGTTAACACCATCAAGTAGATATTAATCCCTTGTGCACAATGCCAGTAGACCAAGCAAAATATGCGACTTACTAGACTAGGGCAATACCAGAATAAAATATATATACCTTTTCACCTCCGATTGATCTAATCTTGCCATCGGCAGC
This sequence comes from Durio zibethinus, assembly GCF_002303985.1. Next base: position 25,218,426 of record NW_019168470.1, read on the forward strand.
TGGGCTATAAACTCGCAAAAACTCAGCTGACAAGCTGAACTTGCTACCATTTGCATATTCTACATCTACCTGAACAAGGTTTCAACATGACAGATGAGCATTTCAATACGATGACAGATAAAAAGCTCAGTCATTGGCATGAAAACAGAGATTAAGCAATATGTCTTTCTAATGAATCATTAATTGGTTTATCTCGCTCAATCTTTAACACAGATTCACTAAACAAAGTTCGGACGCAAAGACTCAAACTAGCAGTGTCTGCACCACGAATTGAATGACCATTACCGGGCAATTTAAGCACCAATAATCACCCCATTCCCAGGTTCCACTTCCTTTGGCACAAACAAATTTCAACAACTCAACAAGTAAACTAATCAATAATTTTCTTTGGCAACTTAGCTAATATCCCAAATGATTATTTCTACTTCCAAAGAGATATAACGAAGCTAAAATCAAATGGGAACTCAAAAAAACCATCCGGGTCTGATTATATACCAAAATTAAAACAACCCCATATCAAAAATCAAAACAAAAATCTCATTAAATTAGTAAACGAGAATAAACCAACTAAATAATTAATATAAAAAGAAAAAATTAATAAAAAAATGAAAAAAATTTACACTTTTGGGTGCGTTAAGAGAGAAGCTTTTGAGGCGTGGAGTATCCACGAGAGTGTGGATCCTTTGAATTGCTCTCTGCATAGCTGAAATTGTTTTCTTCCGAGTGCGACTCACTTTTTCTGAAGCTGTAAAAGTGTTGGATTTGAGCCTTGCTTTTGTTGGACAATTCTAGCCCATTATTTTTAATATTTTGGGCTAACAAAGTCAATTCTTGTATTGGGCTTGAATTATCATGATTTTTTTAAACCTAATAATTAGTATACTTAAATATACCATATAAAATATTAAAATTTATGCATTTATATTATGTTTTATACAAAAAATTACATATGATAATTTTTGTCGATGTGAAAATATAAAAACTATTTTTTTTGTTAAACTTCTATATAATTGTTATTAAAATTTGAAACCGTATTATCTTTGTATCATTTATTTATATTATATTTGTACCGTATCATTGTATCATATTTTAAATTAGTAGGTCTAATTTTTTTTTTTCACTTAAAAAAAAGAAAAAAGGATTATCTAGATTAATATTTTAATTTTCCCTAAAAATTATTATTTTAATTTTAATTTTTTAATCATGATGATTAAATTTCAATTGGAAACTGAAAAAAGATAAAATCAACTTGTCCAAACTATAAAACTTAATAAATTTAGTGTTTGTTTTAGAAAAAGTCAATATTTAGGGATAAGTTTGTTAATTTGATAAATTAATAAGGAAATATGGATATTATTCAACTTTTAAAGATTTTTTAATTATAAATAAATAAATATTCCCTAATTATAAATCCTCGCCTGCCAAGGGTAATTATGACTAAAATATTTTACATTTTATATATGAGTCTATATTTTTATTTGACTAAAATATAGAAAGAGGGAGATAGAAAAAAAATATTGGTTCTGAATATTCTGACTTATTTATTTCTATAAATAAAATTAAAATATTAATATTAATTAAGGCATCAATCTTAAAATATTAGTATTAATTAAGTAAAGAATTACACCACTTGACCCTATTGTTTAATTCTTGGGGGTGATTCCTATAAAAAAAAATGAAATCTTTTGGTTGATTAAGGACCACAATGAAGATAAGTTTCCAATAAATAATTCTTTCAAGTTAATTTCACTCTAATAAATTAACAAAATAAAAAAAAAATCTCATTGTGAGGTCTATCATTATATTATATATAATTTTTATATAAAATATAATATAAATATATAAATTTTAATATTTTATACTATATAAATATATAAATGAAACCTCCCATTTAACCGGAAATGTCAGCCTTACGGGGCAATTTAAAAATAAAATTTTTTGCATTAGATTAATACTAGAGCCTGTTCAAATAAATTTTAATCGAATTATTAAAAAATTAAAATAAAAAATTCAGTAATTATCTATCTAATTTTTATAGTAACAAACCCATGATGATAGCAGTGACGATTAATCAGATCGTACAGGGATGACAGAAGCCTCATGCCTTTGATAATTTTTAATACCAAACTGATGTTTGATTTTTTGTGGGATTATAAATTTGATCTTGTAAGTTGTCTTGGAGCTTTCTAACTTATTAGGCCTATCTTGTTGACTAGAAAATTATTTGTAAAGCATGTTTTTTTTAAGCCTAAAATCATCTAATCATCTTTGCAAGAAGGTATCTTTGGTGGGTTGGCAATGGATACTTTGTTTTTTTCAGTGCTTTTGCCCTTCCAATGGGTTATTGAGACACTAATTTCAATAATAATTTATATATATAAGGTTATAGCTTGAGATACAAGAAAAATAATAAATGTTAAAATTTAAATTTTAAACTTTAAATTTTTTATATTATTTTTTAAGAGTAATAATATTAATCAATTGAATTAAAATTTAAATTTAATTTAAAAATAAATTTAATGATAAATTCGGTTTGATTTAAATTAATCTACAAAAAATAATTTTTTTATAAAAAAAGAGTTTATTATTAAAAATATAAAATTTAATTATTATAATTTATAATAATTAATTTTAAAATTATCACTTGTCATCTATAGTATTAGTGACGATATCTATTAAAAGATAATGCATGACTTACTAAAGCAGTACCCACTTGAGAGGGTTGGAGTTGATGATGTCAATGGTTTCTTAAATTTATTCATCAAAAAATTTGATTATTTGGTGAAAATAATACTGACCAGCTTGCTTAAGCAAGGATGATCAATTGTTTTATGGGGAGCTTGTTTCTCATAGGTTTACAAGTCTAATCAGATTCCTTTGTTTAATTTAGTCAAATATGTCATTGTAATTAGTTCTCGAGTCAATTCACACACAGTGATCAACAGATAAGCATGTGTTGAAATTATGTTTATGAATTTTTTGTTTTTTTGTGTCTTTTTCTTTTCTTTTACTTTTGTGTTGCTGATGAGGTTTGGTTTTCCTAACTGTCAATTATCAGATCGAAGTTACTGAATGCTACAATCGACCAATCATACGTACGAGATTCATCTACGTATGTATTTCATACGAATTTCATATTAACTTATCGCTCTCTAATTGAGTCGTTGACACTTCAGCATGGGCCAATCGTGTCAGTCCTAACCTTATCACTTAGAGCTCGAGCCATCTAGGTCCGGCACCTTCATCGTATAGGTATAAATAAGTGTATTCCCTCAGTATAATTAATTCAACTTTCATATCTACTTTCAAGTTTTCTCTCTTTTTTACCTTCTTTTGGAGCATTGATTTGAGCATCGAAATGCAAATCCCAAAAAGACCATCAACTTTTGCTATTAACCGACCTTAGATTCTGTGATTTCAGGTTTTACCCTTGTCAACAAACACATACTTCTTTCCAGGTTTAGATTATTGAGTTTCATATTCAGATTCCTTTCTCTGCAATAACTTATACAGATTCATGCACATGAATAAACAACTCTTGGCTGATGATCCACTTCAGTTTTAAGTGCTAAGCACGAACCTAATCCAGTTATCTCTATCCCCAACAATTGAAAAAAATAATATCATTACAGAAACAGGCCAAAAAAGTTAACAATAAAGAAATGAAAGTGCTCATGCATTATGTTGCAGAAAGGTTATGAAGAAACATAATTTTAGCAGACATCCAGGAGCATCTATCTGATTCTCTACCGATGCCGGCTTTTTTTTTTTTTCTCTTTCTTTTTCTTCCATTTCCCACTTTTTCCTGTAAAGTCAAGTTAAAGAAAAAAACATGTGTTGTTTTCTGAGGCAACAAATGAAGAAAACATTGGACACTTTCATAATGATGTGTGACAGTACAAAGAAATTTACAGTTACAAGAGTAGACAAGATAAAATTGTAACCTAATCAATGACAGGGGGCAGTGGATTAAGCTTTTATGGCTCTCTGGTCAATCGCAACAAGCTTGGCTAGAAAGAATAAACAAGACACACAATGATCAAATCACAGATAATTTTAAAAGGACACCGTCTTGATGAGTACAATTTCAAAGGTTAAACACAAAGCAAGAAGGTGAAAGAGTTGAAGTGGAGAGGAAAGTTGAAGTTTTGATAGCAGATATCATCACTCTGAACGACTTTTTCAGAACTTTTTTATTGCTAAAATGGAAGGATTTTAGAGAAACTTGGGCATAGGAGAAGTTATGTTCAATTGCCTATATCCCAAGGAGAAAAGAACTATCCCATGAGAGAAATGAATCCACACTATCAATCCATTGCTTTAGTGATTCTTCTTGAATAGAGGTGGTTTCACCCATTGAGGGATTGTTGGATTCTTCCACTGAGAATGAAGATGTGTAAGAGGAAGAAGTATTTGTTTCTTGGTTCAACCATGAGTCTAAATCAAAGCTCCCACACAACATTTGGTAATTGTTCAATAAATCATTTGTATCATCCAAAGTTACTTGAATTTCTTCTAGTTTCTCATCTTTTCTTGGAGAAACTGTCATGCCATGATCATCCTCTGACTTTGACTCTAAGCTTGCTTCTTGTTTATTAGATGAATTTGAAGAATCTGAGGTCATCTTATTTTTACCATCTGTTTTCTCTGCCTTGTCAATAGGTTTGTGTGTCACAGGGTCAAGACCAAGGAGCTTTAACTTCTTCTTAATTCGAGTGTTCCAATGATTCTTGATTTCGTTATCTGTACGACCAGGAAAATGTGAAGCAATCTTGGACCACCTACAAAAAAATTTTTTCTTGTGTTACAAGGGAGAATCAACTGGCAATAATATTTGATCAATCTAGGCATCATATGGCAAGGAAGATGGTGATGTTTACCTGTTTCCTAGACACGAATGAAGTTGAATAATCTGATCCTCTTCTGATTCTGTAAAACCCCCTCTTTTAAGGTCAGGCCTTAGATAATTTATCCATCTTAATCTGCAACTTTTTCCACATCTTAACAATCCTGCATCGACCATACAAAAATGCCAACATTTTAGGCATACCATACCAACTTAATCACAAGTTTATGCATGTGCCTGGGAAGAACAATTACCTGCAAGCTTGGGAACAGTTCGCCAGCAATGAATACCATTGTTGAGAATAAAATTCATCAGCTTATGATCTTCCTCAATCGTCCATGGACCACGTTTTAATCCAACCTTATCACAACAAGGTTGTCGTCCCATTTCGAAACCTTAGACAAGCAAAAGTCAGTGACCCCTTGAAAATTCTAGACTAGAAATCTAAAGGGTGCTTAAAAGGAACTTGCAGATGCTATGCCAGCTAATTCAGACATTTAAAAAGAAAAGGCAGGATGATGTTGTTCAAGAAGGGAGATTCGTGATTGAATGGAGAAAGCAATTAAAATATGAAAGCTTTGTTATTTATAAAAATGGCTGGCCACCTCCCTTGTTGAGACAATGGAAATGGTCCTATATATAAGAACCAAACGTGGGTAGTCCTCGTTGACAAATTTATTGCAGCAACTAAAGTCTTTCTTCTAATTGGTTTTGATTTATATAAAGAAAACCAAAGAAAATTTTAAACATTTCATAGGATTCCTTGGTCCCCTAAATAAGCTGGCCAGTTTTGTCGTTGGAGCCAACTTTCTCCTCTGTAAGTGCCCTAAAATTCCAACCATGGATTTGCTTGTGTATTGTTTCACTTATGTTGCTCCGACTCTTCATTTTCCTTCATTTTCTTTAAAATAACCATGTTTGACACATATTCGACAAACATATATATGAGTATTTAACTTTTAATCTATACGAAAAAATTTCAAGAAATATAAATGTATCCGTATTAAACACATATTCATAGCTCGATCCGAGTAACATGGACATTGACAAGTCAATGTAACTTGGTAACAAAAATGGTTAACTTAACAGTCAATGTTTATACACTTGAGAATAGAAAACAACAGAAGTAAAAAAAATTAAACCCACTCGTGTATCTCATTCTTAATTGTTTTTGTCAAAACATCAATTCAGTGGTTCTTCAGTAGCAATCATGTTTTGGTTTTTTTTTAGCTTAAATATAACAACTTTCCTTCTTTCTATTGGATGTTAAATGGCTTCTAACTAATTAAATTTTGGATTAATTTGAGGTTAGCTTAACCTCAACAGTTGCTTCCTAAATTATCCTTGACTTAAACACCAATGATCTGATGACTTTCTACACAAGAAACTTCAAAGCTATAAAAATTAGGCATATATTTGAAGAAATCAAGGACTTGACTTGGCTTTTATAATTAATAAATCAGTTTCTCTGATTCAGCCCTTTGATTTTGTCAGTTATAATTCCCTTCATAAATGAAAGTCGAAAAGGAACAGACAGGGACCTTCAGGCCAGTGAAAGGATAAAAGGCTGACCACAATTTTCTCTACAGGAGACAGCAGGGTCACACTGTTCATTAGAACTTCTCAATTGCAGTAATGGCTTATGAAAAAGAATGGCAAAATAACAAGGAATAAACCTAGAGAAACTGAATTTAATAGACTTATCAATTTAAAACATTACAGTAAAATATATTTTATATTTTTTATATCAACACAAATTATAATATATAATTTTTGTATAAAACAAAATATAAATACATGATATTTTACACGTACGAAAATACGAATTATTATATCTAGAATTTAATTACACTTTGTATGTAAGAAAGGGAATTGTATAAATTTTATTTTAGTGGGACTCCTCTCCAACACATTCCCTTAACACAGAAGGAAAATTGAAAAGGAAAGAAACAAAATGAAGGTAATCATATCTTCTGGTTCATGCATGTACAAAGTGATGAATATTCCCAATAATGCACAATAATTCATGTTACAAATTTTTTGTTTTTGTTTTGGGGTCAATGCTGGCCTTGTTTGGGGTTAAAAAAACAATAAGCTAGAATATCTTAACAAGATTGTGCTTGCTGACAAAGCTTCTGTTACATTCTTTTGTTCTTTATTTTTAATACTATATTTGGCAATGATTTTGCTGCTCTATATAATCACCAGGTTAATGTATCCAAGTTCTCCCAATGTGAAAAGGCTCCAAACTATTGAAAGAACCCCCCCTTAGTTGATACCTTTGTCACTGAAGACATGAACCAACTCTTGAACAGATCTTTCCCATTTGATTAATTGCATAATCAAAGTCTATGTTCTTTATGTTTAATCCAATTTCATTTTTTTATAATACGGGTATTTTTAGGTTTTTTTTAAACTAATTTTCTCTCAAAACTATTTTAAAGTCGTATTTTCTCACCAATGACTTGAGCGTTCAGGATTTTACAGCCGAAATATTTTTCACAAAAATCCAACTTTGGTTGACTGGAAAAAAAGCTCTTCAATCATTTTTTACCAACTGAATTAAACCTCATATCGTGAGACTTAATCTACAATTTCAAGCAAAGAAGACATTTAATCAAAGATATTTAGTTTAACTATAAAATTTTTTTTCCCTTTCATGACTGAAAATTTTATTGTTTTCCCTATTGGAAGTATTGAACCAGTCGTGATCTATGACATAATCTTTGGTGAAACATGTCAAGAGCAAAGATGATTAGGTGGTGACAAAATTGCACACCACCTAAACAGCATCTACCATCCTGCTAGAAAAACCCTACCAAAATGACAACTGCTTAAAATATATATACTACTCTCAAGTTGTCAATGACACCTAACCAAGAACTTGAGCACAACAAAAAAAATTACTTAATTTTCTTTTCCCTGTTCATGAGAATATTGAATATAGCATGATCCTACATCATATATTGTAGTCCATCATGCTACAGCAAACAATGTATATTAAATGAAGGAAGATTTGTGATTTGTGGCTTGAGAAGGAGAATAAGGGATTATAAAATTAGCAAGTTTGCAACAAATTATAATTATCATAACCTTGTCTACACATTTGCAAAAAATCATGCCTCCCACATTCTCTTGGAAGAGAATTGACAATTTTCTTGATTCAACCTAGCTATGATAGAATCAAATCGCAAAGGTAATATAAATTTACTTTTGATTCATTTATTGAATTACGTATTGAAAAGTTTCGTCTGGATTTGGATCTCGATTTTATTGTACGTGAGTTTAGTTCAATTTTATATTGATTTATTTTATTACTCTAATTTTTTTAATAAAAAAATGTTTTTCTCGTTCCATTTTAAAGCAATGTTGTCTAACTTGATAATCACTAATAAGATTAACACATGATTATGATGGAAACAACAAGGAAAGATACGAGGATGAAGCACAAAGTGGTTTCAAATTTGATTCCTTTTTAATTATTTAAAACCTTTGCTTGACTTGCTTAACATTGTTAGTGACTTCATTAATGGAGTCCTTGATTGTCAGATATACTTGTCCTGATCTAATTCAATAGTTCCAACATGAACATTGTCAGACTAAAGAAATGTCTCCCTCATTTGGGGTCTATTATCATATATCTGCAGGCAGATTAGCCTACTGTTTTAATAGTTTTTGATGAATATTCTGGTGATGCAATACTGAGTTCTAACCTTTTCGTACATAACTGAGCAGTTAAACCAATAATATGAATGTTCATCCAAGAAAAAGAAATGGCTTCAGTTTCTTTATTCATCAGCCTTAAATGTTATTATCAAAGCCAAAACCACAGAATTTGCTGCCATAATCATTGACATCCAACTAAAAAAGTTTATCTGCCATTTTCCCCTAGCATCCATGAACCATTTTCTGCATTCAGCTGTCTTTCAAACGTTGCTGCAAACTGAATTGCTATGTTTCTCCGATTCTGGATGAGTGTCGGATAAGGGTATGTACACGTTCAATTTTTTTTTAACCCACACTCCATACTCTTATCCGTCGTATATGTGTTAGACATGAATATTTCGAGAAAATAGACGAATCCCATTACATAGTTGAATTTTATCATATAACTTATAAATATACTCCAAATGATACAAATTCATTGGCATTCAAGAAAAAGAAATGTTGTGAAAGTTCGAGAAAATTGCCCCTTTATTCTCAAATAGGCAATCTCATGGCTAGTTTCAGTTAGTAAAGTGTTGTCACAATCTCCCCATTTAAGATGGAAAATCTGATGGATTTTTTTTTAATCTTTTAATTAGTTTTTTTATCATAAATTTTGTTAATTTTTAAGATAAAAAATCTTTTTGACATTATTAACAATACGAAAAAATAAATAAATTTGTTCGAACCAATTCAAGAAAGAAAAATATTGGATAAAGCTTGAAAACTCTTTTAACGTTAAAAATAACATGAAGAAGAAATTGAGATTAAATTTTTTGCAAATGAAATTCAATAGTAAACTTTGTTAGGTACCGAAATATTAAGATAGAAAATGATGGGGAGAGAAAGAGAAAAAAATATAGAAGCATAAATAGGATATGCTTGATAAAGAAGATTTTAAAAATGATTGGAAAGGAAAAACAAGGTATAAATATCTCTATCATGATGACCAGTGAGGGTTGAAAATAAATGAGAAAATAAAATACTATTTTTTTCAATTAAAACGATGCCATTCATAACAGTAAACTTGAAAGTGAAATTTTTATATAAAATAAAAAAAAATATTAAGTTTACAACATTTAACTTTCAATTTTTTTAAAATTCTCCTCAAAGTCTTACTTTTTCACTAAATATATAATTTTTTAATACGATGAAAGCTTTTCGATCGAACTTTCAAATGAAGCTTTAGACTTGATAGTCTTATGCTTCTTGTCACTTTTCTCTTTTACCAAACACAAATTAAATATTTTTTTTCTTCAATTTCACACCATCACTTTCTATCTAATAATATTTTCTAGTTTCTACCTTTGTCATAAGTTAATGCAACAGCTTGTTCAAACCTTTCCTCCTTTTTTCAACTTTGATTAAGAAAAAACCTTAATCTTCAAGCTCAATTTTTTTTTTATTCTCATTGAAAATTATTATGATATGACTAATTTCACAATTATATCTTTTCTTGAAAGAAGAAGTGGCTACAAATTAGTGAAGGATAAGATTTTATTGAGTATCCATTATTAATTTATAGTGTACCTTAATTTTAGTATCACGGATCTAAGGAAGAGTCTTAAATCTCATATCGAATATAAAAGTAAGATCATTGGGATATAAAAAAGTTTACATCATCTCTTCTTTGTGATACACTTTTTGTATGATAAAATCGTGAGATCATGAAATCAGAGCGGACAATACCTCATAAGGGTGTCATATCGAATATAAAAGTAAGATCATTGGGATATAAAAAGGTTTACATCATCTCTTTTTTGTGATACACTTTTTGTAGGATAAAACCGTGAGATCATGAAATCAGAGCGGACAATACCTCATAAGGATGTGAATTATGGTAAGTAGATTGATTTGAGACGCTGAATGAATGGATGCCCAGGTCTTAAAGTCGCGCAAGTTTGAAACTTAAGTCTCAACCCGTGACATTAACACTCGGTTGAATCCATTAATTTCTTTTAATTTAATTATTATCACTATCTTAATTATATTCTTTTTGAACTTTTATTAATATATAGCTTCTTCTAGGATTTTCCTTCCAACTCTTTTTTTTTTTTTTTATTTGTCTTCATTCAACAGCAGCCTCCACTAGTCACTAATCCATCAAAAACAAACAAATCTTCCTAACAATTTTGGTTTATCAAGCTAAAAGGATTACCTTATTATTTCCCACTTGCAAATGAATTTTTTTTTTAAAGTAAAAACACTATTCTTATTTCTTCATGTCACAATAGCTAGGATAATACAAACTTAATTTTGAATGCATTAGATTAAGATATTACTTTATTTAAGGCAATCCGATGTATAAAACTTTCATTAGGTGAGAGGTTGGGAAAAGATTCAAACCAATTAAATCTAATGGAGATAGCTTTATCTTGCATTTTCACAAAAAATTATTTTCGTAATTTGAACCCATTATCTCCAAATCATATGAAAACAACCTTATTATTATGCTAAGGCTCCCCTACTTAAATATTACTTTATATAATAATTTTAAAAAATATCCATGTACTCAATAGCAAGATCTTAAAAAGAATTACGAAAGAATTCGATTTTAAAATTTTAAAAATTTTAAACATTTTATTTAATTTGAAGGTGTAATTGATTACTTACATAATTGTCATTGATATCAACACTATCAATAATTTTTTGTACATATCCTGACTTCTACGTATATATTACGAATAAAATTTTGATTTAATAATAAAAAAAATCGTAAAAAAGTTGGTGAGTTGGCATGGATAGATATGAATTATGAGATTTTTTTATCTTCCTTGTGTTTTATCAATTTTTTTCAATATATGCACAAGGGTAGAGTTTTCGCATGGTTTTATAATATGTTTCTTTTTCTTTATAACACACAAAAAAAAAAAAAGATTCTAAAATTTTGAGGTTTATTGTTTGAGTCTCAACATATATATAGGTTTCATTCAATTTTTTGTTAAATTTATCCAATTATATGTTAATTTATTAATTTATTTATATGATTTAATTCATCGATTTCTAATAATTAATATAATATTTGATTATATAATTATAACTTTTCATATACTTATAATTTCATAAATAACATAAAATAAAATCTTATGTATAAATAATTAATTAGGTAAAATTTTAAATGCATCACACATAATTTTAAAATTTTCATGTCCTTATTTATATTATATATATTTTTTTTATTAATTATATTACTTCAACTAAACATAATATCAAATATAAGAAACTATTTGATGTTAACAAGATGTCATTTTAGTGTATAAATCCTTCCTTCTTATAAAAAAAAAATAAAAATCTTTTCTTTTTCATTTATAGTCTTTCCAATGACTCAAACGTGTCAACCTAACTTGAGGTGACGTGGCAAATTCAGAGATTATGGGTCCCACGATGAAAAAATTAGTGGCCGCCCAAATCCATTCATGGATACTGACGCTCCTTGATTAAGATTTAATACGAAGGGAGTTAATCTGCTGCACTACGAAGTATTCTAAGCTTTTCATTCATCCACGTGGCTATTGATTAGCTTCTAGAAGAAGCCATTCGTTGAACATTGAATTTTTTCGGCCAATTAAAACATTGAGTTCAAATTTCAAATTATACCTTTCTTTTTGGAATTAAATAATGTTTTTTTTTTGTATTTGATAAATCAAACATTTGAATTTTTTTTTTTTAAGCAAAGGATAAGAAACTGTTATTGGATTAAATAGTAGAATTTTTTTAACCTTGTTTTAGTTAAAAAACTTTAAAATAATGAGTAATTTAATTTAAGATTATAACGGTTTTTAGTAATTTGTAATATTGTATAGTATAAAATATTATATTTATATTATATTTTATACAAAAATCATGTGTTATAATTTATGTTGACATAAAAATATAAAATATTATTTTTTAATTTTATTAAATCTATTTATGATTTTTAAAAATTTTAAATCATATTATTTTTATTTTTTACTTATATTATTTTTTTATTATATTCTCATATCATGTTTTAAATTATTAGATTTAAATTTTACATTATATTTGCAAATCACTTAAAAAAATTATTGTCAATAAGATTCGAATCTATATCTTCAAAAGTATTCAAATTTTACTAACTCAATTAATCCCTTTTAACGTTTTCTTTTTTTACTATTTTAGTTATATTAATTTGTATAAATTATTGCCATTCATGATTATACCAAAAGAATTTATTACATATAAGATATGATTATACCATTAATAATTTTCCTAGCTAATCTAACATCACAAGTTAAGTGGCACTAATTTAGTTAAAAAATAAAACAAAATATGTATATATTTTTTCATTTTAAAAAATATAAATTTTGACACTCAAGTGAAAAATATGAAAAAAAAAAAGGAAGTATGTTAATATTTGGCCAAAAAAAAAACCATAAAAGTATAGGTTAGTTTTTAAATTGAATGTTTGAATATTTTAAAAAAATAAATTTTATATTAAATAACATTTATATGAAATTAAAAATATTAAAATTTCATTTTCTAAGTGCAAATAATGTTGTCTTATTTACGAAAATTCAAATTACAGCAGTTAAAGTTAGTTAGTACTTTGTAGTAATTGATATCCTTTTTACCATTGGATGATGAAGTGGCAGAAGCTAATTGGAAATCAACCGGTGGAGGTAAAAAGCAAGATCAACCGTGAAACACAGGGGATCATCACCGAAAAAACGGGGGAAAACTAACGACCGAATATAAACCGACGCGAACGGTCGAAACGAGAATAGCAACCTCTCTTTCTTCCCCCGAATATTCTCTCTCTTTCTTGGTCCATTTTCTTTTCCTTTGAGTTTTCAAGCACTTGAAAGAAAATCCAAACAAACAAAAAAGAAAATTTTTTGGATTTAAAGAGCAGCGATTCTCGACCCAAAGACTCAGATGAATGAGTTTGGTTGTTTTTCATTGGTTTTGAAAAGAGCGCGGCATCGATGGGGGATCGTAGGAGGCACGGTGTCGTTTCGTGGAGCAGGTTTTACTGGTTCACTGCCGTCGTCGTCTTCTCTTTCGCTCTTTTCTCTGGATTCTCCTTCTCCACCTTTAGCCTTCTCTTTGGAGGTAATTTAATTAATTATTTTTTTCATTTTATTAGTTATTTGATATTTTTCTTCGTTTTTTATTTAGTTTGTTAATTAATTTATCAGTTGTTCAAAATTTATTATTATTTATTGTTAATACTGTTTAAATAATTAAAAAAAAAAACAGAGACGTTTCATCCTGTGTTGAGCTCCACGCGCCGAACTTCAACCGTAAACGCCGTCGTCTCCAACGAATTTCCGGTAGCCCCGGTGCTCTTGATTCGTGAAACCGTTTTGCTACCTGATCAAGTTATACTTTTCCTAAAATACCCTCCACCGGCTCGTTTATTTACCAAAGAGGAACTCGTTTGTGTTTACCTCTCGGCTCATAATAGCTCATCCGAGCCTCGAGTTAAGCAGCCGCCAGCTCGTGTTGATACCGAGCAGCTTGGAGAGCAGATCGTACGATGTCCCAGTTGTCCACGTGGAATGATTGTAACGGTTGGTTCAAAGTCAAATGGGGTCATCCCTGCTGGACCCACTCATCGGTGGGACTCACTTGCTTACGAGGCTTTGATTGATAATGATAATACTACAATCGTTTTTGTCAAGGGCCTTAATCTACGGCCAGGAAGAGTTTCCAATGCATCAAGATTTGACTGCATGTACGGCTGGGATTTTAAGAGGTCAAAGTTGTTGTTGAGATCAAAGGTTTTATCTATTGCTCAAGAGATCATTCGGTGCAAAACCCCTTTAAGTGTTTTGAACAGTCAAAAAAAGTCAATCTTTCTGTCAAAGTTTCAGTTAGGATCAAGGGCAGCGGAATCTTACCTTCCATAGCCCGATTGAGTTACTTGGTGGATCCGGGTCTTGACTCTGTACCCACCCGAAAGCCACATGAAATGTGCATTTGCACCATGGCACGTAACCAAGCAAGGTTTTTGAAGGAATGGGTCATGTACCATGCCCAAATTGGGGTACAACGTTGGTTCATATATGATAACAATAGCGACGATGACACAGATAGTGTTATCGAATCATTATTTGATGCTAATTATAATATTTCACGACACATTTGGCCTTGGATTAAGACTCAAGAAGCAGGATTTGCTCATTGTGCCCTGAGAGCTAGGGATTCTTGTGATTGGGTTGGATTTATTGATGTAGATGAGTTTTTTCACTCCCCATCAGGATTAATGTTACAAGATGTGCTTAGAAACCTAAGCTCAATCACAACTGATGAATTTGAGAACTTTCTTATTGGTGAAATGCGAGTTTCTTGTTACAGTTTTGGACCGTCGGGGCTCAAACACGTGCCCCAACAAGGCGTGATGGTTGGGTACACATGTAGGATGATGGCGCCGGAGAGGCACAAGAGTATAGTTAGGCCAGAGGCATTGAATTCTTCATTAGTCAACGTGGTGCATCATTTTCATTTGAGGGATGGTTTTAGATTTGTAGATGTTGATAAAACAATGATGGTCTTGAATCACTACAAGTTCCAAGTTTGGGAGGTGTTCAAAGAGAAGTTCTATAGGAGAGTGGCTACCTATGTGGCTGATTGGCAAGATGAGCAAAATGTAGGGTCCAAAGATCGAGCACCTGGGCTGGGGACAAGAGCGGTTGAACCTGTTGATTGGTCAAGTTGGTTCTGTGAGGTCATGGACACTGGGCTAAGAGATAGGGTGTTGCAAAACTTTGCCAACCCCATAACTTTCCTTCTCCCATGGCAGAATCCAGATGATGTGAAAGCAGAGTTTGTTTAGTAGAAGAAAAGAAGTGTAGAAAGAGCAAAAGAAGGCATAGAGTACTGTAATGACTTTTTTTTGTTTTATTTCCTTACACATTAATGTAGAAATTGGGTCAATTTTTTTTTTGTAAATAACAAATTCCTGTTAATAGGGTTTGACACAAGTGATTAAGATTTAAAGTTTTAATTTAAAGCATTCATGTTTTAATTTTTATGGTCTCGTATTCATAAATAATTTGTAAATCAAAAAATCTTTAAAAATATGAAAATAGAATCCGTAAATTTTCATAAAGAGGTCGTGTTTTTATAGGCCCACGATTATACTTCCTTTAAAAATGGCAGAATCCGATGTGGCCCGGAATTATAGCCGTTGCAAAAGAGGACAGCTCAAACGAAATTCAAAAAAATTGACCGTTGGGAATATAATCGCCAGTTTTTTTCCCTATAAGCCCTCCAAGGAAAGGAAGCGTTTTTTTGTTTTTTGCTTTTCCTTCCGACTAATCCCGGAAAGAAAACCCAAGAAAAAATGGTGAGAGAAAAGCCAAAACAAACCACCCCGCAAGATTCAAAGCAATCGAACCCAATTGAAAATAGCCAAAATGTTGATAACTTGTTTAGTCCTAGGTTCAAATCCGCGGCTGCCATGGCTGGTTGGGACGAAGAAGCCCTGATCATTGCTAGTATCGTCGTGGAAGACACCCCTGATCGACAATCTAAACACAAGAAACGCTCTGATTTGATTTTCAAGACTCCACCATCCACCACTTCAAGAAGGTAACTAATGATAATCCCAAAATTCATAGTCCATTTATTTGCCTTTTCTTTTATTTCTTCATGGTTTTGTTCTTCAGGAAACGTAGGGCTCAGAGAAGGAGTCCACTTTCAACTCCTATTGCTCCATTAAACCTTGATGAAGAGGAGACTTCAAAACAAGGTAAGTAGTTTTCTGTTTGCTTCTTGGAATTCTTTTGTTTCTTGAGAAGTGAATGGAGGAAAGAAAATTGATTTTTGTTGAATAATAATGTTGCCTAGAGAGTAAGAAAGAGTCAATGGAACAAAGAATTGATATGAAGGAGGAGAAGAAAACAGAAGTAAATGAACCATCTGAACAGGTCCCTGGTGCTTCTTGCTCCAGTCCAGTTCTTCGTTGTATGGATAAACTTAGAGAAGAGCTTTCCTGTGCAGTAAGGATCTATATTGTTAGCTTTCATAGATTGAAGCTATTGGATTAATTTTCCTTTATCTTCTAATAATGTGGTATTATTTTCTTGGCAGATTTGTTTGGATATCTGCTTTGAACCAAGTACCACTCCTTGTGGCCACAGGTAGAGAACTGAAAATTTTTGTCATCTTGAGTAGTTTTTTAATTGATTTTGTCATTTTAGTGAAACCCCTTTTTTCTCTTTGATTGTAGTTTCTGTAAGAAATGTTTGAGATCAGCTGCAGATAAATGTGGGAAGAGATGCCCAAAGTGCCGGCAGCTAATAAGGTAAAACCAGCCCCTGCTAACTGATTGATTAGCATCATTTTACTGAACTTTTGCACTCATATAGTTCCTGTTTGAATATGCATTATGCAGCAATGGAAGATCTTGCACTGTCAACACGGTTCTTTGGAATACAATACAGCTTTTGTTTCCCAAAGAGGTTGAAGCAAGGAAGGCTGCTGCAGCCTTAAACAACCGGCAAGTTGAGTGTCAAAGTCCCAGGAGGAGTCGAAGTATTAGACCTCCAATTGTCTATACCAGAGACGCAAGTGTGAGGAGAAGAGGAGTGGTAGTGATGAGCCAAGATGAGGATGCAGCATTGGCTTTAAGGCCGCAGAGAGAGGATTTTTCACGGTCGGATACAACTACAAGCATGAGTAGAAGAAGAAGGGGGACACCAAGCCAAGATGAGGATGCTGCATTAGCTTTTAGGTTGCAACGAGAAGAATTCATGGAGTCTTTTAGGGGGACTCATCAGCAAACAAGAACCTCACTTTCTTCAGCTAGAGCAAATTTGAGAGCAATGGCATCCCGAGCCGTTAACATTCGAATGAGAGGCCGGCCTATATAAGCATAGCCCTTCAATTCAAGCTTCATGTTCTTACCAATATTTGATTATATATGTTACTTCCAATGTAATGTAAATTGGGCAACAAAAAATACTAATCATTTGAAGTGTACCTTTCTACTTCTTTCCTGATCTTAAGATTTCATCACGTTGCATACTAGTTTTTTCTGTCAAACTGTGTTCCTGATTCAATGTTATTGTTTTCAGCTACTCTTAACCGAAAATTTGGTCTATTGGCAATTCTTACAAAGTAATATTAAACTCAGCTGATTCGTTCGACTACCTTAAGAGATAACATCAATAGGTCTGCAATACCAACCATTGTAACCCTTTTCTTTATCGTTACATTGCAACTTCTTTTACCGTTGTTGTTAGTATTACTTTGCTTTGTTGTTGTAGATAGGCAAGAACGCGTAAGTGAGCTATGTGGTTTACCAATGGCTTCAAAGTGGTGTACTGCAGTTCACAAATTTTTGTCCTTTGTATAGATTTGGTTCTTGGTAGCTGAATCCGATATCAAGGAGGTCTAAACGAAGCGAAAGGGCCCTTTTTTACGTGGCTGTGCCTGCCATTGTCGATTATTAACCGACACTTAACATGTGAAATATTGTCTATTTTAATCTGAAAATTACAAAAAAAAAAAAATCTTACGGATTTTACGTTTAAGCTTTTATATATATATATATATATATATATATATATATATATATATTAGTAAATTTTCAAAATATTCCGCACACAAATCTAATAAATCACATCAAATGTTAGATAAGTGTAACACATAGCACTTAACTTTTGTAAGATTTTAGAGGTGATTATTATGATATCATTTATGGAGACTCACATCCAACTTATAAGATATTATTTACTTTGATTCGAATGTCTCATAATTTTATCTCACAAAATAGATTTTTTAACTTTGATTTTAGATATCTACATAAATATCATAACAAAACTTTAAAATATCTCGATATGAGATTTTGGTGTCACAAACTCATTCTGTTAAACCTTAACGTTCCTATCAAACCCAACACAAAGCAAATCAAACGTTGGATAAACCCAACATAAAGCACATACAAATGATCACACAAAACATTGAGATTTTAGAAGTGATTAACACTTAATTTTCGTCTGATTGATAATCGTTTTGATATAATTTATGGAGATCCACATCTAACTTAAAAAATATTATTCGTTTTGATCTAAAAATTTTATAATTTTTTCTCACAAAAAACAATTCACAGATTTAAGTTTAAACCTTTGTATTTATATATATATATATATGTACATATATATTATATATATCATAATAAATGTTCAAAACATCCCGATATAAGCATAATCCTGATTCAAAAGCATTTTGTTTTGAGGCGATTCTTTGCTTTTCAATTGGAATGAACGGGGTTGCTTGTTTTCTTTTAGCATTTCATTTGAAAGCCAGTAATGATGTTCGGTTTGAAGCTTTGAATTGGACTTTAACTAATAATGTTTTGGAGATTAAGTTAGTGATTTAAGCCATCTTTTTAGTGGATTTAATTTAATTATTTATGGAATATGAAAGCGAGATAATTATTGCATAATTATTTAACTGTAGTCGGACGACATTATTAAATTTTTTGTTCTTTACTAGGTTGGTTAAAATGTTGGAATTATTTTCTGGTCAAGAGTACTAGAAATTCAGGTGCTTTCAAATGGTGGAAAAACACTATAAAACAGTGGTTAAAGTAGACAGAAAATTTTATTAAGGCGTTTCCATCAAAGCTTGAACAGAAGCAAGTGTCCCTTACTTGATTGTGCCATTCAGCTCAAGTTGATATTCAGACTACTATTTTCAACATGCTTGGAATTGTAAGAATGCCATTGCCAAGGCTTTCCTGCAATGAGAAAAACTTGCAACTTTACCCCACCAGCTTTTGCAATCATGCACGGCAAACGCCTGGTTGATAGGATGGTTCATCCACCTGAGCTCTGAGGAGGCTTCACTTTGGGCTTTCATTTCATTCTCCACAGTTAACTCGTTCTGGAGGAGCATTCAGAATTACGTAAAATGCATGAAATTTTGTATGAAACCCACATTTATAAGTAACAGATTCTTACGTGATTTAAGAGTGAAATGCTCTTTTTTAACTCTCTCTCCCTCAAATATGCTTCCAACTGTGGGGCATATTAACCAGAGGATGCTTGCTTGAAGATGTAAACACTAAGAAACAGATAAAAAAAAACCAATCCATTTCTTGTGAAACATTTTCAGTTTTGTAAATGCACCTTCAGCTTCACCATCATTCCTGATTCTATCAGGGGCCCTGACAGAATTGTGGATTGAGGCAAAGCTTTGTAAATGAAATGATGCAACAATGCCCGAGGAATTCCATTGACAAGCAACAGGAATTTATACTGGAAATGGGGAGCCCTCGACTCCTTTTCTTGGTAGAAACTGACAGATATTGAAATAAATTATTGTCTTGTCAACAATGAGAGACATTGGGCAAAACAAAAACAACTAAGCATCGGAATGCACAAAAAGATTCTGCCAATGAGGATAAGCAGAAATTTGGAGTTTAACTTCTTGTCTGCCTACCAAAATATTCCCAGCATCGATATAGTCAAAATGTCCTTATCCTGAATGAATCAGCCGATTTTACAAAAATAGCTCACAGGCTAATTTGGAGATTAGATTATATTATCTTCTCTTCTCTTGAAACAATTTGTGAAGCCAAGATTCAAAAATGTTTTGATCTCTCCAATTTTTCCCATCTTCCAATCAGACAAAAGTTAAATAACAAAGAGCCACAAGTTTGATGGTTGCTGGGGAAGTTGTCAAGCATTACTCGGTGTTTAACTCAGTTTATTCGTATAATTATCTTTTAAAAAGTGACATTCAACAAGTTTAAAATACAAATCTTAACATCTGTAACCCTTTCTATTTTCAAACTGTGACTTCAGTTGTATTAAAAAAAGTAAATTTTAATTCACAGGAAAAAATATGTTACTGACAACATCCCATTCTGGTGTGCAGCACTCAAAAATAACCTCAACTCACAGCTCACTAATCTACTATCAGAAAAGTTACTATATCTTACAAAAAGAACAGAACAGGACATGGGATAAACTTGGAAACTGAGGTACAAGCCTGGTGATGGATTAGCAAGAAGAACAAATGCAATAAATTATCCCAATCCTGTGGATGGTAACCTTGCATCATTCTCTTTTTCAACTGAATAAACAGAAAATGATGCTGGTGGATGATGCTCTGCTGCAAATCTTTTTCCACATTTGAAACCTCCCACTTAATAAGAGAACTCATGACCTCGAAATGAGATGTACTTCTTAACCCAGATGGCAATGTCCTCAGCACAGGCCTGAGCCTGAGGGGTCTTTAGAAGCATGTCAAGGGTTGCAAATTCATGAACTGCATCCTTATACTCAAGAACAGGTGCATCAACATTTACCTTCCGAAGTGCCTCTGAGTAAGCAATCGCCCGGTCTCTCATCCAGTCATGTTCTGCTACAACTGTCAGTGTTGGGGGCATGAGCTTCAGAGGTGGGCCCCTGTCCGGAATGAGTGGATTGGCAGCTGGGTGGTCCAGGCTGAACTCTTCCTCGGGTAGAAACAGTTTCCATGCAAGTAGGCACATTGCCTTGTCATAGAAGTAGGAGTTTGCCAACTTTATTTCGGACTGCGTGGGAACATTTCCAATGAAGAATGGGTACATTAGGACCTGTGCTACAACCTTGACAGGATCCAGAAGCCTGCCTGCCTCAACAGCTTTGCGAGCCACATAATCTGCAATGTTTGCTCCACAGCTCACCCCAAGTAGAACACATCTGCTTAAACAATATCACAATTATAGATTAGGAAAAATAGCAATGCAAAATTTTTACACAAGATAGAAGTGAAGGATCTATATATTAGAAAAAGTACTAAGAACCAGCAATTTTACAGCTTAACTATTAAACATGATTTGCCAACATTTTATCTCATCCAAATGTCTGGCAGGATATCAAACTTGGGCTCCTTCAGATCTATTCTTCCCCAACCTCAATTCTACCTCGCTCAAAGTGTGATTTCCAGGTTGACTCAATATTCTTGACACGCTTCTGTTCGACATGACAACCGTATACTCAACTAATACCAGAGATTATAATCCAGAAGTTTGTTGATCACGCTTGAGGTACAAAAAAGAACACGATACAATCAATTGTCAACAAGTTATTAAGCGCTAACTTAAACTCTTGCCACATAGTCTCTCAAAGGCCTTTGATCATAAAATGTGAAATGTAAGACACTACATGATACAATGTAAATTAGAAAACCTTGGGCATAAGTTGCTTAACAAGAATTAAAAATTATGTTCAAGCAAGCAGAGATATGAATCTGCTCACAATCCGAGAAGCCTCAAATGCATGAACGGTATGAGAGGATAAAAAACATTAAAGCCTTGTAAGCATCATAACTACTACTGATAAAGGTCCATAAGATAAGCAATTCAGCAATCAGTAACTAACCTAATGGAAGAAATAAATCCAGACAAAACCTAATAATAGATTCTTAAAGCATACATTCTCTTTCTGACACTTTGGTTAAACCACTAGCACTAGGGACATCCTTCAGACAAAATACAGCTAGAAAATAAGCTAACTTGCTGCAAGGGAACATCAAACCAAATTTTTTTTACCCTCAAATAGCATAGAAAATGATGCATGCATACTTTTTTACCATCTAAGATGTCAATAAGGGACCTCCATACCACAAACTTCAATCACTGCTAACAAAATAGGTACACATGCTAGAACCAAGGGAAAGCATGAAGAAAATGTATATCTCAAGGACATCTTAGGCAATCAAATTTGAAACCGAAATGAAACGAAGTGAAGAGAAGAGAAATGCTTGAGATATACATTTTTTATTTCAATGTTGAGAGCATGATGTGAAATATTTGGAAAACATGAAAGAAATTGAAATATTGAACTGTGTTGAATGATGAGGAGGTCGTGGTGCTCAAAACACAAAAGACTAAGCTGTAGAAACTTTCCAGGAAATTTCAGGCTCAGAGATTGACTAATATGGTTTCCAAAAATTCATCCTGTAGTAGAATACAGAATGACAACTTCCGAAGCCTCTACCACCAGAAAGAGCAATCAGATTTTGACAGACTTTGTATGTCAAAAACTTATTGCCCAATTATACAATTCAAATGAGAGCACAATCACAAGTTATCCAAACTATATTACTTTTAACAATCTAAACCTCATTCACAAGTATTCCTTCGACCTATATCTATCTAATCAAATCATACAAATTCAAGCTTACAAGTCACATTTCCCTAATCAAGATGCACTTCCTAATTCCCAACCATCTCAACCAAATAAAGTGCTTACCAAATCTACATCCAATCATTGTAACAAACACAAAACCAATTAAGATCAAAATTTTACCTACATTGCATCTACCACACTGAACGAATTTAAGCTTAACATTCGCTGATCAAATTGCATTTGCTAGCCCCTATCCTTAACAAAATCAAATACAACCAATGCACATCATATCTCCAGTCAAAAACATATCAATCACAAGAAATCTAACAAAAACAACAACAAACAAAATCAAAGATTGCAGCATCCCATTATGCCATGATCAAATTACACTTAACTCTCTCCAACATTTTCAACTAAATCAATTCAGTAGCGAAAATAAATACAAGCAAAACTTCATATAGGAATAGCAACCTTGATGGATCTCCATGAGCTGCCAACCACGGCTCAACCATAGAAGCCCCGAAAGCATCCACAATATGTCTCTGAACTTCAGCCTTGGTAAACTCTGCTCCAACCCCACGCGCCCCACTCCCCATCGACTTACTACACTCAGCTAAATTCGCTTGCTTTCCTAACCAATTCAACACCTTCAATCCATCCTCAAACGCCGCCGGATACTTATTCTCCGGAGCCAACCTATAACCAACCGCCACGACTACAACATCACACAATCTCGATATTCTCCGACAAAAAAAATCGTTAGCCACCGAGTCATTGCTGCCACTCACCCAACCGCCGCCGTGAAACTGTAATATTATCGGCAATTTTCGACAATTTTGAACTAATGGTGAATAACCTTGATAAACACTATTGTTGGATCTTAAATTTAACCCTTCAAAACTGCTTCTTCTCGGATCATCTCTCGGGGCTCCAATATCAGGCGCGCCATAACTATTCCTCCGGCGATTAAGGGAATTGGGGTCGTCTTGCTGGAACGATCTGGGCTTGGATTTCGGCTCGGGTTGTTCGGGAGGAGAAAGGGACGATTCGGGGAGGAAGATCCGAATAGAAAGGGCAGTGAATGGGTCGATGTGGATATCTTTGGTGGCGACACCGTCGGTGAAAGAAGGGTTGGAGGCGGAAACGGATTCTTCGGGTCGGGTTGTGACACCGTATGGATTGGAGGATTCGTCGAGAGGGGTTTGGATCCGGTTCTGCAAACGGTGCTTCAAGAGGAACTTGAAGAATACACTGTATAATTTTACAGCTACGCTTGGCATTTCCCTTAAAAAATTTTCTCTTTTACAAAAGAAAAAAAAAATCTCTTTTATGTTTTTGTGTTGAACAAAGAATTCTGGGTTTTGATTTTTCTGGGATATTCTTGATGGATTTGCAGAAACCAAAAATAAAGATGAAGCTTTTTTCTCTCTTCTTGCTTCAAAGTCTGATTTTTTTTTTTTTTAAGATTGTTGTAAAATCATGGTTTTGGAGAGGAAAAGTTTGAAACTTGACATGGTTAATTATAATTGAAGATTCACGTGGAAATTGGGTGATTAGGTTTTTAAAATCTGGGGGACTTTGGTTTCAAATCTGATGTTTTTTTCAATGCAAATCAGATAGAAGTAAAGATAAAGCAAGAAACATACGGAAAGGGGTTGATGGGGTTACATGACATGCAAGCAGCAATTTTATTAAGCCGTCTGTGTTTTTCTTGATTGGTTTCTATACTCTATGATGATTTCAGTGAAACCATCTGCAACATGAGTAATAGTTGTCCCTTTTTGACATGATTGTCCTAAGAAGTGGGAGGTACAAGAATTGGAAGCATGAAAATGTATGGAATTTGGGTGTGGTAAATAATTGAAGTTCTTCGTTGTGTTAAAAATGACTAGGGAAATAAAAACATAACTAATTAAACAATGGTTCCTCCCTCATTAGTAATTTTCCTCATTATTTATGATTGAAGCTTTGTGGATCTTAATGAATATATTAATGACACAAATATTTACATTTACATTTAATTTTTTTAGTCAAATAAGACAATCAATGATTAGTTTAAATTAAAAATGATAATAGTTTGAATCATATTTAATTTAATTTTTTGGATAAAATATAATATTATAAAATTTTAAAATATCTAAATTCAAATCAATTTTTTTTAAATTGATCTAAATCGAATTTTATTAATTTAATTTATCATTATTTTTAATTTAATTTTTAATTTCTTATATATTATTTTAATATAATTTATAAATTTAGATATAATTATGTTTATTTTATAAAAATTTACAATATGTATAAATATTAATAAAATTATATAATTCGATTCGATTTTTTATTTTTCAATTCAAAATCTGATTAAGTTTTAATATATATATTTAATAACTAAATTTAATTTAAATTGAATAAAAAATTTAATTCAAATTGATCTAAGCATTACAATTCAAATCGATTTTCGATTTTCTCGATAATTTTTCTAAACCCTAATTCAAATTTGGTGTTATTAAAGCCCATTGAAAAATAGAAAATGCTTTGAATCAACACATGATACAATGCAGCCATCGAAGTGCTTTTCAAGGTTAAACAGGGCTGTTGTTAAATGCAAAAAACCATAAGTAACTCAACATTATAATAAGAACACTGATCCAAAAAGATGTGGAATTCATGCTTTCTTGTCACCATTAAAGGATTATCAATGGAAAAGATGTCACCATTAATGCTTTACAAGCCAAACTCGTTTGTTTTTTTTTTGTCCCCAATCCATTATATACATTCTAAGCATATATATGAGCAAAAGGGGCTTGGATTTACCCCACATAGCAGCAATCTTGATCAACCCTGCGACATTAAAATCAAGCAAACCATCCATTCAGAATGTGAACAGTTGATACAATGATAAACTCAGCTTTATCATCATCTTTATCTCACCATGTCCACCAACCTATGGTTTGCAAACCGATCTCGGAATAGAACATCGGCAACTACAATGGCAATCTCTTGTCCTAGCCAGATGGCTTGCGAATAGTTATTTTTGGGGAGACGAGGACTGGTTCATTGCTTGCAGCTTTCATTGCAGCAATCTCTTCTAATCGTTTCCATGTGGCCTCACGTTTTGATTTAACCTCACTTTCTTGTGCTTCGTCTTCCTGAAACTTATGCAAGCACTCCTCAAACAGCTCGGAGTCAGTGTCAGAGAAAAGCTTGCGGACATTTAGAGTCAAGCTCTGCACTGCCTGATTCCAGTGGTTTCTTGCATTCCTTTCCAAGGAAGGGAAGATAATTGGAAGTATAACTTTCCGATTCTGTTTTATTAGGTTCTCGATATGATCATTGTTCCATATGAACAAAGCCCTCTCTGCCACCTACCAACAAATTATTGAAGTTTTAAAAGAGACATAAAGAGAACGATAGCAAGAAAAGTAGCACATCATCTTTGTACATTGTAAATGCTAGTTCTTCAAATAAATGTATGCATATACAATACTAGCATAACTGATTAGATGCAGTTTCACATCGTAACTACAACTATTATTAAAAAGTTCAAATCTAGCAATGATATCTGGACATCTTTAGACAGTAAAGCCAAACACCATGGCGATATTCACCCAATAGCGATAAACAACTAAAGTGGAAATCTGTCCTCATGTCAGCACAAGTGTATCAAACCAACAAAATAAAAGAGGATATCAGTCAAATTTACAGGTTTTCATGAGTACACACTAACACACTACAATCAAATTTCCTAAACAAATATAAATCTTGTACCCTAGATACCAGCAGATATCGTGATGCAGAGATTTTCTAATAGTGAACACCTCTTCATCACAAACCTATGACAAGAGAGTTAATTACTTCAAACACAAACCATTATATCAACCTGGATTTTCAGTTACTTGTTTCATAGAGTTCATTCACAATGAGGTCCTAAATAGAGCATGATCGCACAATATGATCCATTTAGGCAACCATATCTAGCGGAAAAATGCATAGTTTGTTTTTTTTGTTGTTGTAGTAGTCATCCAGCAGTTTGTAAACATTGACAGAATACAGCTTTCTCATAACATGTTGGGTCGTGGAACAATTACTTTAATAGTAAGAAGAATTGGGGACTTGTGTTTTTCTTCATGTCCAACACGTCCAAATTCCTTTAATTAAATGTTAGTATGAGCATCAAAGTTTTCAAGTTATTTGTTCAACCCAAGCACACATTTTTCTCTCTCTCCTCTCTTCAAGAGATGAAAAAGCAGAAGAAGCTTAGGCAGTGCACATCAATAAAGTTCCAACCTGAATTTTGGAGATAAAGCATAAACTTTTTTGAGGCAGAGTCCAGATAGACAAAACACGAGTTGAAAGTCGAGATATAATCCATGAGATGAAGGATGTAATTTACAAGGGTAAAAGCAGTAAAAGATTACACTTTGTCACAACGCATCAGTTTCTTTTAGACCTATCTCTGTAAACCTATTTCTTTTAGACCTATATCACGAGTTCACAACTGCCTTTCTTGGATCTAATACTGCAATATTTGGTCTCAATCATATGTGTTCACATAACCACCTTAAGCCCACCTCAGGTTACTCTTTTAAATGATAATACAAGATTTTATCATGCTAACAGGAGAAGGGATAATCAGAAGGAACAGGGCAAGAAAGAAAGAAAAAATCATGTCAACCAGTTGCTACTGCTTTTAATGAAACCACTTCATCTAAACCATTAAACCTTTCTCTCTTTGATTAAATTTGATTTACTTATCTAGTTATATTCTCTTAAGGAACTTTCATAAAGAGAAGAAAAGAAAGGAAAGTTGCAAGTAGTGACCTGACGAAATTCCTACCTGAAAATGGGAACTACTCAAGCAACGGCCTATCTGACGGAA
This sequence comes from Durio zibethinus, assembly GCF_002303985.1. Next base: position 25,245,943 of record NW_019168470.1, read on the forward strand.
TAAGGGTACCATGCAGCGTTGAAACTCAGCAGGTTGTGTGGCTTCTAAAACTTCCTCCAGTTCACCCAAGAACATAACTTCTTTTGAGCTATTTGTAATTGGCCAATACTTTAATAAACCCCGTATAACAGTATCAGCAAGCTTGCAGTCTTTCTCCACAAATTGAGTAATGCAGTAAGATAACTGCTGGTGGTACATGGATATGCATTTTGGTTTGTGAAGTGGTATCAATGCACGAACAAGAAAGAGCTTATGTTCTTCCTTCAGTGGCAAAGCAAACCCATTGATTATACTTCCCAGTATTTCTAGTAGCTCTGCAATTCCATTGTGTTTTTCAGTTTCAAAAATAAAGCGGTAAAAGATATTGTTGATTGCTTTCCTGATGAATGGACGATGGACCATAAACTTTCCATAGATGCGATGCAGAACAGTTTTCAGATACTCCCTTTCTCTGGGGTCCTCTGAATCAAAAAGATCTAACAACCTCAGAACAAAAGAGTGATCAATATACCGCTTGGCCAATTTTGCATCTGTCTCAGATGATGCCACAAACCTCAAGAGTAATTCATAAACAATTTGCAAATGAGTCCATGCAGGGTCCATTGAGGGCTCCTCCTCTTCCAAATCAAATGCTTCTAAAACTTTCTTCTCACGTGGCGGAGAGGTAAGTGCTCTAAACAAATTTACAGAAACCATCTTTCCAATTTCCTGCATAACAATCTCTGGAAATTTCCCACTAGCAGATGAAACATAATCCACAAGCTCTAGCAAAGTTTGCCGCTTGAGGTCCTTCTCCTTGAGGTTTTTTGATGGGTCACTGAAGTCAAACACAATGCAACACAAGTTCAGTTTTCTGATAAACAAGTTCTGCTTCTCAGAATTTGGAACATCTTTAAAACTAGGCAATGCCTCAAAAGAAGTAGCAACCATATTCCCGTTCAGCTTTGCATTCACCACTTGAGAAATCTTATTGCCTTGATTCAGCCCAGAATTCGGAGTCGAACTGAAGCCAGAAAAGGATGAACTGCTTGAGTTTGCATAGCGGTTACTAGATAAATCACTGTTTCTTGAACTGGTAGAAGCATTCGCTGAAGAGGTAGAAGTTCCTCCTCCCTCACGATTGTCATTTGACTTAGATGGTTTCCGTGGGAGTCTATTAAGTATTTGTTTGATCATCGTAACTTAAACAGGAATCTCTTCTCATGCACTTCACAATTGGTTATGAAAAGAAAACCCTTCAAAGCAAATGCACCATCAAATGCAAAGAAAGGAAAACCTGGGTGCCAAAAACTGTCAACTCATAAACTGAAAGCCAGTGATGAGTCAATCCACCAATAAATATGCAACTCCATCCTCACTAAGATGAGTTATAACTCAATTCCAACAAAGAAAATTCCTCGTTTGCTTGAACAGCAACATCGACTCACTTCATATGTTGAAATAATCTAAAACACAAAAAAAAAGGGCCCAAATCAACTATAACAAAATTCCCAATTAGTAATAACTAATCTCAATAAAGTTCATCTTCTTTTCCCCGCTTTGGTGGCAAAGCATGCATCATTTTGACTTATACATATATACATACATATATATATATATATCAAATTAAAAAATATATATATGCCTAAACCAATAAACAAAAATACCCAATTGTTATAAAAATCTAAACCATAAAATTCAGTTCAAAAAGCTTTAATTTTCTTCCTAAATTACTTTAAAAATAAAGGGATAAAGAATATTCACCTGTGTCTCCTGGACTCTAGTTTTCATCAGCTTCCAAAGATTAACAAAAGCATTCAGCTAGATCAAAAGGTAACAAGATCTGGGTTTGATCTTAAAAACCCAACCAGCATTTTCCACCAAAAGCAACCTACAAAATTATCCAAAAGAACATAAGCCAAAAAAAAAAACAAACAAACAAACAAAACTTTAACTAATTCGTCAATGTTTTGTTTTTTTAAGGTAAATAATTGTTCTAATTGATCCCACTTCTGTTTTCTTTTTCTTCGTAAAGATTTGATCTTTACTAACCTTTCTTAGCAAAATTTCATTTCAACCTCAAAGCTCACACTTTTCACTTTTGATTTTCTCCGGATGAAGATGGAATCCAATTCACTAAATCACCCCTCACAGTTTTTCAAAAACCTACCTTTTTTCCCTTTCGGAGAGATTGAGGAGAAGGTTAAAAATGAAAAATAGATAGCAGTTTTATGGAGGTGTTGTGTCTCACGCTCCACTTGACTGCGAATGGGAATTTTGAAGACTTGACAGATCGATGTTGTAGCCTGTTTGTCATCCAAAGCTTCATAGATTACATTTCAAACATCTTTGATTTGGCACAGTTGTCCATTGTGGTCGGCAAACGATCCCACGTGCTTCTTGTCAAGTGTATCACAAACGTTATTTAAAAAAGGAAAATTTTCCTTGAATTTAAAGCTTGAAATATAATAATGCTTACCACCAAAAATATTTTTAAACCAATACATTCTTTTAATATATATAAAAGTTTGCAAAGATATTAGTTAATTAAATAAGTAAATATTTTGATAATTAAATTAAATATTACTCCTTCGTCTTAAATTATTTGAACGGGGTTGACTTTCATTAAAAAAAAATTTATAAATTAAAGATTCATGACTTTTAATATTAAAAAAATAAAATAATTTAAAATATAAAAAAATAAAAGTTTTGGATATTTAAAAATATACATAATTTTAAGACATTTAAAAAAAAGATAAAAATAAAATAAAAAGAGTATTTGAAATAAAGTCTGGCTTTTATTTTGTAAAAACACTTTTATCTTGTAATTTAATTATTAAATAAAAAGGAGAAAAATATTATAATATTTTATTCTTGTTGCTATATTTATATGTTTGGATTTTTAGTAAATATATTTATGAATTTTGATATTTTTATGGTATTAACATTGGCATACTTTCGATATATTTATATTTTGAAAATATTTTATAGAATATTACTATAAATGGAACTTGCTTATTTGCTTCGTCGGTAAAACCAACTAAATTTCTGTTGCCAACTGACCCCAGTGATTAAAGACATTTTAGGTGAAGTGAGAATGAATTAATCATGGTGATGGCTTCCTTGCAACTTAATTATGAGTTCATAATTCTTTTTTTTTTCTGACAAGATTTATTGACAAAATATTCATAAAACTTGTCAAATTGATTTTCTACTTCATTTTGATAGGTCAAAGGAGAGTACAAAAGAAGCATAAAACACACCTGCGTGGGTTAATACCGTTGAAAATGGAAAAAAAAAGTTTATTTCTTCATTAAGCAAGTTTCAATCCTTGCTAAAAATGCAAAAACTTGACCATTCATATATTTATATCATATAAAATATTAATATTTATGTATTTATATCATATATTTAACAAAAATTATATATTATACATTTCGACACAAAAATATAAATCATATTTTTTTATTTTATAAAATTTATACATAATTATTATTAAAACTTTAAATCAAATTACTTTCGTATTTTTTTTTCATATCATATTTGTATTATATTATTATATTATATTTTAAATTGCTACTCCCTTATGAAGAGATTAATATAGACAAAATTTAAACACATCCGCATTCAAAAATAAATATAATTGATGAATTCAAAATTTACATCAATTGATTCATATAATTATTTTTAAAAATTAATATTCAATAATTTTAAAATTTAACAATTATAAATCTTCTTTGTTTTCAAGATGCAACTTATTTTATTAAAATATATATAATTACATTGATGAAATAATTTTTTGCTACTTTTCTTGCTTTCTTTTTTATTTTTTTTTCCATTTTAATTTTACTTCGGAAATAATTCACCTGTTAAATCCAATGAATAAGAAGCTGGTAAAGGATCAAAATCCAAATCACTCATCACGCGTTGAACTTGATGACCTAGAATGAAAGTCCACATCTTCAAGCACAGAAGAAAAGAAATGGTCAATATATCATATCTGAAACGCAAAGAAAGATCAATGCTAAAGCCATAAACACAATCCTTACCAATTCAAATAAATCTCTTTTGAAAGCGATGAACGTCATCTACAACTTTGTGCTTGAATGAAAGTGTCCACAAATATTAGAGAACAAGATCTATTGAATTACGCATTAAAAACGATATGAGGAAAAAGAATACCTTAGAACATCTTGTTCCATCTTCATATTGAATCAAAACAATCAAGGAAGTTCAAAGAGGGATCTTAGCAAAGTACCCGTCAGCACCGAAGAACTCCTCAACATTTGTTATACAGAGTATGAACAATGATCAAATTTAAAGTACGACAGTAAAATAATTTCAGTAGTTTTCTTACACTTGTGTTAGATACAAAATATCAAGAAGTCTTCGAGATTTCAGTCAGGGCAGCTGCCACCATTTCCTGTCTCTGGAAGTACATACAAGCATCGTGTCATTCAACGATCAATGGGAGAGTGCTGCACATCCCCACCAAGGAACAAAAACAAAACCAGCCGAACAGAATCATCCAAACTCCAGTCTCAATGCTCCATCAAGGCAGCTTCTGTTTCTGAAAGTGGAGCTGCACAAACAAACCTCCAAATCAGAAATGATTCACAACAAGAACGTAGAAAACAAAAAAGAATAGAACTCTACTCAAAAGTCAAAATCATAGTAGAATTTCCATTTGCAGCACTGGAATATTGTATTGATTTGGTAGATGTGATAATTAGTGAATAAACAAAACCAAAACATTATGTTAAAGAATCCTATTATATACTTATAGCACAGTGTCTACATGGATGCCTTATACTAGTAGAAGTTTGCAAGTAAACCAACATACCGAGTAAATCCTCATAAGCATCAGCTAACAGGGATGTGTCCATTAGCAAAGGAGGGGAGAAGACCTGATCCTGAACTTCTTCCATGTCAAAAAATGACCTTTGGCCATCAGAACCTGCACAACTTGAAGCAGCAGCTGAGAGAAATCCATTGACTTGATCATACTCGGTAAGGGAGTCCAGATTGTTCAACATGTGTGGTAAATCATCATAGTTACTCCCTAGAGGACCATCACTGGCATGGCCATCGAGCAAGGAATTGTCTGTTTGAGTTGAAAATAATCTCTTACTCCTTATCAAGCCCACTTTATTTTCGGGTGCCCCACGAGAAAAATTAGTTGATGAAACAGGTAAAAAGAAGTGTTCAGAACTTTCATCAGATTGACTGTCCCTTGATGACTCTGAATTGCAGGATGGCATTGACAGTGCAGCTTGCCTAACAGATCTCTTTAAGTTCTGAACATAAGAATTGTCACTAGCTGCAGCATGAAATCAAGAATCAAATCTTACACTAAAGGAGTTAAATCACCAATTCACTTTCAACTGATAAAAGGAAATGCATTAAACTTAACCAGCCGCTAGTTACACGTAGGGAGACAAGTGAAGCATGAAAAGCAGTAAACCTTGGGGAGGGTTATCTAGGCAATTGTTTGCTAGAGGTTGGTCCGCCAAGCTCCTTTCAGAAAAAGATTCAATTTGGTTGGGCTGAGGAGCTAAAGCATGTCGCTTTTGCATGTTTCCACCTTTTCCAGATGAATTTGGGGTTAAACTAAATAACTGTGGGAGCTTTAATGCTGGAGGAGTAGCTGAAATCTTGTCAAGCTGAACAGTAGACAATTTTGAAGTAATATCACCAACATCAACAGAGCCACTTTCCTGCATAATCCAGAAAAAATATCTTAAAAATAAATCATAAGTTCCACAAACACAAATATTAAAAGTTTCAAAATAGTGTCAACATTTGCATGACATGGAACACTGATTGAACATTTACCGAGGTCATTCCACTGCTCTGAGCTTGAATAGGTGAGGTGGCTTGACCATGATGTTTGGCCATAGAAGGTAAGTTGGAGGAAATGCTATTTACTTTCTCTGTACACTCTGATATTGACTTCTGGGTTGCTGGAGCAACTTCCTTTAGTTGGTTAACAAGCACCTGCACTTGAAATTATTAGAATTTAAAATAGAAAATTGTATAACATGTCCTCTAGAAAGTAAGAATAGATCAGGAGTTGACAAAGGGGTGCCTAAAAGACCTAAGAGTTAACTTAGAAACCATAAAAGCAATTTATGGTTTAGGAGAGATATATGTGCAAGTGTACCCGTAAACTCTCAAGTATGCATGTACAAAGCAAAGCACAAAAGATGAAAACAAACTATGTTCCCATTCAGTCAGTTCTCACATCGCCAAACAATTTAAACAAAAACATTCATGAACTAAATAAGTTGCCAGATTTTTAAGGTCCTAGATCATCATGATTTGACCATCCTTTAGCGGCTGTCAAGAGAATTTCCCATTTCTGGGCTGTCAAAAGGTGGATCTTCATCTCTGTGCTCACGAAATTCTTTACAAATACCAAGCAAACAGTAAATTAAGGAATCAGATCTTTCAACATCTAAGGTTTTTGCAGACTTCAACAACCTACTTACAGGTACTATCATGCTTCTAAGACCTTCAACCCAACAATTAATTCGGTGAAAACCTACTTTACAAAGATAAAATACGTAAGATATGTACAACTGCCCCAGATGTTAACCAAACTAGAAAACAGAAATTCCTTAAAATTATGCTCAAATTATGTTACTTAGAGTTTGTAAGTAACTACTTAATGTACAGTGTGGCTATCTCATTACCTGAAAGCTAGCCAGGTGTTGCTGATGCTCAGCAAGAGTTGCAGCTAATGACTCAGTGTGGCCACTTGTGCCACCATCATGTGCACTTCGTAAAATATCAGGACCCTCTCCATCATTAGCTTTTGACTGCAAAGCAATAGCAATTCATTATTGCATGCTATAACCTTAAATGCTGATAATTAGCAACATGCAATCCATAATTCCATGAAACCGTGAATCATAAATTTTGAATTTCCAAATTCCTTTTAAATACATTTTAGAAAAGCACAAACTAAAATTGCTCATTTCTGATATACCATAACCAATGTCTTCTTCACATCCCCCAAAGATCAAAAATTTTAAGTGAAGGCCTTTTCTTATATCTAATAAAGGTTTTGCCCATAGAAATAGATGAATGCCCAGCATAAATTTCATTGCCCCAACTTCCAACTTAATGTTGAAAAATATCTACATGGTCAATACCACAATTTTAAACAAATATCAGATTCATAATAATGTGCCATACAGACATTAAGCTATTGAGAAATTCAGTATTTCACTGATGAAGTACTAATACAAGCTAAGACAGCTGACTTGACAAAAACAAAATAAAAAAGCATACCAGCTGAAGTGAGTGTTTATGAATGCGTTGTAATGCATGCGTCCAACGTCTGATAATTTCTGCTACATCAACAGTCTGATGGACTCTTCCACTTCTATCATCTACCCGAGAAAGTGTCTCTTCATTGACTTGTGTGTGATATCCATTATTCTGCTCTTTGTCATCCAAATCACCAGACTGAACGGATAAGACATCTGAATAAGGAACTTGAGAACTCTGATCCATTGCTGCAAGCAAAGACGATCCAGAGATGCGGTACCTGGAAAATGATATAGACGAAATTGGGAGCTAGAGTGGCAAATGCATCATCCGAAATGACATGTGGTGGCAAATTACCTATGCTCCCTATGAGCTATCAAATCCTCAATCGGGCCTGAAGCAAGAACTTCGTGCTGACCTGGATGTATAGGTTGATAATATCGAGGTTACAAAAATCAAACAAATTAATGAAGATATAAACAAACATAGTTGATTCATTTGTACTTACTTTTACGAGATAATATAGACTCCCACAACCGAGTGGCCTTTGAAACCAAATGAGAATTCTGACTTGAAGTAGAGACAAGATTGTCCCATAGCTCCCCTTCCAACTTCACTTTGTTCCTCAAGTCATGTAGTTTCTCCAGCTCTTGCTGCAAATAAGCCTAAGATCCAGGTTTTCCAAGGAAAGACATTAGTTAAAGATATTTAAGTCAAAGCCATCCCTCACCAAAAAGGAAATGAGGCAAGGGGATTATATTTGATAATTTAACATAAATACTCAAAAGAGTTCAAATAAGTGATCAACTATTATATTCTTACCTCCTCAGCACAAAGGCCACGAAACTCTGCAGTCATTTCATGAGCCAAATTTGACCACATAGCCTGTCTCTGCACTGCTGTTTCTGCATTTTTAAGAAATCTTCTCCGTTCAAGTGCTATTCTAGCCTGTTTAAAAATAAGCATGTTACTTCATGGCCATGGAAGGTCAACCAAAAAAAGTATTTTGAAACTAATGCTGAAAGTATGCATGAAGAGAAATATGATATGAGAAACTAAATCATAGAACAGGCCCAACACAAGGAATCATAATTGTACTTAATATGAATAGCCTACGGGGCAGTATTACCTTTGTTACAGGAAGTAGTGTAGCAGCATGTGAAAATGCAACATCAGTCAATGGCGCAGGCAATGGGTTGGAAGCAACATCTGCTGCAAAAGTCCTTCTATGAACCTCTCTCAACGCATGCAATGAAAGTTGCCACAAAAGCTCAACAAATCTACAACCATACACATAAAAAAACAAATGTAATTACGAATTAACAAATTTCATCAGCCATGAAAACCTACCCCTAAATAAAACAATTCAAAATTTTTGAATCTTACAATGATATTCAGTGGCAAAATATAGTAAAACAGTAACTCGAATGAGCTTAAAACAAATAGAACTAAGTAAAATAGGCAAGCTAATCAAAACACTTTTCTATTTTGCTTAACTTTCTTGAATTTTCTTGGCAGCCAAACAGAAATCAACTAGCTTACCTCGGTCCACAGCAAGTAGCAAGCGAAGAAACCCTCGAATTACTCCTCGGTAGAGCTCCTTGTGCTTCCAGCTCACTTATTATCCCTTGCACAACCTAAATTATCAATAAATAATAAAATTCAAACAAAACACTGAAACTCAAAAACAAAAACGAAAACAAATAAATTGAAAATTATACCTTTCGAAAATCACGAGATTGCGCAGAGTCAAAAATCGGCCAAACTCTATCGAAATCCTGAAAGATCCAAACGCAAAACTAAACTCAAAACGAATATGGACCAGATCAAAAATAAACCGAACCGGAAACAACTCATTATTACCCTGGCCGATTGAGCGGGGCCACGAAGAGAAGAGAGGATGAAGTAAAGAAGTTGTTCGCCTAATTTAGGGTTCGAATGACGGAAGAGTCCGACCCGAGGGGTTCCGTTGGACGCTCCGAGTCCGATTATAGACGGATCCAAACCTAAAAGCAAGCAATTCGTATACATTGCGCTTTCGAGCTCTATCTCTCTCTCCTTCTCTCTATCCATTGTCATCTCTCTCTCTCTCTCTCTTTCTGAAAATCTTCTTTTTTTCTTGAGAAAGAAAAGATAAAAAATGGAAATTTAGAAATGGTGGATTTTTAAATCGGGGTCTGATTTTAATTTTGAGAAAGTTGGAGGGCTCTGTTTGAAAATTTGGAATGGGACCGGGGGAGGGATAATGTGAGTCGTTTAGCCGTTTGAAATTGGGAGAGAGAAAGCGGCAGGGTTGATGCTAACATGCACATGTAAATAGAGGGGAAAAAAATGAAAAATTGATTTAAAATTATAATATTTAATTTAGTTCATTTTTTTAATTAAATTTAGATTGAATTTTAATTTAAGATGTAAAAAATAAAAAAAATCCAATCAAACTGTGTTGTATATTTTTATTTTTTAAAAAATTTTAAAAAATAAAATAATTATTTTATATATAAATTTATGTAAATATATTAAAATTTTGATTAAAATAATATATCTAAAAAATAATAAATTTAAATTTAAAAATTAAATTAATAAAATTTGATTCAAAACTAATTAATTTAAAAAATATTCAAATTTAAATTTAAGATTGAAATTTTATAATATTATTTATTATTTAAATTCAATTTATAATCCGTACCGTTATCACCACTGATAAATAAAAAAAAGTATCGAGGCTGATGTCTTCCTGCGGGAAGGAATAAAAGTGAGGCTAACGTGCGCTGGGTGAAACCGTTGCCGTCCTGCTTTGAAAAAGTTTAGGTGGCGGCATTCGGTTCTTTTGGACGGAGGTTGTTTGCTTTTATCATGGTTGGTAGGGCCATTTTAAAGTTTCTGTTCTTTTTGCAAATTGTAGTTTTTTTTTTTAACAAAAAGTAATTATTTGCTCTAAAAAATAATATATATAATGTTGCCATTCTTTTATTACCATAACTTGATGTATATAATTTAAGAATTCAAATATTTCTTTACCTTTTAAAATGTTTGTTATATATTAATTTTTATAAATTTTAAGAAACAAATCTGATTTTAATGTATTTAATATTAAATTTTAAATTTTTTATAAAATTAAAATTTCATGATTTTTAATATTAAAAATTTTAAAAAATCATAAAAATTTAAATTTAAAATATAAAAAAAATTAATGTTAAAAAAAATAGCATAATTTTTAGACATGCAAATGGACAAATATAATGAGACAAAGGAAGTAATATATTTTGAAATATCACATACATTTTTTTAGTAATAAAAGTTTCTTAAATTTCATTAAGTACATCTTTATAATCTATTTTCGAATTAATTCAAATTTAATAATTTTATAAAAAATTTACCTTATCAAAATTTTTTTACTTATAAATTCCAATTCAAAGAATTAAAATTTTAGTAAATTTTTTTTATAATAATGTAATTAATCTCATTCTCACCGCCGTAATGAAAATATAAATTTTACTTTGAAATAATAAAGGTAAGAAATTTTGTTGATTTTAAATTTATGCTTGAGAAAGACAATGACTTTGACTTATTTTTGCTTAGCTTGAGAGCCACTTTATGGATTGTTGGAAAGCAAAAGAATGAGTAGAAAGAGGGGTTTCATTAAAGCACTTTTCAAATTTAAGTTGCAATTAATATGTTCATGTTTAACATGAAAACCACTCATAAGCTATTTCAAATTGGCTCAAAACAATAACATTATGAGGTTTTATATTGAATAAATTTTGATTTATATTTGATTAATTCGACAAATAATAATAATTAACATAAAACATAAAACATGGTTGGTAATGATAGGCATATTCTCCCATCAAAAAGAGGTACAAAATTCAATTAAATAATATATATATATATATATAAAAACAATATGCCCAAAAAGGTAAAGAAAATATGCAAGGAAAAAGTCATGAGCCAATGCCTTCATTAATAATACAATTTGGTCATTCCTTGTGTATTGTGAAAATTATGATAATAATAATAAAAAATCATGAGAGTAAAAATATTGTAGTTTTTTTTTTTCCAAAATTTTGTTTTTATATATTAAAGTATTTTTTTTATTTTACAAATGAAATTAAAAGATTATAAGATGTTCTACTTTCTTAAAGATATGTAATATCATATTTATTTTACTAGTAGAATCTAAAAACTTTACTATAGGATGTAATAGTTTTTTTTTGTTAAATATATTTTTATAAAAAAAATAAAAATACATAAATAATCTTAATTTTATTTTAACTTTTAAGTAAATTATTTAATTGAGTTGATGTAATTTGATATTGTCAAGATAGTATAAAATAAGGGTATTTATTCGGTTAGTTAGGTTAATTTCAAATCAAATTACTCAAAATTGAATCAACTAAATTATGTTATTTTATTTTCATTAACCGAACAAAATTTTTTAAATTCAAAAATTAATCGATCAAAATTAATTTGATCAGTTTAGTTAATTTTTTCGTTAATCAAGTAATAAAATACATTAAAGTTAAATTATATTTTAAAATATTATTTTCTCACATGAGAAACAAATTAAATAAAATTATCAAACAAAAATATTTAAACACTAAAGTATTAAATTAAAAAATTTAATAACTTGAAATGAAATTGATAAATTAATATATTTTTAGTTTTATTTATAGGTTTATAATATTTCAATTAATTCGATTTTTGAATCAAATTAACCAAAAAATAAAATTTTACTAAAATTATTTTTGATAACCAATTAAAATTAATTTAATAACCTAATGATTGATCAAATTAAATTGATTTGATCGATTAATTCGATTAAAATCGAATTATGAATATCCTTAATATAAATATTAATTAGCCCAAAAACGAAACCCAAAACGTCTGTGGCCCAAGCCTATTCAAAGCCTAAATTATGTTTATATTCTTAATGAGTCCGATAAAATAGGAAAGCCCATGGGCCAATTACTGTAGCACGTGCTTCTGCTTATAAAATATGTAGAAATAACAGTAAAAAAAATTTGAAGTTAAAAAAACCTATTACAAAGAAATTCCGAACAGGCAATTATCTAATCAAGCAGGAGCTCGTACAGAAGCAACCCACCAAAAGAAATACAAGAAACTTGAAACTTTTATTTGCTGCTAATGATTGTAGATGGTTCTTGGCCACAGCCTTTGAAGAGGAGAAGATTCACGAGCATTGATTCCATGGAGGCTGCATCAGCCAAGGTCTGTCTGTACTTTCCTTTTTTTCTTTAATCCTTTTTAATTTATTGATTCAATTCTGTAGTTCAAACTCTTGTTTTTGATGATGGGTTGATCTGGATTTTTGCTCTAATTATTGATTCCTATCATGGGTCTGGTTGCTCTTGGTGTTGTTTCACTTGGGTTTGTTTCTTTCTCTTGATTCATGAATTGATCATGGCAGCATCTAATAGAACAACAGCTAAATTTGATGAGTAGCATTTCTTTTCGGTTTTAGTTGAAATTGTTGTTAGAAAGTTTTATTCTTTTACTAGGTATGATTCTTTCAGTGACTGTTATTGTAGTAACCTTATTTTATGAATATCAGTTGCATATGATGTTGTGGAAATTTGTTCTGATTTGGTCTACCAATTTTTAGTTCTGTTTTTATTTCAACTGCATTTTGTGTGTCCTCTGGTGTTTGTAGAAGAGATATGTAGATGTAAGAAAAGATCTCAATTATTTCATTTTTTGAATCTTCATGATCCTGGTCTTAAGAAGAGGATGTTAGATATAACCTCGGCATTCTGTTGTATACTGTTAGTCGTATGGTCTTCATATGTGGCAAAGACACTGCTTTTCCATTCTTTTGTGCAATGATTTTTGGTGAAAATATTCGTTAGGACTGTTGATTTGAGACTGCTCTAACTTGTGTGGTATGCAGACTGCTACATGCTATATATTTATTTTTTTTGACTACCTTTGAATGATTTTAGGCTAAGCTTGTTGCTGCAAAAGAGAAATTTGGACGAGAAATTCGTGTCTTTGAAACTGCAGGACTGTTGTCAACACAAAATGAAGTGTCCAACACTGGTACAACCTGCCAAGACTTATTTTCAGACTTGTAACTTGCCTATTGGCTAGAAGTGTTAGTTGATTTTGTAAAATGATAAAATTCCATGTTATTTATTTTGTGGGCAGAGGAGTCAGATGACTTCTATGAGTTCACTGCAGAAGATTATTGTCGACTAATGGCAACTAAAAAGGAAGGTACTTTTGTTGATGAACATAACTCATAATCAATTCTATCCTTTTAGCTTGGTTTAGATATTTTTACTGGTTGATTTTGGGGTTCAGTTGTGTCAAAATAACTGTGACATGCTATCTGTCCTGAAAAGGACATGTATGTACACATTCTTGCTGTGCATAATTGCCAATTTTGTAAAACAATCACGCTAACCAAGATATTTGGAAAATTTTTGTTAAAAAATATTTACACTTTTTAAAGTGGATAAAATTGTGAACAGATAAGTTCTTGAAGACACGAAAAATTCGAGAAGCAGAAGAGGCAGCACGGAGATCAAGAATAACAAAGGTACTTGATAGTTGCTACTCCTTTTGGGAATCTCTTAGTTGTTTATGTGTTTAGAGTGCTTATATTCAAATGGTGGGAGAACTTTATCTAGAATGAGTAGTTCATCTTAGAGTAGGTTGGTATGCTTTTACTTTTTGTTAAGTTTATGTATTCATGTGCAGGCTGTGATAAGGGTTCGCTTTCCTGATAACCATACGTTGGAGGTCATATTTCATCCATCAGAGACAATTCAGAGCTTGGTTGACTTCATCACGAAAGTGATTGCTCAACCAGATTTACCATTCTATTTGTGTAAGCATATTTCAGTATAACACTTTTGGTTATATAATACCAGCTGGATGTTGGTTGTGAAACCCATGCACTTAATACCTAACATCTTATCATTTTCAGATACTACTCCTCCTAAGAAGCAAATAAAGGACATGACACAGGATTTTTTCTCTGCTGGTTTCATTCCTGGTGCAATTGTGTATTTTTCGTATGATCTGCCAAAAGGTTAGCATGTGCTTTCACATGTATGCAGCATTTAATCTTTCTAACTGTCAGTTGTATCGCAACATTGGTTCTTGACCCTATTGCCACACTTATGTTATGCTGGTGCCTAGTTGTTGTGACGCATTACTATGCCTAATATCCAAATTTTCTATTTTTAGTCTGTTATTGGCATGTTTAACATTGGCTTAATTTCATGCCTTAATTGTAAGGCTGTTGACTAAATACTTCCTAGTCTTAGAATTCCCTGAGAATTTTCACTGAACCACATAGTTTTTATCGTTGAATGGGTGCCATGCTTAACATTTTCCCCCTCATAATTCCATATATATGGACTTTTCTGACTCAAAATGTGATTCACTCTGGCTAATGTCACTTTGAAATGTTTAGGTGATGATGCTGCAGCTGCAAATTCAGCTCCCTTCCTTCAAGATGAGATCATGTCTTTGAAAGGTTTGGACGTCATCGCTGAGCATCCAGAGCCAGATCAATCTGCCCCAGAACCTGCTGCAGCCAGTGCAGTACCCTCCCCTCTTGTGCAAGAGACAAAGCCTACCGAGAAAAAACCTGCCAAGCCAAAGTGGTTTAAAATGTGATTTGATCACTGCAAGAGTGAGCTCCTTATTCCCTTTTCGCGCTTATGTTCCATTTTGAGAGGTGTGATTCCCCATCCATGTCTCCATAGTGATACCGAATCTTAGCCTTGCTACTGTAGGCGAGCTCCGGCATGTGATCTCAACAGTCTTAGACTTCAACAAGCAGTTTGTAATGCCAGATCAAAGGAGAAAGTTGTTAAATGGTGTCTTAACAGGTGACTCTTTTCATATGGCAACCATTTGTGGAGGATGTTAGTACTTGCAAAGTCAGATGTGAATATTTTTCTCCGTTAAGCCTTGCTCCTTTACACAGTTTCATAATTGCTTCCTCTGCTTCATTATTTCCAGAACATCCAAGTCAAGTATATAATTACATGCCCAAACCTAAGTCCAGTTATCTGGGCTTTGCTCAAATTGTTTTTGCTAGACCTGATCATTTAAAACACAATATAGTAATACGACATGAATACGATATGAAAGTAAGAAAATTTAATAAAATCAAAAAAATTATTTTATATTTTTATATAAAATATAATATGAATATACGAATTTTAATAGCACAAATATATGAATTATTGGATTTAGTTTCTGGAAAAGGCATGGCCAAATTTTGCTTGGCCGAAAGGCTGATGACTATCTAATCTTTATTTGTTTTTTGCTTTCATCTTGTGAATTAATTTCTCTATTTAACTATTCATGCACTCAACTTTCTTTGTTTAGTTACCACCTCAATCTAAAGGATGATCTTATAACTGTAGGTCAATGGTCTTGATATCAAGAGCACTACTGACCCAATAAATTCAAGTCACTTTTAGGCTTTTAGCATGTGGACACGCTATAAACTATAAAGTGGAGAACAATAAAGGTGGTGGATTTTTCATTTAGTCAATCGATCATGTCTTTCTTCCTCCTTTGATTAAGTGGAAGTCAATTTCCATCTCTTTTCAATGTGGGATCCGTGACATTTTTCTGGTCAAATTGTACAACATTCTTATTATCTTAGCTCTTTCACCAATAAGGGAGAAATTTTCATTTGGATCCGATCTTGGTATTTTTCATGAAAGTTTCACATCAAAAAAGAATCATGAAGTCTCTGATATTACTTGCTCCATACTTTGAACCTCGAAAACATATTTATTTGGTACAAGAAGACCTTTGACTTATAAATCCAAGACCCTTTTATCTCTTTCATACTTAGAATTGATACATAAATCTAATAATTTAAAATATGATATAATAATATGTTATAAATATGATACGAGTAAATAATATAATTTAAAATATTAATAATAATTATATATGAATTTAATAAAATTAAAAATATATATTTATATTTTTATGTTAATATGAATTATAATATATAATTTTTATATAAAATATAATAAAATATATAAATTTAAATATTTTTATTATACGAATATACGAATTAAATTTATCAAGATATTATTAAAAAGGAAAAAGAAATTTACATGCCTTTAAGATATAATATCTAATACAAATATAAAATTCAAATATCAATAGCTAAATTCTTTCTTTTATTATCATCTCTTTATAAAAAAAAAAATAAAAAGAAAAATACGAAAGGTAGCTCAAAATTTAAATCCTTACGATTAGGTCATGGGATTGCCTTTATCACGTGGCATTGCACTATTTGTGGATGGAGAGATCGCAGATTTGGTTAGGCTTTGATAAACAAAAGCGAAAGATAAATTAAAAATTGATATTATCATGTTATCCTCTACTCTTCCACCCCATCCCATATCTGTAATTATGGTTGAAAAAATGTGCTCAACAACCAGCCTATCCATTATTCTTTAGCACATGCTTAAGGATTTTTTTTATATATTTAAGATTATAAAATATGTATTACTATTATTATTAATTAATTAATTAATAGAAATTTATATATCACTTATAAAAAATTTAAATATGCTAATAATACTTGTGATTGATATAAATTGTAATGAATGAAATTCACTTATAAAGAATAGCTATTTTTTATTATAAAGTTTTGATCAAGATTCAAACTTCAAAATATTTAAATTTAAATTTTAAAATTATTTAATATATCATCAAAATTTTAAATTTAACTAATGGAATTAAAAGATTGACATGAATTAATATATTTTTTTTAATTAATAAATTAATCTAATAAAAACACAAAAAATTTTAACCTCAAGATTTTAAAAATTTAAATAAAAATCTAAATTTTTATACTCCCTTCATCTTAAATTATTTGAAAGATATTGATTTTCATAAAATTTTAAAAAATTTTAATTTTAATATATTTAATATTAAAATTTAAATTTTT
Source organism: Durio zibethinus (assembly GCF_002303985.1). The sequence goes on from NW_019168470.1 coordinate 25,263,155, forward strand.
TTTATAGAATTAAATTTTTATGGCTTTTAATGTCAAAATAAAAATTATAGATATTAAAAAATATATAATTTTGAGATATTTAAAAAAATTGAATAAAAAAAATAGACAAATTATTATTGAAATTAACAGACCGACAAGATTTTTTTAATACTGTGATCACCTCGTTTCAAGACTATCCATCTTAGTTGAATCTGCTAATCAGGACCATTCATTTGGTTGAACACGACGTTCATCACGTGCTGATCAGCCGAATTCATTATTTTATTCTTTTTTGGCATTATCACGAATCTCGATCCAGTGACGGTTGGAAAGTGGGACCTCTTTTAATGATTCCCAATACTGTAGTCTCCGTATATTATCGTATTTACAATATACACCTTTGACTTTTGAAATTTTTATGTTTCGTCCCACAAAGAAAGAGCATGTACACCCATTTCAAAATTAATTGGATGTTAAAGTATGCACAATAAAGAAAATTAAACCCATTTTAGTCATATTCTTTAATGGCCATGTGACAAAAATATATATTACAACTTCAAGAAAATTTGTTTTGCTTGCACTTTAAATATATCAATTTTGGATCTTAAAAAAAAAAAAATTTTATAACCCGACGAGTTTGAATTTGTTCTATTTATAATTTAAATTGTAAAAAGCTTCCCAGGAAAAATATATTGAATGCTTATAAAATCTACATATAAAATGTATCTTGGGGAATTTTTTTTGATTAATTTGAACAAATATAAAAGATATTTAGTAATTTTGATTACTGAAAATTTATTTTATTTATTATCAATAAAATTTTTAAAATTTACATGCAAAATTAATAAGATGATATATATATATATCATTAAAATATCTTAAAAATAAAAAAGTGAGATGTATCAATCTTTTGAATTCGCTTGTATAATTAAAATATTTTATTGATAATATATGTATATGAAAGATATGCTATGATAGTCTCATGCATTAATAAGTAATATGTATAAAATTATAACAAATTGTTTAGGATAGATATTTTTTGTGAATGATAAGAAAAAGTAAATAAAACTTTTAAAAATAATAAAATAAAGAAACATACTTGAAATGATCTTAACATAATATAAAAATTTAACTAGATTAGATAATTTAAAATATGATACGATGACATGACATAAAAATAATACGAAAATATAATAAAAAGTAATACGATTTAAAATTGTAATAATAATTATATATAAGTTTAATAAAATAAAAAAATTTATTTTATATTTTTGGATCAATACAATTTATAAAACATAATATAAATATATAAATTTTAATATTTTATATGATATAAATATACAGTCGTCAAGTTTAGATTTAACTAATAAACTGTTTTGGGGTAAATTCAGGTGAAAATGAATTTGATAGGAAAAATGATTAAAGCCAAGTAAAAATGTAAATTTCTTGTTGATTGACTTAAAATAGGTAGGACAGAAAATCATAGTATCCAATTAGCGGGGAATTAGCAGAAATACGGTGAAATAGAAGTGCAAGTTGTGGAAAATAATGGAAACATTCTTATTAAATACGGCGGCTTGCAAGAATCAGAGACAAATAATTGGTGAATAAAACCGCTTAAAAACCAGATATTTGACACCCACTTTTCAAAGATTAGCTGAAGACCAAATCAAACTCTCTCTCTCTCTCTCCCTCTCTCCAAGTCCCACGTTTCATTTTTTCTGAATTCTGCTGTTAAGGTTTGTTTTTACTTCATTTCTATGATCTGGGTTTTGATTCTTGCACCTGAAAAGAGTGTTTTTTATTGAATTTACTTTGGTTGGTTGTTTCATTTGATTTGAATTCTGAGTTGGGTTTTGATTTTTCATGTAAAGTTTGTTTCTTTCTGGGATCCATGCAATGAAGTTTGCATTTTTTTTATATAAAATTCTTGATTTCATGTCTTTATTAAGCTAATTGTAATTTAGTTGAGTAAAAATGTAAGTTTTAATTCAAGCTTTATTCTTTCTTTAATTTTGGTTAATATGATGGTTTAGTGTAGTGTAGGTTTTGAAGAATTCATTGTTGAGAGTTGAGGCCAAGCTAAAAACTGACTACCAATAGTTCCCTTCAATTCTTCAAAATTAATCAAATTATTTACTGAATATGACAATATTGGCAAAATCAGTATCTTTTTTTCTTACAGCTTACATATCTTTGAATGCAGATCATACAAGGGTCAGAGGAAGAGCAAAGCTTAGAAGATGGGATCAGGTGAATGGTGCCTTCAGGAAAGAGATAGTATTAGGAGTGACTCGATTTCAAGCAATGAGAATGTGTCAGAAACTGGGTGCCTCTCAATTATTGTTCTTGGTGCCTCTGGTGATCTTGCCAAGAAGAAGACTTTCCCTGCTCTCTTTCATCTTTATTGCCAGGTTAGGCGTTATATTCATTGATTTTTTATTAGAACTGATATGGAATTTGATCTATGTCTCACTATGTGTGGATTTTTCGGTTGGCTTTGCTGAAATGCTAAACATGGTGCACTTGGGTGCTAAATAACGGCTGGGATCGGATTCTGTTAAAGTTTCTTGAATAATGCATAATATTATAAATTTTTAAAATCCAATTCAAATCTGAACTTATCTTTTCTTGAAACCTATCTTATCCGAATCAAATTTTACAGGTTCGGTTTGGTATATCGGTTTTTATTTTTATTTTTATTTTATATATTATTTTAATTGAATTTTTAATATTTAAATAAATTTATATATAACATAATTATTTTATTATATAAAAATTTAAAAAAATATAAAAACTAATAAAAAATATATAATTTAGTTCTGTGTGATTTTTTTTTCGGTTTTTTAAATCTCGATCTGATCCAAATTTAATATATATATATATTTAATATCCTAACTGAATCAAACGCTACTGTTTCCAATTGTTTTTTGGTTTTCTCCCTTTCTTTTTCCCACCCCTAGTGCTAACCATAGATGGGGGATGGTGTGTATGCAGGGATTTCTACCACCACATGAGGTGCACATATTTGGCTATGCAAGGACTAAGATTTCAGGTGATGGTTTGAGAAATCGCATTCATGGGTGAGACATCTATCCTCTCCTTTAAAAAGAACAAAGAAGAGAATTTTATCATTAGCTCCATTTTAACAGTTGCTCACACTTTGGCTAAAAGAACATTGCTCACAGTTTGTTGCTCTTTTTTATGAATGATGCAAATGGTAGGCTTGACTGACATTTACTTGAAATGGCAGATATCTTGCCAGTGACAGAAATGCTTCACCCTCAGAAGATGTATCGAAGTTCTTACAGCTGGTCAGTATGACCTTAGTTATGTTTACCACACTTCAATCCTATGTTTGCTTGTTAGTTTTAACAAGCAGTTGATAGTATTTGTAGATCCAATATGTAAGTGGGTCGTATGATGCTGCTGAGGGCTTTCAACTGTTAGACAAGGAAATTGCAAAGCATGAAATATCAAAAAGTAGCCAAGAAGGGTCATCTCGGAGACTCTTTTATCTTGCACTTCCACCATCAGTTTATCCATCTGTTTGCAGGATGATCAGGAAATATTGCATGAATAAATGTATGTACTTCTATCGCAAGACTAGTGGTGCTGGAACATATCATTTTAGATGATTTGTAGGGCCTCTGTGAAGAAATAATTTCATGTTGTCTGTACTTTCTTCATATTTTTTCATAATTGACTGAAGCTAAGTAAACTTGCCATTCTATCTTCTCTTGGACACAAGTTATAAATGGTTTCTGCCTGAGATTTTTGATTGAGAGAGGCAATATCTTGTATAGTGATGTTACTTTTCTGGAAGTATTCCTTTGTGATTTGAAGACTATTCGGTTCTCTCATTTTACATGATATTTGCATGGACATGATAACTAGTTATATGATTTTTTCCAGCTGATCTTGGTGGATGGACTCGGATTGTTGTTGAGAAACCATTTGGCAAAGATTTGGACTCTGCAGAGCAACTGAGTTCCCATATTGGAGAGTTGTTTGATGAACCACAAATTTACCGTATTGATCACTATTTGGGAAAGGAATTGGTCCAGAACCTGGTAATGAATGCATAAACAGGTGCTTCATATTCTTGATTTCTTTAGCAGCTTTGCTTACATCTGGCTTTATGTCACTTGCAGCTGGTACTTCGTTTTGCTAATCGCTTCTTCTTGCCCCTTTGGAATCGCGACAACATCAATAATGTACAGGTGAGGATCCTCCTATTGTGGATGTTTAACAATTGCAAACTGCAATGGGGAAGGTACTGCAGATTAGTTTAGGACATGCCTGATTGGCTTACTGGGATAGGCTGTCATATTATTGCCACAAGTTACATCAGTATATGCTGATATTTACTTCAAAAAAGAAAAATATCAAAACCATAGTTGGCCTGACAGAGCTTTGTTTATTGTCAACTTATAATATTCTTTAGATATTATATTAATCTCTATTTTCTTTGTTTCTTCTGGCAGATTGTATTCAGAGAGGATTTTGGAACTGAAGGTCGTGGTGGATATTTTGACGAATATGGGTATGCTTCATAGCACTTATTTCAGATCCCCATTTTATAGGAAAATTTATGAAGAATCATGCACCTTCTCCTTGTAGGTGATTTGAAAAAATTTTTCCTAAAAGGGTAGAGCATCTCGTACAATAGAATAATGACTTTTGCTGGTTTCTTACAATTTCAATACATAATTCAACCTGACTTTGGAAAAGAATTAATGACCAAGCTGGTGCTCAAGACATATTAACTAGAAGAGAATATGTTAAATATCTGCTTTCTTAGTTCTTTTTTCCTTTTCTGCTCTTTGTGCAGAATTATTCGCGATATTATCCAAAACCACTTATTACAGGTAATGTCATTACTAACCTCAACTAGATATCATATGGTAAAGAATGCTGCCTTTGCCTCATTTGCAGTGTGTATAATTTGAGTTTCCACAAGTTAGAATATCATGTCTTATGATTGTGTATTGAGTTGTACTTTTATTAAATCTATTAAGGTTATACACTGCTACTTGTAAAAAGAAGTTCCTTAGATTATGTGCTCATTGTGTGGCCAAAAAAAAAAATTTTATGTGCTCATTTTCGTTTCCGAAGGCATTATGTTTCTTAACTCCTTTACCCAAAAGGAAAGCAGAACAAAAAAAAAAAAAAGTTGAAGTAAGAACATGCTATCGATATACCATTAACCTACTTCACTTATTTATTGAGTTCATGCCAACTGCAGGTTCTTTGTCTTGTTGCTATGGAGAGACCTGTCTCTCTCAAACCTGAGCACATTCGTGATGAGAAAGTGAAGGTGTGCATCTTTTAACTCCATACTTAAGGAAGTAACTGCTAGTTGTTTCATATCTATGTGCTAGAAGTATTCCCGTATGCATAATGAACCAATGAAGTTGCGTCTAAAAGGACATATGGTTGATGTAATACTCCCTTATAATTTCACATTTTCTTTCTAGTTTAGGTGCTCTAAGTTGGTGCTTTATTTTGCTATATGCTGATTACTATATGAACCCAGGTTCTTCAATCGGTACTTCCAATTAAAGATGAAGATGTTGTACTTGGACAATATGAAGGTTACAGAGATGATCCAACAGTTCCTGATCATTCAAACACCCCAACATTTGCAACTGTTATTCTCCATATACATAATGAAAGATGGGAAGGTAGAATAAAATAAGTGCATCACTTTTTTTTTTCTCTTATAATAACTTCTTGGTGGCTCAGCCCTAGAAAATCTGAACAACTCATTTGGAATTTGATGTTGTTTTATCCTTCCATGTCCGAGTCTGTCAGCCATTATTGTCGATTGTTTTATGTGCTTCTTAATTGGATCGACCAAATCATAAATTTAATTGAAATTTATCATTAGGTTTGCAAATTTCACTTATTGGTTTGTTTCCAGGTGTTCCATTTATACTAAAGGCAGGAAAAGCATTGAATTCAAGAAAGGCAGAGATACGTGTTCAATTTAAGGATGTTCCTGGTGATATATTCAAATGTATGACAATAGACCTTTAATATTCTTTATAACTTTGCTTTTATGATTGATTGTTTTCATTGAGCTGCTTCTGCAGTATCTTTGATAAACATTAGTGTGGAAGTGTGATAATCTCCTACTTAAATTTAGGTAATTACTCGGGAAGTTATCACATTTATGAATAATGCAAGGACTCCAGAAGTTTACTTTGAAAACTAAGATAGTGGTCTTTTTATATGTAGGGGTGTCTTTAGTGATTATTTCTCAATGGTAGATGAAATACATGTCATTTGTTGATCTAAAGTGATGATGGTTATTGTCCATAAATGAAAGATAATGAGCTGGTACAGTTCTTTTTGAAGGTTTTAGTTGTATTAATGATTAGGGTATGAGAGCGAAAGCGAATTTGTTGGACAAGTGAATTCTACTCATAAAACGTAATAACAGCTGGCCTAGATAAAGCACATTTACTATTCTCGCCAAAACCCTTTTCTTTATTAACTCTTTTGAAGTGTTCTAACCTTTTAATCAACTTGTTGCTTGAATTTTGTCATCTTTGTTTAGGTAAAAAGCAAGGGAGAAATGAGTTCGTCATACGCCTGCAACCTTCTGAAGCCATGTACATGAAGCTAACAGTGAGTTTGCTAATCTTATTTGTGTCCATCTGAAAGCTTTTGGAACTATAATTTCTATGTATGAGGATTTTTCTAGATTTTACTGAAATCCATAGCCAGATTCTACAAATACTGCTCATGTAGCCATCAAGAAATGACAGGATCTAGCAATTTTCGTTTAAGCCTTGAAAACTGTTACTAGAATTAATTGTAAGATCTTTATGCTTGTTTATTGACATGCATTTTGCGTCTGATGCAGGTGAAGCAGCCTGGTCTGGAGATGTCAACAGTGCAAAGTGAACTAGACTTGTCATACAGGCAACGCTATCAAGGTGTTACGATCCCAGAGGCTTATGAACGTCTTATTCTTGACACGTACAATCCTTGCCCTCCCTGATCCTTGAAATATTCTTGTCTGCAACGTTTTACTCTTTCTTATCTGAGCTTCAAAGGGCTATAAGTTTTGGTAACGAGGATCAGAATGAACATTGGATTTTTTTTTTTGATTATACAGGATAAGAGGGGACCAGCAGCATTTTGTTCGCAGAGATGAGTTAAAGGTAAGAATTTTGTGTATTCTTGGGAAGACAATAACATAAATGGGAAATTCAAACTGACATTCATATTGCTTCAATCATCAGGCGGCATGGGAGATTTTCACGCCTCTTCTACACAGAATTGACAACGGTGAAATGAAGCCAATACCATACCAACCAGGCAGCCGTGGTCCTGCAGAAGCAGATGAGCTTTCAGCTAAAGCTGGTTATGTTCAAACACATGGATACATTTGGATTCCTCCCACCTTGTAGAAACTTGCTAGCTTGCGGCATTCCATCACCATCTGACATATGAGTTTGAGGTTTCGTTAGGCCCGGTTTATAACACGTCCAATAAAATGTAGCCATGCAACCCTAAGTTATCCGGGCTTGCAGATTATGGTGTGTCACAAATTATGCTAATCCTTACAGCTTGTTACCCTGCCTATTCGAAGAATGTACCTTATTTTGGGTGTAGAATATGATTCAATATCCCATTAAATCATATTTGGAACACTTCATGAAGGGCCTTTCCTTGTCATGGTAGAAGAAGATTTTGTTTCTGTTTTTCTGTATGGCATCAGGTTGGCTTGACCCTGGAATAAAACTCTTCCAATCCTGTTTACTTGAGCCATCTTTCAAATGACAATTCATTTGGGAGGCCATTAAGGGTTTTTATTATACGATTGTGATGCTAATCATATTGAATTTTTTTTAATGACTAATGACGAATTCAAATGAACTCTAAATTATGATTGTCGAGCCAACCTTAACCAAAATGGGTTTATTGATATAAGAACAGCTGACATAATTTTTTAAAATCCCAACATATTTTATTATATTGAAAATGGTTTCACCCTAATTAGTTGGGGCATGGGATTATGATAAAAAGACACTTTGATTGTTTCAAATAGGAAAATGAAGGGAAACTTAAGCATGACATAGTAGCTTCAAATAATTGGAATTTCTCGAAAAAGATTACATTTTATATTTCAATAATTTTTTTTTTCCAAAAAAAAAATTTAAGAATAAGAAAATTATTTTATTTTTAAGATCAGGGTAAGCCCAATTTATAAAAGGATTTACAAATTTTTGAATTTTGAAATTATAAATTACTTATTAATAAAAGAACGTGAAAATTTAAATTTTAATATTTTATTTTCTGACCCTAAACTTTAACTATTTATGCCAACCTCCGTCGGCATATTTCAACAAATTAGTGAATTGATACTCCAACTTTGGCCTTTTTCTCTTTGAATTAAACAGTTTGCTTGACTAATAAAATTTATTTAATTACAATAATAATAGATAAAAAGAACCAAAAAGTTGGCTTGACTTAATAATTTACCAAAAAAGGGTTTATCTTAATAAATTATTATTATAACAATTAATTTTTATCCTCTTATTATCTAATAATTAATTATTTTATTTTTATTTTATTTTTGAAAATCAGCCCCAAAATTGAACCCCTATTGGCCAGGAACTTGGTTTCCTCTCCCTTCTTTCTCTCTTTTCTCCCCTGTTTTTGGCAAACTCTGTTTTTCTCTCTTCTATTCCCTTTTAACTTTTTCTTCTTCTTTTTCTCTCTGCATTGCTGTTTGCATGGAAAAGTTTGGCCTTTATCTCTTCAATTAGATTCTCTCATAACAATAACAAAAAAAAATTATTTTTTCTCTTTTCAAATCCCTTGTCCTTCTTCTTTTCTCTTTATCTCTTCCATTGTTTCAAAGTTCCAAAGTTTACCTTCAAATTCACAAAAAAGGGTAAAAAATATCTTTTTTCAGCTTAAATTAGCCTTCTTTCGTTAGGTTTTTACAAGAAATTCTATGGAATTTCTGGTGTCTTATTATTATTTTTAAGCCTGGTTTTGTCTCCTGAAATAACGGGTTATCTTGTATTTTGATTAGACTTTTATTTTGGTTGTTGAATCATGTTGATTCTTTCGATTCTTGGCTGAGTTTAGGGTTCTTGATAGAAAGTTATTTCTTTTCTTGGATTTGTTGGTGATTGAAGAATAAAAAAAGAATGGCTTTGAATTGGGATAATTTTGGGAATTCTTGGAGTTTTTGGGGTTGTAATTGGGATGAGGGAAAGCCCCATTTTAATGGAAGTGGCCAATGTGAATCAAAAGGCTTTTATGAGGCTGTTAATGATGATATTGTTGATAGATTGCCTGCAGATCCATTTGGGATGGAAATAAGGTCTACTTTTGCTGCAGCAATTACAGGTTGGATTCAGGATTTTGAGAATGATTTGGGATCAGATTTCTGTGTGTTTGGTATGCAAGATAGTGATGAAAAGAAGATTGCTGATCAACAACATTTGTTTGAGGGTTTAAATTGGGTTTGGAATGGTACCATGAGTTTCCAAAAGGAGGAAGCTAAGTCTAGTTTTTATGAATTTGGTTTAGAAGATGTTTATAAAAACATTGATGATCAGTCATCTTTTTTTAAAGGTGTGAATTGGGTTTGGAATAGTACCATGAGTTTTCAACAGGAGGAGGGTAACTTTGAAATCAATGAAAAACCAATCCCAAATGATGATTTTAATAGATTTGGGATTGGTAATGGACTGTCCTATGGAGGTTTTGTATTCAATGATGAAGGTAAAGGATTGGGGGACTGCAAGGGAGTTTTTTGTGACGGTAGTGAAGGAGCTGCTCCAAATGATGCTTTGTTTTTTTCTCTTGGTTATCTCGCCGTGAAGGATCTCCTTGCAGTTGAAAGGGTCTGTAGGTCTTTGCGGGATGCAGTTAGAAGTGATCCTCTTCTGTGGAGGAGCATCCATGTTGAACATTCACTGAGTAAGAGGATTACTGATGATGCTCTTTTGAAATTAACTAGCAGGGCTCAAGGCACTCTTGAATGCTTGAGTCTGGTGGGGTGCGTAAATATCACTGATGATGGCTTGAAGCATGTGCTTGAAAGTAATCCCAGGCTCACTAAGGTTAGCGTTTGCAGTGCAAGTTACTGTTCTTGTGTCAACATGTTTAATTCTTATACAGTAATTGATTTATTATATATTTCATACTTTATACTTATACATTTATCTCAAGGACTATATTAACAAAATTGTTTCTTTTAATTATTTTAATGTTGTTTTGCCTCCTTTGTTATGTACTGGTTGCGACTGGATTTAGAGGTGGAAAGTCATTTTTGTTTTGTTTACAATTGTTTGCAAGATCTCACTCACTTGTGTTGTGTGCCATATCGTTTCTTTAGCTAGTTGCATGGTGTACTTGTTATACATTTATCAAATTGCATCACTGGACTGTTTCTCTGAGTATGATATGCATGCCATTTTAAGTTTGTCATTGTGCAGGATAGTTTAAAATTCCATAGAAGTTCATTAATTCTAACATGTGGAGTAATGCCTTGTGCTTTTGAGTTTTGATAGCATTAACTGGATAAATTATTTTATGTAATAGTCTTTGTAAATTCATGCACTTTAGGATTTCAATGAGTAATAGGATTCTGGTAATTGTAGTGACGTCTCTTATCACCTTTTAAACTTAAAAGTGAGTTATATGCTGCTGCCATATTTTAATCTCCTTGAAGCTTTGTAAGTTGAATTTATCAAAGCTGGATTTTAAACAGTTTTTGTTCTTTATGAAGTCTTAGCTAGTTAACCAATCTACCTTTTTTTCCATGCAGCTAAGTGTGCCAGAATGTACAAGACTCAGTGTTGAGGGCATTTTGTTCAATTTAAGAGCCTTCAGGTCTGCTGGTTCCCCAGGAATAAAGCACTTAAGAATAGGCGGATGCTTCGGTGTAACAGAGGAGCAATTCAAGGAGTTTCAGTTCTTACTTGGTGTAGATAACTCAATGCAATGGAGAGAGCAAAAACCACAATTTTTTCGTCAGGGGCAATTGCATCTCATGTGTGATGATGATAGGGCCATTGACATCGAGGTTTGCCCCAGATGCCAGAAACTGAAACTAGTTTATGATTGCCCATCGGAGAGTTGCAGAAGAACACATCATGCTGCTCAGTTGTGCAGGGCTTGCATTCTTTGCATTGCACGCTGTATTTGTTGTGGATGCTGTTTTAAGGATTGTGATTACGAGGAAACATTTAGTCTAGATTTGCTTTGCTTTAATTGTTGGAAGAAGATCTTTAATCATGAAGAGAAGCCAGAAGTAATGGGTGCCTCCTCTTCTGAACACACCGCTTTTCATCAAGAGACGGGGTATCAGCTTTGTTTTTATGGCTAGTATAGAAGAAGTTCTATGCCTTTTGGCTGAGAAACTGAAACTAGTTTATGATGCCAGAAACTGAAACTAGTTTATGATTGCCCATCGGAGAGTTGCAGAAGAACACATCATGCTGCTCAGTTGTGCAGGGCTTGCATTCTTTGCATTGCACGCTGTATTTGTTGTGGATGCTGTTTTAAGGATTGTGATTACGAGGAAACATTTAGTCTAGATTTGCTTTGCTTTAATTGTTGGAAGAAGATCTTTAATCATGAAGAGAAGCCAGAAGTAATGGGTGCCTCCTCTTCTGAACACACCGCTTTTCATCAAGAGACGGGGTATCAGCTTTGTTTTTATGGCTAGTATAGAAGAAGTTCTATGCCTTTTGGCTGAGGACTGTGGTCGAGACTCTTCTGCACAATGCAAACCTAGCAGGTGGCTGTTGAATATGTGCATAGACGCCCTAGCAGTGAAGTTTAACATAATCCATGTATATTATAGTTATGTCAGCTTCTCCATGCTACCTTAATGGGTATTTCCTGCTATGTTGGTTAATGCAGTGAAGAATTGAGGTCACCTTTGATCTTGTGAAGAATTAAAGTTGGTTGGCAAGAATGAGATGCTGAAGATAGATACACTGATGAAAAAAAGGACAAAAATGAAAAAAAAAAAAGCTGAAAAAAGAAGGTAAAACAAAAAATAAATAAATAAAAGAATTACTGGTAGATTGAATCATGGATTCTGTTGAATAAACATATCTTAAAGTGGGCTGTTTTTTGGTCAAAGGACATAAAGAAAGTGTTCCGAATGCTGTGTCTGCAACAAGTTCTGTGTGTCATTGCATTATTCTTCATTCAATCCTTGTGAATGAGGAGAAGCAATATTGGCCAGCAATATTTAAGACGAAAAAATTTTTTTTGGTTGCTGCCATAGTTAGAACTTAGAAAATCTCTCTCTTTTTCTCACAGCTTTTTTTTCTTCAACAAAAACATCAGCCCATTGACAAAGGAGAAATCCCAGAAAACGCCAATAATTGTATGTTTCTTTTTTTTTCCCGATTTTTTGGATTGATTTCTTTTTTGGTTTTGGTTTTTATTAATTTTCTTCGTTTCTATTCAAATTGTCTGTGTGCTCAATTGGAAGCGGTGGGTAAATCCGATGCATGTCAAGGTTGCCCTAATCAAGAAGTTTGAGCCACCACCCCTAAGGTTCCTGACCCAGGTTTGTTCTTTCCCTCTTTACCATCTTTTCATTATGTTTTCTGGGTCTAGTTTTTGTTTTCTTTTTCATTAAGTATTAGTTTCATGGTGTTGGTCTGAGGTTTGTAAATGAACTGTTTCTGATGGCTAGAATAGAATTTTAAGTTTCAAAAGAAATTTTAACAGCCTTGTAGTAGCATATGAAGCTTTAGTCAAGAAAATAGCAGCTAGAGATACCACCGATATTGTTGTTAGAGTGTCCATAGGAGCCAGAATTTGTTAATGAATAAAAATGAAGATGGAGCTCTCATTTTCTGAATGATAAGAGAATGCTTCAAAACTTCTAGTATTGTGTGTTTAAGGAAGCTCACTCATGATTTGTGGTCGAATAGCATGATTTAACTGGATTTTCAATTTTTATAGGAAACTGAAACTAGTCTTAGGTGATTTCATATAATTTGTTTTAGAAATGTGTATGCTATGGTGGTAGTTAATAAGTTTTCCCTAGTCTTAAGATGCATATGCTAGTAAATCAGTTTCTTGTCAATCTGAGGGTTTTGATTGAGATTATCACCCTTTAACCTTCTTTTGAACTAAGAAGGCTGTCCTGGATTGTCCTTATAGTTTCATTTAGCTATTTGCCACTTTGTCTTTTTTAACATTTTCATAATGATTTATATGAGAAATTTCGCATATAATTGCCTTAATGGTATAACATTGGCAGCTGTAATGATGCATTTGATTGTTGGTTAATAGTCTTAGGTTTTACCTCATATCTTAAAGAGCAACTGTTTGCAGTTACCATATATTCCAGAAATGAGAACTGATGAATGCTTTTGGCCTATCTACTTTGCCTCTCACCATATTGGTTTTTGCTCTCTTCTATTTTATATGTGGCATATTGTGGGTTTGGTTGTATGAAAGGATTTGGCTATCTTCTTATAGAACCATGTTATCTGTCGTATGAATAAATTATCTGACATACTAATATTTGTTCCATTTCATTCTGCAGACTTGGTGGCAATTGCAGAAAGAATGGCTACTGTTAAGCATGAGATACTGGTTTTATCAAAGGAAGGGAAGAGTTGGCAAGAGTACTTTCTATGCCTAACTCTTATTTGCACTAGTAGCTAAGAATTTCCAGGTTGGTCTACTGGACATGGATATTTGTGGTCCAAGCATTCCAAAAGGCTTGGACTAGAAGGTCAAGACATTCACCAGAGCAAGTTCCATTTCATTCTGCAGACTTGGTGGCAATTGCAGAAAGAATGGCTACTGTTAAGCATGAGATACTGGTTTTATCAAAGGAAGGGAAGAGTTGGCAAGAGTACTTTCTATGCCTAACTCTTATTTGCACTAGTAGCTAAGAATTTCCAGGTTGGTCTACTGGACATGGATATTTGTGGTCCAAGCATTCCAAAAGGCTTGGACTAGAAGGTCAAGACATTCACCAGAGCAACCTTGGCTGCTCTCCTGTTCATGTTGAGTCCAACATTGGGGTAATTTCAATTGGATTCATGCTCCCTGACCCTGATGAAGCTGTTATTTGGAGAGGACCACGTAAAAACAGGCTCATCAAGCAATTCCTTAAAGATGTGTACTGGGGAGAGCTTGATTTTTTGGTTGTTGATGCCCTTCCCAAGACCTCTGATGAGCACATCTCTATTGTTCAGTTCCTTCAGGCTACTGGAATAGATGGAGCAATCATTGTCACTCCCTGCCAGGAAGTCTTTTTGATTGATATGTGTAAAGAAATTAGCTTCTGCAAAAAAGTTGGATTACCGGCTCTGGGAAATGTTGAGAACGTGAGTGGCTTGTGTCAGCCATTGACAGATTTCAGGTTTTTGAGGATGACAGAAAGTGGTGAATAGACTGATCTCACAGAGAAGGTTATCGAGTCTGCGAGGGAGAAAGCACCAGAAATGCTATATCTCATTGCTGCCGGTGAAGTTTTTAATAGCAGTAGTGGTGGTGCAGCAAAAATGTGTACGGAAATGGGAGTACCATTCCTTGGTAAGGTGCCATTGGATCCACAGCTTTGTAAGGCAGCTGAAGAAGGCAAATCTTTCTTTGCTGAACAGAAATGCAGCGTAAGCGCTTCTGCATTGAGGAATATTATTGAGAAGCTGATGTAACATTATTGGTTTGAAGAAATGACTGTGGAACAGTAGCCTAGGCTGAACTAATGCTTAGCTTTACCTGGAGATCTTTGTGGAACAGAATTTTGTTTGCATGTCATGTAATAATCTTTTTCCTTGGTCATGATTTTGTGATATTTTTCTTGGGGTACAACACTGGAGTTATAGAAGTTAAACAATCTGTAGTCTGAGCTCTGAAAATTTAGAAATTACAATTTTAAACTATTCATTAGTTCTGAATTTACTTTTCATAACTAATGCTTAAATCCATAATATCATTAAATAAAACTGGGGTGTGGCTGAAGGTGTTGCTTTCGGAGTCTTGGATAACTGGTTTTATGCCATTAGTTGATATGAAAAGCTGCATCATTTGGTTTACAGTAGGTTACCAGTCAACGGTTAAACTAGAGCAGGCACTAGATCATGCTGGTGACCCTCTGGCCATTACCCCATTACCAATACTGATGCAGCTACAGCTTGTGAAGTCCCAGCTTGGGGTTTCAAGTACACCTCTGGAGATGGTTTTTTTTTTTTTCTTTTTTTTTGGTTTTCAATTCGAGTTTTCTTCTTCCTCTCACTTTTATTTTTGGAACTTGATCAAAATCCTAAACTGATGGACAACTCTATCTGGAGCAACTGATATCTGCTCAATTTTTTGCTTTGCTTCACTTTCTGACTATAATTTGACTGTCAAGATTCTTTTTGAATATATTTATTAGTTATTTATCTCATCAAGATCTTGAACATTTGAGGCATGTCATGAATTTTTTTAATGGCAGGAGGTGAATGCCACCGTTGTTATTATGTGAGGATCATATCAGTCAAGTTTGTGGACTACACAAGAAGGATCGGTATCTATGGAACTGCAGATGCAGCTAAAGAAGCAACTTGATGAGGGTATTTAAAGTTCCTTAGCTTCATCATTTCATAAAATGAACTTGCAAAATTGTTTCTCAGATACTATTATACAAGTCCTTCTGTTTGTGGGCAGGAATCACTGTTGAGTTGTGCCTTTACAATGATGCTGAGTGCACAGTTGTTGGCACTTGACACAGAAGATGATCTCCATCATTTTCTTACTAGCCTTTTGGCTTAGCACGGTTAAGAGACAGAAATGGATACAGAAGCATCAATGCTTTGAATGATCTCCAATCTGGTCCAGACATGGCCTAGGCCAACTGTTATAAATTTGTTCTTGTTGGATCGGAAAACTTGGAACCATCAACTCAAGCAAACCCCAGACCCCATTACAGGTAATCCAGCATGAAGATTAAGTATTAAACAAACGATGTTAGGAGTTGATATCATTGAAATTGACATAAAAGAGTTTTTTATTTGCGGGTTCTGTCTAGGAGTGGCATGTCGTCTACCTATAATTTTGATAGATTCTTGATCGTCCTGATAGTAAATGCCTCGTGTGTTCCCATACTATTTACCCTTCTCATTTCGTGAACATGGATTTCTTGATGTAATTACAACTATTTTAAAAGGCATGAAAAGATTAACTGTGAAAATCATGAGTTGAATGCATGTCTGTGTCACTCACCAATAATAAGGTTGTCGGGTCATGGACTTTAGATGTAGGATGCTGCAACTTGCAAAAGGCATATCCTCTTAAGGTTGTTGGCATATTCACCAATTAGTCAAAAGACTCCTAAGTCATAACCAACAAATAAAAAGTTTTGTAATAAGGAATTATTATTATTATTACCAGGACGGATCCAAGGTGGGTAGTGGGCTGCTGCTTTCACTATAGTTCTGAAAATTAATTTTAATTATTATAAAATTATTTAAAATTTTAATAATTTTTGTATTTTATTTTTATTGAAATATTAAAAAATAAATAAAATTATTAAAAATAAATTCATTTTTTTGGACCCCATTAATTGTAAAAGAAATATTGAGTCTTTTATAATATTTTGAAAAGTATATGAATGTATTAAAAATTAAAAATTGAATAAATTAATGATTTATAATATAAATATAAAATTATTGATATTTAATATAATAAATTTATTTACACTGACTATAATCTTGAATTCGTCTTTAATTATTATACAAAATAGAATTATTTGTTTATAAAAATATAATTTAAAAATAAAAAGTTATTAATATTAAGATTTTAATTTTATATTTATTAAATTTTTTAATATTAATTGTATAAAATAAATTAAATTAAATTTACTATGATAAATTATCAAAATATATTACGATTCAAGAGTCATATTAAATAAAAATTTAAATGAGCGATTCAATATAATAAAAAGATATTTTCATCCAAAATAAAATTTTCACAACATTCTCTTATGGCATATTGTTTTCATCGAAAAATTTTTAACCTTATTACGAAAATTATATTACTTATTTCATAATTTGGCTAGAAAAACTTTTCATCTAAAATTTGAAATTTCAATGTCTTTTTTCCGAAGAAATATTGAGAACTTTCTAGAAGATCAGATACAAGAAAAATCAAAATTGGAAGTATGCCATAAACAAAATTTCCCTTTAATTGCTGCGCAAGCCGAAGGTCACCACTGTAGTTTCCATCAAATCCCAAACCCAAAAATAAAATTTCG
This sequence comes from Durio zibethinus, assembly GCF_002303985.1. The sequence goes on from NW_019168470.1 coordinate 25,280,391, forward strand.
AATTTCCAATGCTTTTCATTATTTACCATTTCCACCCCTATCTCCTCATCACTCCCGTGAAATCCTCAACCAACGATCATGTGACTACCTAGAAATCAACGGCCATGATACTCCCACCAGATGTCGTGGTCCGCACTTTCCTCCTAGAATTCTCCGTGATTTCTGCCCTTTCCTCCATTTAGGTTACGGACTCTCATATATAAGCCCCTTTTCTGTCTTTATATCCTCTCCGTATCATCATTTCTTTTAGCTTCAGTCTCAGATCTCTCTTCGCTCCTTTCTCGTCATCTTTGGTTGAGATTTCTTTGTTGTTTTTTTATTATGGGGAAGATCAAGATCGGAATCAACGGTACATATTTTTTTTAGATTTTTTGCTTGTGATTTTTTATTTTTTAAATTATGGATCTGATTTTATATTTTTTGTGTTTGGTGAAGGATTTGGAAGGATCGGGCGTTTGGTTGCGAGGGTTGCTCTCCTAAGCGAAGATGTTGAGCTCGTCGCTATCAACGATCCTTTCATCACCACTGATTACATGGTTCGTACACGTACATTTGTATTTCCCTCCGTATTTTTTTTCATTAGTTGCATGCATGTTTTACTAGATTGGAGAGGAGTGACGATTTGGATTTATTTTTCCTGATCTGATTCTTGCACTTTCTCACTTACCAAACAGAGCGTGATGTGGTTTAAGTGTAAATAATTTAAAATTTCAACGGATAACAGATCTGTTAAAAAGGATAGATCTATCTGAGATTTATTATAATCTGACTGATACTGCTTGGTTTCTAGTGAGTAAAGCTTGTGTCTTCTTTGGAAAGAAATATTGTTAACAAAGAATCATTTTGATTAGTTATTTTAATGATTTGATTATTGATGTGATTTGAAATTGTATTTGTGTAGACCTACATGTTTAAGTACGATAGTGTTCATGGTCAATGGAAGCACCATGAGCTTAAGGTGAAGGACTCAAAGACCCTTCTCTTTGGTGAAAGGCCTGTCACTGTTTTCGGCATCAGGTATTATTATATATTTTTTAAAGAGATTTTGGAATTGTCTTGAGGAGCATGATGAGATTTGCCAGCAGAAACTGTTTTATTGATGATTCGTTTTCTGATTGATGTTAGAAACCCTGAGGAAATCCCATGGGCTGAGACAGGAGCTGAATATGTTGTCGAGTCTACTGGTGTTTTCACCGACAAGGACAAAGCTGCTGCTCATTTGAAGGTTTGTGATAGTAATTTGATCATATGTCTATATTTTGGCCATAATGAGAAGAGAATTTATTGGAATTAACATGACTTTTGTTTATAAGATGCAGGAATAGTTGAACTTAATTTTTTTTCTTATTTTCATGTTTGGTATTCTTATCTGGGTTTTGCTTTTTGCTTTTTAGGGTGGTGCAAAAAAGGTGATCATTTCTGCTCCTAGTAAGGATGCCCCCATGTTTGTTGTGGGTGTCAATGAGAAGGAGTACAAGCCTGACCTTAACATTGTCTCCAATGCTAGCTGCACTACCAACTGCCTTGCTCCATTGGCTAAGGTTAATAATGATTCCTCTTTTATTTATTTATTTATTTTTTTGTAGCATTGGGCTAATACTTAACTCTTCAAGGTAATAATGAAACTGTGAACTCGGTGGCAGGTTATCCATGACAAATTTGGCATTGTTGAGGGTCTTATGACCACTGTCCATTCGATTACTGGTAAATACTTATGGTGTTTTATTGCTTGCAACAAGATGTGCATTGTTGACTGACTTGTCTTTTTGATTCAGCTACCCAAAAGACTGTTGATGGTCCATCAATGAAGGACTGGAGAGGTGGTAGAGCTGCTTCCTTTAACATCATTCCTAGCAGCACTGGAGCTGCCAAGGTATATTTCCATCTTTAGATTTTACCTGTATTTTACCTTTGAATAAATGAGTGATATTTCAGCACCCTGTCTATATTGTTGTTGGAATTGAAGTTTGATGGTTGCTTGTGGTGGTTATCTTGTAATTTTATAGGCTGTGGGCAAAGTATTGCCAGCATTGAATGGCAAGCTGACTGGAATGGCTTTCCGTGTTCCCACCGTTGATGTCTCTGTTGTTGACCTTACAGTGAGACTTGAGAAGAAGGCTTCTTATGAAGATATTAAGGCTGCTATCAAGTAAGGATTAGAATGATTTTTCTCTTATAATGATACTTTGAAATGTAAGATGCGTGCCTAAGTTGTCCCTAAGATATTTAGAATATAGATAATCTATATAATGTGCTTAAAATTCTTTTCTCCCTCTTTGTGTGTAGGGAAGCATCTGAAACCTACTTGAAGGGAATTCTTGGCTATGCAGAAGAAGATTTGGTCTCAACTGACTTTGTTGGAGACAGCAGGTGCGGAGCTTCATTCTTAATAATACCTTTTGTAACGTTGATTTTCTGGCTTGTGGCAAATGGAGCTTTATGTTCTGTTGTGTTCGAACAGGTCAAGCATTTTTGATGCCAAGGCTGGAATTTCTTTGAATGACAACTTTTCTAAGCTTGTTGCATGGTATGACAACGAGTGGGGTTACAGGTAAACATTCATTTCTTTATTTCTATAGCTCGATAATACCTTCAACGAGTGTGTATGGTTCTCCTTTGTTGCTTGTCTAATGGGTCCTTTTTTTTTATTCTGTTGCAGTAGCCGTGTGGTTGACTTGATCCGACACATGAACAGCACCAAGTGAGTGATTTTGGTTTGTTGGTGTAGTCAAAGGGAAGCTTTAGCCTCCTTCAGCTTTTAGCAATTTATAAGAGAATGTCATGGGAATAATAGAACCGTACGGAACATAATTTTGTGTGAAAACTCTACTTATCGAGATGCGGTGTTTCTAATTTACCCAGTATGCATTTTATCTAAAACAGTCGTCTCTTTTTGTTGGAATTTGGTTGTTTTCTCAAAGTACTCTAATGTTTCAAGTTTAATTGCAGTTCTCTTTAGTTTCATTATTATATTTTGTGGTTATTGATTTTGCTCTTGCTCTCGTTGCTATTCTAGTTGTGCATGTGTCCATTAATTGAGCATTTGTGCGGTTAAGAGAGCGTTTTTGAAAAAATTAAGTGAAATAGCATTATCTAAATGGAGATTTTGGGGAATATATTAAAAAAATACGATGTGATATTATTTTAATTGTTGAGTTGTACGCAAAATCCATAATTTCTTAATTTCGCAAGTATGTTTAAAAAATTGTAAAATGTTTTATAGTTCTTAATATATTTAGGGGGTACTTATCATTACATATTATGATATTTTTTAAGGGGTCACCTGAATTGTGATTCAATGAATGAATTGGGAGGGATAAATGTACATGAAAATGTCTGTAAATCAATCTTAAATTAACGTCTATATTCACGTTAAATTAACGTCATTTATAGTAGTCAACAATTAATTACGATGATGAGCCAATTTCTTTAAATATGTTTTTTACTGTCCATTGGAATAACAATCACTGAATCACATGGCCGAATGGGCTCATAATGGGATGGATGTGGGCTTCAAGCAGCTGCAAAATGTGACAATTGCAAACCTCGTTTTGCTTTAATTTCTCCTCCTAACCATATCAAATACCTCTCTTTCCTTGTTAAAGGATTAATTTAGGCAAAAATACACCAAAATATCATTACCATTCTGAGAGCTCTTCTCCTTCTTTTAAGAACATGGCAGAAACACTTGTTTCTGCAATTATACAGCAGATAGTAACAGTCACCACTTAAAACGCAAGGCAAAACTTGAGGCTGGTAACAGGTGTTGAGAAAGAAGTCAAAAATCATGAAAGCAATTTGTGTGGTTGAAGATGTAGAGGAAAACCAAATCGTGCAAAAAAATGTCAAAGCAGTGGTTAGAAAGGCTCAAAGAAGTTTGTTCTGAAATGATGTGTGGAAAACAGCAACCCTCAAGTTGGAAATAGATGGAGTTGAAAGCATTTATGTCAAAAAGAAGGTATGTCCTTTCCTTCCAAGCTTTTGTTTTTGTCATCAAGTTGTTATTAGATGTGATTGCCAAAGAGAAAGACAAGATCAAGTGAAATCAAACAATCTGGACGACTAGAAACCACATCTTTTGTTGATCTTTCCAAATTACATGGTCGAGATGAGATAAAAAATGAGATAGTAAGCACATTGTTGGGTGGGAACAATGACATTCAAACCATATCTATAGTGGGGATGGAAGGTTGGAGTAAACAGCCTCTTGCTCAATTGATTTATGGCATATTTCAACAATGTATCTGATTTTTTTTTTTATCAAAACAAAATTACCAAAATAATTTTAGGACTTCTCGGCCAAGATTCAATCAATATCCAAGTAAAGTTCGAAAAATGTTTTATAAGATTGAAAAGGTCCATTAATATGTCATAATAGATCCGAACACTGGCCTTCGACTTCCTCCTTGGATTTATTTATATAACATGATTCAGTATGAGACTTGTTTAAAACTAGCAGGCACTGTAAAATTTAATGTGTAATAAATAGTCTTTGGTCCCTTCCTGGGCCATCAACTTCTGTATCTGTTATGTGCTTGTGCAGCTTGCAATGTATATTAAGATTATTGAATTTGAGGGGCTAAAGCCTTTGGGACTAGAATTGGTTCATGACCAATCCCACTTTTTGTAAATTACCAAAAATCCTAAATAATCATCACTTGCTTCATGGGAAAAGCGAGGGTTTTTATTAGGGTTTATGTTATGGGAAAAAAAATTAAAACAAAAAAAGGAATTGTTGGGCTTCACTATGGATTTTGGGCCATCTTCTTATTGCAGAAAAATGAGCCCAAACATGCCCAAAAAAACTCTTCTCTCTCCACTTGAAGTTCTCATTTCTTCTTAGTCTCAGAAACCCTAAATTCCCAAATTTGAATCCGAAAAAGGGAGGCGCAAGAATTGAACTTGACGAGATCCCAAGAAAGGTAACTTCTTTTTAGTTATTCTTTTTTACTATTGCACCGTTTAGTTACTGACAAATAGCTGAAACAGAAATAAAAAGAACTAAAATTTTCTTTTCCATTTTTCGATTGATTTTCCTAGAAATCAAACAGAAAAAGTTCTTTTTTTTTACCACCCTTCTTTTTACTTCAATCCCAGAAAGAAAATGCAATACTTTTTTCCCCTTTTTCTTTTGTTTGGATTGGTTGGATATTCTGCTGAATGGGTGCTTCTTTGATTTACTTCTGTAAAGTTTTTATAATTTGGTTTGGATGTTCAACAGTATATATTTGATTTGATAGTTGCTAATTGTTTTAAGAAGCTTAAACCTTGTCTTCATGGTGTTTGGAGTTTGGACTTGAATGATGAAAGATACATGAGAAATGTTGTTCCTAGCAATATTTGCATAAGCTGTCGCCAATAGTATGAATTTGCTTGAGTGAACTTTTGACTCCCCTTGTATTCTTTCTCCTCAATATAGGCTTTGTTGCTTAGAATTAAGATATTGTATGAGAATATGGTACTTCTTAAAATAGATGTTGTAGTTTATCTTAGGCGCTGCATATGGCTAGTTTCATGCTATGAATGAGCTTGATAGGATTGGATGGATTATAAATGGATGGGAGATTTACATGTTTTCTCTTCTCTTTGGAAAGTAAAGTAGAATGGAGATACTCTTGAATGTTTATGACTATGATGAAGGTGCAATTTCATGGTTATCTTTTCTGCATATCGATTTTATCTTCTTGAGCATCTGTGAATGTGATAGGAAACTATATCCTGGCACTCTCAGTCTTTATCTACTAAGGAAAGCCCAATCCCGTGAACTTTCATCTTTGTTTTCTCAATTCCGTCATCTAGTAGCTATTATTTCATGAATGAGCTTTGGCCCTTTGATTTTAGGATTTTTTTTTTTTTTTGAGAAACTTCTTTCCTCAAAATGTTGAAGTGACAGCTGCAATGTCCTTTGTGGATCCTATCCATGTTTACCAGTTTCACGTATCAGACACATTTCCACGTCTAACATGGGTACAGCCTTTACAAGTTTTTTCCTTATTTTTGGAGGGTCCAAGAGTCATACTCATGTCTATCTGAGGTGTCTGCTATGCATCCAACTTGGCTATGGGTAAATTGAAGAGTTGGAGTAAAAATTGGATCCTTTGAAGTGTTTTGACCATTGTGGTTGTGATTAGATTCCTCAGAACTCATTATTTAGAGGATACAAATTGTTTTGATCATAATCATTACACTATAGAAGAAAGGAGAGGAAACATATACTCATCAAATCTGTGGATTACTGTATATGAATTATGATTAAGTGATTCCTCTACCGGCTTTTGGCTTTTTTGTGGAGGGAAAGGAATAAGAGATCTTTTTTCAAGGGCCAAAATTGCTCATAAAAATGCTCTTACATATTTGGTTTAACAACTCTTAATTTTGGTTCAACAGGCAACATTTCATAGAAATACATGTTATTGTCAATGCTATAGATCTCTAGTTTTTGGAATAATAGTCTTGTAGTCAGGTTGGCATCCTTTTGGTGCCTACTAATGATTTGGCTTCACTGATATAAAAAATAAATCAATAAATAAGTGTTTCATCATTTTTGTTTTCGATGTTTCAACAATTATTGACGTAAATTTTTCAGGGGTAAAGTAATGGCATTAAATCAGATCAGATCATCGAGAAGTGTCATTATTGCCAAGGAGGCAGTTGTGGTGGGGCAAAGAACATTTGCTGCTGGAGCTGGCAAAAGCCAAGAAGGGCTCTAAAAGGGCAGGCAGTGATGCGCCAAAAGCATCAATATTCAGCACAGAAGTCAAGTCCACAACAGTGGTTGGTGCAAATATACTCAAGGATGGAGCAGATCCAAAGATCTTGCCTGATTCTAAGCATCCTGATTGGCTGTGGCATCAGCTTGACAAAGGTCCAGCATTGAGTAAGCCGAGGAGAAATATCAAAACACTCCCATATGAAGATCTTAGACGCTTTGTCAAGTTGGATAACCGAGCAAGGATAAAAGAAAATTCAGTGAAGGCCAAAAACTGATAGTAGTGTAAAAGTAATTTGTATGAGGCATTATTTCTTTGTCTAGAACGATGCATCCTTTCTTCTGGGATTCCCTCTGTTGATTGACTTGCATGTGAGTAATGATGGAATAGAAATGAAGGCAAATCACAAATAATTAAGCATCTCTGTATCTCTAAATACAGCTTTATTTGGCTTTCCTTTTTGGTTTTTTCTTTACCCTTTGCTGTAAAACTTAAGATTCCTGTTTAGGAGAAATAATCTACCATGTTCAAAGATGAAGAATTGTTGTATAGCTTGTTGCAGATCTCTACCATGGTCATTCTTCTATTTAAGATTGCAATAAGTGTTACATGGAGACTGCTGTGTTTCACTTTTTCTAACTAGATAATGGAGATAATAATTGTGTCATCAGGGTACAAAATCAGATATAATTTCAATATCAACCCATAAATTAATCAAATCAAATTTTCTCTCTATGTCACACATTCCCTACATCTAAAGGATAAATGGCAAGCACTGGAATGAATTGGTTGTTGCATTCCTATCTGTCTCCTCTACTAAAATGACATTCGTCATGTGCGGATTCTTTCCTTACGCAATGGAAATGTTCATTACATCATTCAGTTGGGCCCAAAGTCTTTGGTATTGCCATTGCAACTTTTTAAGTGGAAGCCACCTGCTCTTGCCCCCCTTTTTCAACATAACAATGGTGGGGGTTCAGAGTCTATCCTTCTTTAGGAGATTCACTGTAGAGGTATATGCTTTCCCCTTTTTTTCTTCCCTTATGTCATGGACTTTGGTGGTCCATCTGTTCAATAGATTAGGCCTGTGGTTCCCATTTCGTGAAATGCTACTCTATTGAACCAGAACCTTTTCTCCTTTGCATGAACTGAAAAAAGGTTGTGGCACAGGTGATTTGGTTTAGTTTTCATAGATGCAATTTTTTTATGCCACCTTGATGTTCTAACTTCTAACCTACCCTTCTTTCCTCTTCAATCCCCCTCATTACAATAAACTCTTTTTATCCATAAATGAGTTGTTTGTATAACAATTCAACCTTAAAATTTTAACGCATCCAAGTACTTTTGACTGGAGTTCATAAAAATTTACAATCACATTCTTTTAGTCTTCTCTTGCTGTTTTTGTGAGCAGGGTGGTCCAAGTATGTTGAGTAGTGGCATACCTCACAATCCAACTGTAATATCCCAGCCCAAATAATAATTGGGCTAGTATAATACTAAAGTCCATAAATTTATTAAGATATTATTTAGTAAAGAAAAAGGATTGAAGTATTAGATGAAAGAAAACCTAACATCGTGAAACAGAAAGGAAATAGAGTTTTTCTTCTTCATCTTCCTTAGGGTTAGAGAATATGAAAAATCAAGTTTGAGATTCACAATCAGAGGCTACAATCAAATTAATCCCTTAAAGGTGAGTACATGCTCTCTTTTTATTTGAAAAGAAATATCAAGTTGATTGCTATTATTTAGAGTTGAAGTTTTGAGAGCAAAACTAAGAAAAATCATGAAATCTTTCATTAATCTTAATGATCTATATGGGTAAATTACTGGATTTTGTTTATTTCATGTTCTTAAAAGTTATTGATGATTATTGAATAGAGTTTGAATGCTGAAAGTAAGGATTTGAGTTTTTAAAGATTGAAGGAGAAATTCTATTTTTGGATGAGATGTTGTGATCTGTAATAATGAATTAAAATAGATTTTGCATTAATGGATAGATTATTGCTGTGATTATTATATATAATTGGAAAGCATGTTGAATCTAGTTTTTAATGAAAAAAATGAAAGTCAAATCCGAGTTTTCTATGAAAAGTTGTCTAATTTTAACTTAAAGATATGCAGGCTGTAAGACAATAGCTTCAGGGTTGAATTACAAAATTCTTTTTAATTTGTATACAAGGATTTACAGATTAAGCCATGTATGTTTGGAAAGCTTATTGAGTCTATTTTCCAATGAAATAAGCGGAATTGAATTTGGAGTTTTCTGTGAATAAATATATAGTTTTTATTAGAAGGTATACAGACTGTTTGGCAGCAGTATATGATGTGGATTTCAAAATTTATTATAATTAATCTACAAGGAATTATGAGATGTGCCATATATGGTTAGAAAGCTTACCAAGTCTAGTTTCTAACGCATTAAAAAAATCATAATTTCGATTTGGATATATTGAGATATGATTATTTTAATGAAAAGAGGTCAGACTGTCAGTATTAATTAATTAAGTTAACCTTTTGTGTAACTTAGTTGATTTTTGTATAAATGGTCTCAAAAAGAGTTGATTGAATTCTGATATGTTGAAATGATCTTGGATAGGCCATTAATTATTTTGAGAGAAAAACTAAGTGGTAGAATCAAATGGAGGTAAGTAGAATCTCACACACTTTGCTTGTTTTCGAATATATATATATATATGTTTATAAATGAATGAATATTTTATTTCTTTATTTTCGATGTATGAAAATAGGATCAAGCATATGATTATTTTGTGTTTCTCTATACTAATGATGGATCATGCTTATGAATGAAATGAGAAAATAATTTATGATTAAAGAGTGATTTTGTGATGACTACGTTTTTTTTACATCCCTGGGAAGTGGGATCATCGACACCAGAACTAATTATACGACTCTGACTAACGGGTAATAGTAGTTAGCAAAGACATGATTATACGACCCTGGCTAACGGGTAATAGTAGTTAGCGTAAGCCCTGGTTAACGGGTTATAATAGTTAGTAATGATCATGAGAATGAAATTGTCGATACGGTCAATGTCACAGGTTATAGCAGTGATCGTAACTAACGATAAACCAATAATAATAATGATTTATGATGATGATGATTTGCGATGATTTGGTTTGATTATGATATTTGAATGATAGCATATTTTACAATGATTTATGAAGTGATATATTTTGACATTGATTTATGAATTATTAAAATATTTGACAAAACAATGATCTTGAAATGTTTTGATATTATGATTTGATAAATATTTTGAATGATTTATATGATGCGTAAGAAAACAATACTTAATCTGGTAAGGTGTGTGAGCCTATATTTACTGAGCTATAGTTTGCTCATTCTCTTTTTACTTTTTCTTTACAGATGATTAAGTGATAAGTTTGGTTAGTCTTGTGTGAAGCTAAAAGATGAAATGAAAAATATTATTTAGTCGTCGGAGAATATGTTGGCTAATGAGATCTTAAGAGATAGTTTTGTATTTTATATGATTTGTATTTGGATATATAAAGATGTATTATCAGTTGGATTAAAGATATAGATTTTACTTGGTAGATTGTTTTATTGAAAATTTTAGAATGTTTAAGAAAGAAGGCTTCGTATTATTTTGAAAATTTTTTCAAGATAATACGATCGTGTTACGTCTTGATCTCGGGTTGTGACACCAATCCTTTAATGTACTTATATATATATATCAGATTGAGACCGACTGGTCTGTTTCCTACCCATGTGAAGATGAGCTTCATAACTCCCATCAAAAGTAAGAAAGAGGCCTGTATGAACATAATTAAAGAAAAGAAATGTGAGAAGCAAAAAAATTATACAAAGTAGGGGACTGAAATTTGACATCACATGCATTATTGTTGATAAAGCAGGAAACCCACCCTCTATTTTCAGCCTTTTCAATGTGTTAGTAGTCATGATAAAAAAGTTAAAGCTGCTTCTCACATGGCCTTCTTTGCTTTTTAGAGCTGTTTAATCCAGGTTTGTGAGTTGTTGGATTGAGGGTTACCAAACAGTCCAGATAGCACAGCTCACCATATCTTGATATTGTTATCCTTCCAAACTAATAAAGTAGCAAATTGACTCAAGTCTTCTATTCCGGACTTTCCATTGAAGATTGGATCTTTTTATGTAGTAATCAACTGTTTTTTGTACAGTGCATTCGTTTTATTTTCCTACATGCTCTAGAAACCTAACACATACTATTTTTTTGTTTGGTACAAAGGAGGCCATAATGGACTGCAGATATACGGATTTGAATCGCTGATCTACTAGATGTCATCTCGTAAAAATGACTGTAGAAAGCAATTGAGCTACACGAGCATAAGAAGTAATCAAAAAATGTTGAAGAAATCAAAGATTTAGGGTCAGAAGGTGACATTTTTTAAGCCTTCCACTCTTTTGATGTAACATTTTCAGACTTGATGATTTTTTTTTCTGAAGCTGAAAGCTTCAACACCTAAAATTGTTCTGTTTGCAGATCTGGGAAAATATTTAGAATATAATAGTATCATTTTCTCTTTAATATAAATGAATCATGTTGAGAATATCTATATGTCATTCTTGAATTATGCTCTAAGTTTTTCAATAAATTGGATTAGAAATTTAGAATTAAGTTCCTGAAGTTATTCAACTCAATTGTCAATATCATAGAAGAAGAAAAGCACTTATATATTGGTAGGGGCTGCTTGACTATAATTAACATTTTGGAGTTGTAACCATCACTTTAGCCACATGTGTTTTGGAAGATAAACTAAATTAACTATCAAAAGACCAAATTAATAAAAAAATTAAAGGTACCATTAAACATTTGAAGACATCAGCCCTCTTAAACTACTTTAAATCTAGATTAAAGCAAGCATAATTACCAACCTCCAAAATTAACTCACCATCTGTATCTAAAGTAAAATATGAAATCATGACTTCAAGTAAAAAGCAGTAAAACCTTACAAGGTTTCTTTTTCCACCCCCCATATATCACCATCATTAACATCACAGTTAAAAAGGAACCTTACCTAACTATAACACTTTTTAATTGTGATATTTTTTACTTGAATACCCCAAGAATCTGTTGAAACCATGTACTATTATCTTCTTGGAACAGTTTGATTCTGGCTTTATAACTATTTTATTCTAATTAACTCTTTTCTTGAAGACCATGCCATCTTTCCTGTCTTCATCTTTTGTGAGAGCGATGATTGCTATTTCCTTTTCCACATCATCTGGTTGATACTATTTATCATCAACTCTCTCACCTCTTGGCATCAAAACTAGAAAGCATTTATTCTCTTCACATGATTTGTTCTTCTTCATTCTCTTTTCAGGTTATGGTTTTTGATGCAGGTAGTTCAACTGCTTGAATTAATCCGACTTAACTTTCTCTGGGTCTTTCTGGGTAGGCTTTAACACTTATCCTTATTTTTCCCATGTGGTTATGCCTTCTTTTCATGAAGCTTTACTTTCATAATTGTTGTTAGTTGAACCTTCCTTTCTTGGTACTCTATTTGTTCTAGCTTTATTCAAGCTCTTGTTTTATTGCATTGAATTCAGTAGGGCCTTGCTAATGTTACTACCTGAGAAGCTGTTGGAAAAGTACTTTTTCTTGTTTTACTCTTCCTAGCTGCCTACTGGGATGCTGGATGCTTCGACTACAATTTTCTTGTTGCTATCTTCAAAATTAAATGAACCTTTGATGGCTATTCTGCTAATTTCTCTGGATTTTAGATGCATATAACTATACAAAGCTGTTATAAATTCTCTTGTTGTGCTGTTTTGAGTTGTCTCTCAAGAGTGTCTAAATATTGACTTTGTCTAGAATTTGTTCCTCTTTGTAGTTAAACTTCCTTAGTCTCTCTTGTTATTGATCTTCACGATGCCTCCTACATATTTACCTCTTCGCTGGGAAAGCACCGGAGACCAATGGTGGTATGCTTCTCCCATAGATTGGGCAGCAGCAAATGGTCATTATGACTTAGTCCGGGAGCTTCTTCGGATAGATGGGAATCACCTCATCAAGCTTACCTCTTTGAGGAGGATCCGCCGCCTTGAGACTGTATGGGATGATGAAGAACAGTTTGATGATGTTGCTAAGTGTCGTTCTCAAGTTGCTAGGAAGCTTTTTATTGAATGTGAATCAAAGAAAGCAAAGAGTTCCCTTATCAGAGCCGGCTATGGTGGATGGCTTATATACACTGCTGCCTCTGCTGGAGACTTGGGTTTCGTTCAAGAACTTCTTGAAAGAAACCCTCTACTTGTTTTTGGAGAAGGGGAATATGGTGTTACTGATATTCTTTATGCTGCTGCCAGGGGCAAAAACTATGAGGTTTTCAGGCTCATATATGACTTTGCAGTCTCACCAAGGTTTTTGACAACGAAAGGTGAAGGGTTTGAGGAGCACATTGGGGAAATTCCTTCTGTTTATAAGTGGGAGATAACAAACAGAGCTGTTCATGCTGCTGCTAGAGGGGGAAATTTAAGGGCTTTGAAGGAGCTTCTCAGTAACTACACAGACGTTTTGGCTTTTAGAGATAAGCGTGGTTCAACTGTATTACATGCTGCTGCTGGCAGAGGCCAGGTCGAGGTTAGGCTCCAACATTTTATGCTAGTGCTTAAGTTTTGAGTTTTGACTTCTTTTATCTTGCAGTTTCTGCTCATGTTCTTGTTGCTTTGTTGGAAAAATTGCTTCTTTAATATTTCTGTTGATGTATTCTTAACCATACACTGGCTCTCATCAATGCCTCATGGTTAAGATTGTCTGAGTGGCAAAATCCACTCCTTTAGCATGACACATCTATATGTAATACCCATATATATATAGTTGATGGTCATGGAATTTTAGTAGGAAGATTTTTGCCACATAAATCATCACTCAGGACAAATGGTTTGCCATCCTAGTAACTTGAAATAGAGGAATCTAATCTTTTCGGGTGACAGATTCTTTTACCTTACTAATACAAGCATTATTTCATTTCCATAGGTGGTTAAAAACCTTGTTGCATCTTTCGATATCATCGATTCCATAGATGATCAAGGCAACACTGCGTTGCATATTGCAGCTTACAGGGGTCAAGCAAAAGTTGTTGAGGCCTTGATTCTTGCATCTCCCTCGCTGATCTCTATAAGAAACAAGGCTGGAGAAACATTTCTCCATCTTGCGGTGTCTGGTTTCCAAACACCTGCTTTTCGGAGAGTGGACAGACAGATTAATCTTATGAAGCAACTAGTACATGCAAAAAACTTCAACATGGAAGACATTGTTAATGCTAAAAACAATGATGGAAGGACTGCACTTCACATGGCCATCATTGGGAATGTTCACACTGACCTAGTTGAACTCCTGATGTCTGCACAAGCAATTGATGTGAACATCCGTGATGCAAATGGAATGACTCCTCTAGATCTTCTTAGACAAAGGCCTAGTTCTGCTTCATCAGATATACTTATTAGACATTTGATTTCAGCTGGGGGGATGTTTGGTTGTCAGGACTACACTGCAAGAAGAGCAATTGCCTCTCACATAAAGATGCAAGGCCATGGAAGCAGTCCTGGAACTTCTTTCAGAATATCCGACACTGAAATCTTCTTGTATACAGGTGTTGAGACTACATCGGATGCCAGTGATATCGGTAGCGGAGGAAGGAGTCGTTCATCCTCAACAGATTTTGACTCAGCTGATGAAAAGAGAAAGTCATCAACTGATAAAAAACCAGGTTCTATGAATAATGCAGCGCAGAGATTGAAAAGTGTTCTCCATTGGCCTCGGCTGAAGGAGAAAAAGCCTAAAAGATTGAAGAAAACAACAAACGAGGACTGCTCAGAGGAGACTCCAATCCCACTTAGACAGAGATTTTCAAAGCCTTCATCACTTCCTAACAACAAGAGGACACTTTCAGTGAGGAGTAATCAATCCAGTCCAATTGCAAAGAAGAAATTTGCTTCAGGGATAATGCATGGAGTTATGCAAGCCATGCCACAGTTAACTATCCCTCGAAGATCTCGTTCGAGTTCATTCTCAAAATCATCCATTTCTTCTCCTAGCTCATTGGATAAACAAAAGGGAGTTTTCATTGAGAGTGACATTGCTGGACCATCTTGTTCCAATCCAACTCTTGATGATGAAAATCCAAATACAGTTGAGAAGCAAGGGTCCACCAAAAAAGGGTTAAGGAGTCAGTATTTCTGTTTTGGAGGCTCAGGCCTGGCTGTGAAAATCCCAGTCAGCAGGCAGAGGCAGAACCAGAACCAGACCACTGTCAATGCTGCCATCGTCTCAATGGCTTGATTGTCTTTGACAGGAAGAGTTGGGTCCTGAAATGAGCTGAAGACCAACCACCTGAATCTTATGTAAAAGGCAACTTACTGACATAGAAGAACCATTATCAAGATCTGTAACTTGCTGCCTGTTTTATATATATCTAGCTTCTGTACTTGGATAAAAACTGCATGTTTCGAAATAAACTTTTCCTTTTTCACTGTAACAGTGTGCCTTATTTGTATCTACTGCCTTCTTATTTCTCCCGAGTCTGGGAGATATTGATGTGATGAATCCTGAACTTGTAGTGAAAGAAAAGTTCATTTTACATTGCAGATAAAAGCATATCTAACAAAGGTATAGAATTGTCAAGATGGATTATGGATAATCAAACCATTGGTCTATAATTAAACCAATTTTTTTGCATTTAAGGGTATAGTTTTTTGCATTTTGCCTGGAGAGACTAAAGAAGGTGAACGAAGCATAGTTGAAATGCTTCCATTTAATTGAAAGTATATGTTAGAAAATAACCATCCTTTCTATGACACCTTCATGCCACGTCAAGATATTTCGAAAATCTGATACTTTGAAAAAAATTTTGTGAGATAAAATCGTAAAATTTATCGATAATATTTAGATATGGATCTTCACAATTTCACTAAAACACCATGTCTAATCTTTTGGGACATACAAAAAGGATTCAGCCATCAAACAAAACCACCCAAAGGCCAATGGGAATGTGATCTCAGCCCATATATAATAGTTCATCACCCAAAGGGCCAAAACCCAACTTGGCAGAACCATACTCAGACCCCTTTTTTTTTTTTAATTTGGAAAATAATTTAACATGTTTCAAATATAAAAAATTCGTAGGTGATGACATACTTAATAGGTTGATTAGAGAGGAAAAAGAAATCCAAATATTTTCTTTTATAGTTAGGAAATATTCTCTTACATTAGATGGTTATGACATCATTTTGACTGTAGCAGTTCAGTTTTTTTCTGCTCCTGATGTCATTAGATTCGAAACAATTTGGAAAAAAAAAATTATATAGCAAAGGAGACTTATTAACTGAGAAAATAATTTCTTAGGAAATGGAATTCTTGGCTGTTTAATCTAACTCATCTCGGACCAGTTTTGATCAAATCTGATTTTATAAGATCAATTATTTTTATTTAAAATTCAGATTTTGAATCGAATCGAATAAAATTAAAAAATAATTGAGATTAAATTTTAGGTAAATTCAATTTGATTCAATTTAATATTATATAAAAATTTATTTTTTAATTAATAATTAAATTTTTTATTCATATATTATTTATATAATGACATTTTAAATATCTATTTAAAAAATATTATATTATTTCAAATCAGATACGATTTTAATAATATCGGATTAATCAAATTAAAATATAAAAGCAAATTACATAACGAATTCATATTTAATAACACATAAAATCAAATCAAATTCAAACTAAAATTAACCATACCGATCTAATCTAATTCAAATCATTAAAAATCTAAACACAATTTCACATCCGTAAACCTATTCTTCCAACAATTGACAGTTTTTCATAACTTATCTGACAAAATTTCCTGGATTTCTGATACTTTTTTGAAAATTATTGTACCGGACGTTTGAGGTACAAATGATACGACTATACTATATATTAAATTCAAAAAAATTTACGTAAGTAAACAAGAAGAGCTGACTAAAATTACTTAGATTCAGAATCTTATCTCCAATTTTTTAGTTTAATAATTAAAAGTGTTTAAAGAGACATCAAAAATTTAATTTTGAATTAAATTTTTCATCTTTTTCTTACTTATATAATAAAAAATTTTAAATTTTAATATAAATTAGAACTTTCAAAGATTTTCAAGTAAAGTTCGTAAATTTTTTTATTAAAATTAATTAAATTAAAATTAAAATTAAATATTTAAATCATTAATACATACATAAAATAATAAATTAAAATTAAACTGATAATAATAAATGGAGGATTAATGTTAATTATTTGTTAATTAAGAATTACTTTTAGTTGATTAATATTAAAGATATTAATGAGTAAGGTATAGGATGGATAAAGTATTTTTTATTCTTATTTTCAGATTTTTATATTAGATTTATTTTTATATACATATTCAACGAGTATTTTAAATTCATCTCTATCTTTTTTCTCATGGTATTTAATAAGTATGATTAATTTTTGAATTGTAACTTTTATAAAAAGTAAAAATAAAAAATTATTTTTTTATTTTTTTGTAATTTTATCTTTCATGTTTATATATATTTTAAATATATATTAAATAAAATATATTAATTTTAATTAATCTAAACTATTAATTTATATTATTTATAAAAAATTTATTAAATATAATAATTAATATATATATATATGAGAATATGAGTATAGATATAAAGAGAGTATTATATTATCTATCTTTGTTTTCATATTTAATAAAAATTTTAAATTATATTTATCTTTATTTATATAATACTATCTATTTTTGTTCGAATAAAAAATTAAAATTTTTTATTGAATATGAACAAATTCTAATCCCTGTTCAAGTCGATGGATAGTGATTTCCTTATGTAAGCATAAAAGCAACAAGCGAAGGAAAATTGGCGTGTCCATGCGGGGGCAAAGGATCACGGGACCTCAAAAAAAAAAAAGAAAAAAAAAAAGCACAAACACACGGAGAGAAAAGAAGGTCAACATCGGCGAACGACGGTAATCACGCACGTTGCTTTTACAACTTGTGCTCCGATTCTATCCAAGAGCAAAGTGCCCCGTCGACATTACAGAAAACAATTTTTGACTAGATTCTGTTGAATTTTCCACAAAATTGGATACCTTTATAACATGTTTTTTTATCTTACTGATTATTATTATTAGACTAATAAAAGGAGATCAGGGAAAGAAATTTGTTGAGTGGGTAGTTAAAACCCACTTAGAAAAAATCACATGTTCCACTTCATATTACACATAAAATCAAAATCTTTATTATTTTTTATATATATATATATATTTGTGAATTAAATTCCAATTTCTCTTACTATATCCAACAAAAAAAAAGACAAGAAAATGCCACAGATTCGAACTATTTGATTTTTTGGGGTTAATAATATAAAAATGTCACTTTTATCTTATATTATTGGTTACGATTTTTTTATTAAAAAAAATCATTTTAATCGAAAATTTATATTAATTTATTTAAAGATTAATAATGCACGTTCATTTAACTCTATAATTGATAGTTAAGTAAGTGGATATGTATTATTAATTATTAAATAGATTAAAGAAAATTATTAATATTTTTTAAGTAGCGAAGAGGAAGTCAATCATAGTGCAGATTTTATTTTTTATGAATCAAATGCGATCTTTACTTTTTAACTGAAATTTGACTGTTAAAGGTTGCAATGGTTCTATGTTAATACCCTAATTTTTAACTTAAAATTTCATATTCTATCTTGATTACAATAAACATTAACATTTATTTTTAGTTAATTCAATTTTCAATATGTATAATTTACATGAATAAAATATAAAATACAACGATTAAATTAAATAAATATAAATTACATAAAAAATTATAAAATAATTAATTTTACATTAATATAAGTAATTTTTTTTTACAGCATTTCGATTATTAAAAATATTAAGCTCATGGGATGTTTTGCCAAGTAGCATTCACCTATTACAGACGCAACCAAAAAGATACATTGCATTGAAAAACAAGATTTTTAATTAATTTTGAATGTTTTTTAGTCAGGAAAAGAAATGGATAAACGAATAAAATTAATTCAGATTTAGAATTTTTTTTTATGACAACATCAACATATATATATATCTTGTACTGTTTGATCGACCCCTCTTTTATAATATTCATTTATACAAATTTCAGAATATTTCACATGTGAAAACAAAAATTGCTTAATTACTACTCCATAAAAAAAATTCGTTTTTATATACTGATAATAAATTTTTTATTTCTCAAGCATGATTAAAAAATACTATATTTTTATTTTTTAATATATATAAATAAGAGATATGTATTATCTCATTAATTTTACTTGATAAATCTAATTTTAAAAAAATCGATGAAATGTATTGAATACGAGAAAAAATATAAATAAATTTCTTAATAACTACTTTAAAAAAATTATTATAGATTCTTAATGAAATTGCTTAAATTTAGGCAGAGTTGCTTAATTTCTACCGCATGAGGTTGACTCTTTCTCATTGCATGTATCGTACAAGCTAAATCTATTTGTTGGAATTTCCTACTGCAAACAATTAAAATTTCTTTTTAAGTACGGCAAATTAAAGCTCGATGTAACCCTAGCTTTTAGAGTATGGCAAATTAAAGCATTGCTGTGTGTGACCACTTTGACATACAATATAAGAAATAAACAAATTTGACAAATACATATATTTAATAGCATTTGCCAACATTAATTAAGCTTATAAAAAAAAAAACAACACATCAATTATGTAATACTCCAGCTCAAATAATAATTGAGTTAGACTAATACTAAAGTCCATTAGTTTATTAAGACATTATTTAGTAAAAAAAAAAAAGACTGAAGTATTAGATGAAAGAAAACTTAACTATCGTGAATCAGAAAGGAAATAGAGTTCTTTTTTCTCATTTTCCTTAGGGTTAGAGAATATGAAAAATCAAGTTGGAGATTCATAATCAGAGGTTACAATCAAGTTAATCCCTTAAAGGTGAGTACATGCCCTCCTTTTATTTAAAAAAAAATATCAAGTTGATTACTATTATTTGGAGTTGAAGTTTTGAGAGCAAAACCAAGAAAAATCATGAAATATTTCATTAATCTTGATGATCTATTTGGATAAATTAGTGGGCTTTGTTTATTTCATGTTCTTAAGATTTATTGATGATTATTGAATGGAGTTTGAAGGCTGAAAGTAAGGATTTAAGGTTTTAAAGATTGAAGGAGAAATTCTATTTTTGGATGAGATGTTGTGATATGTAATAATGAATTAAAATAGAATTTTGCATTAATGGATAGATTATTGCTGTGATTATTATATATCATTGTAAAGCATGTTGAATCTAGTTTCTAATGAAAGAAACAAAAGTTAAATCCGAGTTTTTTATGAAGAGTTGTCTAATTTTAACTTAAGGATATACAGGTTGTAAGACAACAGCATCAGGGTTGAATTACGAAATTCTTTTTAATTTGTATACAAGGATTTATAGATTAAGCTATATATGTTTGAAAAGCTTATTGAGTCTACTTTCCAATGAAAGAAGCGGAATTGAATTTGGAGTTTCCTGTGAATAAATATATAATTTTTATTAGAAGGTATACAGTCTGTTTGGCAGCAATATATGACATAGATTTCAAAAATTGTTATAATTAATCTACAAGGAATTACGAGGTTTTCCATATATGATTAGAAAGCTTATTAAGTCTAGTTTCTAACGCATTAAAGAGATCATAATTCCGATTTGGATATATGGAGATATGACTGTTTTAATGAAAAGAGGTTAGGCTGCCAGTATTAATTAGTTAAGTTAACCCTTTGTGTAACTTAGTTGATTTTTGTATAAATGGTCTCAAAAAGGGTTGATTAAATTCTGATCTATTGAAGTGATCTTGGATAGGCCATTAATTATTTTGAGGGAAAAACTAAGTGGTGGAATCGAATAGAGGTAAGTAGAATCTCACACACTTTATTTGTTTTCGAACTTATGTATATATGTATGTTTTTAAATGAATGAATATTTTATTTCATTATTTTCGATATATGAAAATGGGATCAGTCATATGATTGTTTTGTGTTTTTGCTATGTAAATGATGGATCATGCTTATGAATGAAATGAGAAAATGATTTATGATTAAAGAATGATTTTGTGATGGCTACGTTTTTACATCCTTGGGAAGTGGGATCATCGACACCAGAACTAGTTCTACGACCCTGGCTAACGGGTAATAGTAGTTAGCGTAAGTCCTGGCTAACGGGTTATAATAGTTAGTAATGATCATGAGAATGAAATTGTCGATACGGTCAATGTCACGGGTTATAGCAGTGACCGTAGCTAACGATAAATAAATGATAATGATGATTTATGATGATTTTAATGATTGATCCATGATTTGGTTTGATTATGATATTTGAATGATAACATATATTTTACAATAATTTATGAAGTGACATATTTTGACATTGATTTATGAATTTATGAAATATTTGACAAAACGATGATATTGAAATATTTTGATATTACAATTTGATAAATATTTTGAATGATCTATATGATGTGTAAGAAAACGATGCTTGATCTGAAAAGATATGTGAGTCTATACTTACTGAGTTATGGTTTGCTCATTCCTTTTTTTCTTTACAGATGACTAAGTGATAAGTTTGGTTAGTCTTGTGTGAAGCTAGAAGATGAAATGGGTAAGATTACTTAATCGTCGGAGAATATGTTGGCCAATGAGATTTTAAGAGGTAGTTTTGTATTTTATATGGTTTGTATTTGGATATATAAAGATGTATCATCAGTTGGATTAAGGATATGAATTTTACTTGACAGATTGTTTTATTGAAGAAATTTAGAATGTTTAAGAAAGAAGGCTTCGTATTACTTTGAGATTTTCTTTAAGGTAATATGGTCGTGTTACGTCTTGATCTCGAGGCGTGACAAAAATGGTATCAGAGCTTAAGTTACGATCTTTGGAGAATTTTAAGAGGTAGATTATGATTTGTAGATTGTGTTGAGATTTTCTTTAAAAGCTTAAGTTATGTTTCTTGAAGATTTTCTAAGAGTTCATGTTATGATCCTTAAACTATGTGAGATGTTAAGGAGCTTATAATATGATTTTGAGAATTTTCTACGAACTATGATTATAATCTTTGAAGATTTTTAAGAAGTTAATTTATGATAAGTAGATTAACGATGATTTTCGAAGAATATAGTTTATGATCCTTGGATTGAAAGAGATATTCTATGAGTATGGTTACAATCTATATATTATGTGAAGATTTTTAAGAATTAGATGATGACATCTAGATAATGTAATAATTTTTCAAGGACATAACTTTGATCCATAGACTATAGTGGTGAGTACAAGTAAATGATTCGATGAATTTTGGAGTAGTTAAAGTTTCAATGAAGTTTGAGGAATCAATGATTCAATGGATTCTTGGTGTAGTTATTTTTGTTGATATTTATATATTGCTTTTTGATCTTGTAGTTAAGAAAAAGTATAATTACTTTGATATAGTGTGATTTTATAAGTTGAAGAGATTTTTGACACGACTTATAATGAGATATATTTTATGAGTTAAAGGATTATTTAAGAGAACGATTTGGTCGTTGGAGATCCTATGGGTTTGAGAAAAGACTTTTGACTTAATGAGATTTTGAAGTTATTTGATAAGTATTAAGTGAATCATTAATCATGGATTAAGATTGGAATAGAAGTGTACATCGCTGGAATTAAAAGTATAGAATATTGAAGTTTGAATGAAATGATGTTTTGAAATCTTAAAGTAATTATTTATGGGTTATAATGTTTGAGAATTTGTCTTGATGGATTTAGTCTAAAATGTGATAATTGTGGTAAATAGTTTAATATATGTAAAAAAGGATGTTTACTTGATTTGGTTCTACATTTTTATTAAGAAAGTATTTAAGGTTTGATTATGCGAGTTGGATATTTGTATAATTAATTTAAAGTTTGATCATTAAATTCCTATTTGAGGTGTATTGGTATTTTTTAATGGCTAAATGTGGTTATAGTTTTTAATTGAAGTATACTATTGGATTCCTTTGAATTTTATATTTATGAAGAACATGACCTATTGTGGTATAGGGTTATGTACTTAGCAAGGAATTAAAATTGTGATTATCTAGATGATTTAGTAAGGAAGTTGGTTTTAAAGGAGTAATCGATTTATAGAAAAATATGCATGTTTTGGTTAAGAATGATTGTTTGAAATCTTACAAGTGCAAATGATTGTTTGAATTTTACAAGGGCAAAAGATTGGTTGAAATCTTACAAGTGATGATTTTGTATACTTGGTGATGTGGAGCATGTATTTGATTTTAGAGAAATTTGAGAGAACTTTTGAAATAATGTGATGCATTTGGCTATTGTTCATAATTATACTTTTAGTGTGAATTCAAGTGTCTGTAATTCTTATTGGTTCAAACTTTATAAAAGAATTTCTTTTATGAATTATGATGCATAGTTTTTAACTTTGACGTGAAGATGATAGCAATATATTTGGTAAAAAGAAAATTTGAGACATTATGATGTTTGTGGGGATTATGAAGAATTAATTGTTGTATGATAATTGGTATATTAGAAAGAATAATATTCACAATTGAAGATAACTTTGATAATTAGAGATTTATGTTTGAATTTACATTGTGTAAATTTATGGATATGATCTATTGCATTGATGTCATATGTATTCTAGTGGTTAATTGATAGAAAATTTTATGTTGTCGGTGGAAAAGAAAAGAAAAATTAAAGTATTATGTGATATCTTTTTGGTGACAAAATGATTTGTTGATATTGTTATTCAAGGTTGTTATGGTTATGAACACATGGTGTGAAGCATATTACAAGGAATTTTGTGGACACATGCTTTTCTTGTTACAAAATGATATTATGAAAGTTAATTTGTTTGAATTGTATTGGAAAAAAAATCAGAGTGCGCAGTGGAAGCCTGAATTGATTTTAAGTTCTAAATTGTTGTGCTATTATTAGTTAAGAAAGTGATGAATCTTTAATAAATAAAGAATATTGTCACCTTTAATGTTTAGTGTATATGATGAATCTATGTTAAGAGAATATCTTAGTAAAAGCTAGGTGATTGGATATGAGTATTTAGAAATTCAAGATGATATGAGTTTTTAACATATTGAAATATTTTTTTTTGAATGGTTGATTAGAAAAAACAAGTTTTGAGGCAAGATGATTACTTTTTTCAAAGTTTAATGAAACAATCATATGGTAAGAGATATGATTGCAAAACTAGACGAATGAGATATGGATGCAAATCAAGTTTCGAGGACGAAACTTCTTATAAGGAGGGGAGAATGTAATACCCCAGCCCAAATAATAATTGGGCTAGACTAATACTAAAACCCATCAGTTTATTAAGACATTATTTAGTAAAAGAAAAATGGTTGAAGTATTAGATGAAAGAAAACTTAACTATCGTGAATCAAAAAGGAAATAGAGTTCTTCTTCTTCATCTTCCTTAGGGTTAGAGAATATAAAAAATCAAGTTGGAGATTCACAATCAGAGGTTACAATCAAGTTAATCCCTTAAAGATGAGTACATGTCCTCCTTTTATTTAAAAAGAAATATCAAGTTGATTGCTATTATTTGGAGTTGAAGTTTTGAGAGCAAAACCAAGAAAAATCATGAAATCTTTCATTAATCTTAATGATCTATTTGGGTAAATTAGTGGGCTTTGTTTATTTCATGTTCTTAAGATTTATTGATGATTATTGAATGGAGTTTGAAGGCTGAAAGTAAGGATTTGAGGTTTTAAAGATTGAAGGAGAAATTCTATTTTTGGATGAGATGTTGTGATATGTAATAATGAATTAAAATAGAATTTTGCATTAATGGATAGATTATTGCTGTGATTATTATATATCATTGTAAAGCATGTTGAATCTAGTTTCTAATGAAAGAAACGAAAGTTAAATCCGAATTTTCTATGAAGAGTTGTCTAATTTTAACTTAAGGATATGCAAGTTGTAAGACAACAGCATCAGGGTTGAATTACGAAATTCTTCTTAATTTGTATACAAAGATTTACAGATTAAGCCATATATGTTTGAAAAGCTTATTAAGTCTACTTTCCAATGAAAGAAGCGGAATTGAATTTGGAGTTTCCTGTGAATAAATATATAATTTTTATTAGAAGGTATACAGTCTGTTTGGCAGCAGTATATGACATAGATTTCAAAAATTGTTATAATTAATCTACAAGGAATTACGAGGTTTGCCATATAGGGTTAGAAAGCTTATCAAGTCTAGTTTCTAACGCATTAAAAAGATCATAATTCCAATTTGGATATATGGAGATATGACTGTTTTAATGAAAAGAGGTTAGGCTGCCAGTATTAATTAGTTAAGTTAACCCTTTGTGTAACTTGGTTGATTTTTGTATAAATAGTCTCAAAAAGGGTTGATTAAATTCTGATATGTTGAAATAATCTTGGATAGGCCATTAATTATTTTGAGGGAAAAACTAAGTGGTGGAATCGAATGGAGGTAAGTAGAATCTCATACACTTTATTTGTTTTCGAACTTATGTATATATGTATGTTTCTAAATGAATGAATGTCTTATTTCTTTATTTTCGATATATGAAAATGGGATCAAGCATATGATTGTTTTGTGTTTTTTTTATGTAAATGATGGATCATGCTTATGAATAAAATGAGAAAATGATTTATGATTAAAGAATGATTTTGTGATAGCTACGTTTTTACATCCCTAGGAAGTGGGATCATTGATACCAGAACTAGTTCTATGATCCAGGCTAACGGGTAATAGTAGTTAGCAAAGACATGATCATACGACCCTGGCTAACGGGTTATAATAGTTAGCAATGATCATGAGAATGAAATTGTCGATACGGTCAATTTCACGGGTTATAGCAGTGACCATAACTAACGATAAATAAGTGATAATGATGATTTTAATGATTGATCCATGATTTGGTTTGATTATGATATTTGAATGATAGCATATTTTGCAATGATTTATGAAGTGACATATTTTGACATTGATTTATGAATTTATGAAATATTTGACAAAACGATGATATTGAAATGTTTTGATATTACAATTTGATAAATATTTTGAATGATTTATATGATGTGTAAGAAAACAATGCTTGATCTGGTAAGGTGTGTGAGTCTATACTTACTGAGTTGTGGTTTGCTCATTCTCTTTTTTCTTTACAGATGACTAAGTGATAAGTTTGGTTAGTCTTGTGTGAAGCTAGAAGATGAAATGGGTAAGATTACTTAATCGTCGGAGAATATGTTGGCCAATGAGATTTTAAGAGGCAGTTTTATATTTTATATGGTTTGTATTTGGATATATAAAGATGTATCATTTGTTGGATTAAAGATATGAATTTTACTTGGCAGATTGTTTTATTAAAGAAATTTAGAATATTTGAGAAAGAAAGCTTCGTATTACTTTGAGATTTTCTTCAAGGTAATATGGTCGTGTTACGTCTTGATCTCAGAGCGTGACAAATTAAGACATGAAAACCATATTTTAATTATTCATTGAAATAAAAGAAAAATCTGTAAAATTTTAAAAATCTATGGTCACCATCAATTTTGATTTGTTTGTTGCAACCTAAATTGTTTTTTAGGGAAACACTTTTCACTTTAACTTAAGTCCCTTTTTACTTCATATACATTTCAAAAAAATTTTTGGTAAAAAGTCCAAAGATAAATAAATTGTTTAATTAGTCTTTAAATTAAGATAAAATATATTATAGTTGATAATCTAAGAACAATAGTTGAAAGTGGTGCATTTAAGATGACTATTTGTTGGACTCGAACCCAAAATTTTTATATGGAGGTGAACAATCTTTGCATTAAAAATAAAATCGTAATTTAAAAATAAGAGAAAGGATTACAAACATTAAAGTTTAAATTTTAAATATGTTAAATATCACATCTTAAAAGTATGAATATATAAATTAACTGAATTAAACGTCTTAATCCTTGAATTTTCAAATTGATTTCTTTAAACTATTACTAGTAAAATCTAATTAAGCACTCTATGGACTGAGCTATGGTGTCTAATATTTCAGATAAATATGTTGTAACGGTTTTGGGACCACCCGACTATAAGAGTTTTAAAATCAAAAAAATTGGAAGGAGTCACCACCATTATATTTTTTAGGGTGTGATTGGCCACCAAAAAGTTTATCTTTTTAATAAAACTATAAAAGCAGGTTTAAAGTTTATAAAAAAGATAAATTTCGGTCTATGAAAACTAAGTTGAGTTTGGGAGTCGATTACGTGTGAGAAAGGATTAGCTACTACTCCACAACACCCATAAATTAGTACTAATTAATTATGCGTTATTTTCAATATTGGATGAAATAGTTTTGATTTGAAATTTAATAGTAATTTCTTTTTTGTTATTTTAAAAAGAAAGAAAATTAATTTTATCAAAATCCTTTATTGAGGAATATCTAGAAAATTTTTAAGTTAAAAGAATTATCTTAAAATTCTTCAACATCTAGGTAGAATTTAAAATAACTCTTTTCGTTTAAGAGTAAACAAAATACTTCTTAAAATAAAAATAACACTCATCATAATAAATGATTGTTGATGACTCTCCAACATCTATACAGAGTACGAAGAATTATTTTCTTTGGAATGTTATTTTTGTTTTATTTTATAATATCATAATTTTAAAAGTAAGTAAATTAAAAAAACATTTTGTACGAAAAAATAAATGATGGTATTATCAGATAGTAGGTAACAATTAAAGAAAAAGAAATGCAAATAAATGTAAATAGTAACAAATAAATGAATGTAAGCCAATAAATGCTGTGTATGATAATTAAATGCAAAATTGAAATTAGATTCTTAAATATAATGAGACTACCTTGACTTTCTAACATCTAGGCGAAGCTTAGATGTGACTATTCATATTTAAGATCCCATATTATTATTATACCTTTTTATTTATTGATTTTAGTCTCATGGTTAAAGCGAATCAAGGACTGGCATGAAAACTTAATGAAATAAAGTTTCTTAAATACCAAATCGTCTAAGTGACATTTGAGAACAAATTATTTTATGTAAGATTTTTTCACGTATCCTTAGAGTTTTGAAATAATTTTGAACTTGGGTATGGGTTAAGGTTTTAAAGTTTGGATGATTTTTCGGTAATGATTCAAGAATGCGTACCAAATTTGAGGTATTTAGAATTTTGAATTTTAGGGTTTGGGATTTTGGATTTTAGGGTTAGGGTTTCGAGTTTCATATTTTTAGGGTT
This sequence comes from Durio zibethinus, assembly GCF_002303985.1. The sequence goes on from NW_019168470.1 coordinate 25,308,430, forward strand.
TAGGGGTTTGAAGTTTTGATTTTAGGGTTTGAAAGATTTAGGATTTCATTTTTAGGGTTTGGAGGTTTAGGGTTTTGATTTTAAGGTTTAGTACGTTTTAGGTTTAAGGGTTTGAGATTTTATTTTATTTTTTTAAAAGCAAACATCTCTAAAAATCTCTAACATCTAGGTGAACTTTCGGAGCAAATTCGATTTTTATGATTTTAGAAAATTAATTAAAAATTTTCATATATATTCTTTTTATAAATATTTATTATTATTATTTACTTTTTAAATTTTTTTTACAATTCTCCAGCATCTAGGCGAAATTATATTTAAAAGAATATTTTAAATCTATCCAACATCTAAGCATAGAAATTTTTTTATTATTAGTTAATTTTAGAATCATTTTAGAAAATTTTTATTATTATTTATTATTTTGTTCATTATTGTTATTATTATTAATTATTATAGAACAACATATATTTATTTTAACAAATTTTTAAAAGTTTTAAAACATGTATATATAACAATAATAAGAAAGTTAAAATGATATAAATAATATATATAAAAAAAATTTTAAAAAATGCTAAAAATTTTTTTTTACCTGAACCGGACTAGTCAAAGGTTCGATCAACACCGATTCAATCGTTCAGTGGTTCAGACCGGTTCAAATAAGTTCGATGGTTGGTTAGTGGTTCGGTTTGGTTCAGTTAACGGTTCGATTGAATCGGCTCAAGGTTGGTTGAATGATGGGCCACCGAGTTGGATGCGCGATCCCGGGTCGGATTTGGGCATCCATGCGTGGATCTTCTCCTTAAGCAAAATGACGTTGTTTTGCTGCTTTGGCTTCTATATAAAAGTCAACTTTTTTTTCTTTCATTTCATCATTTCCTTTAAAAAAAAGTTCCAGCCTCTAAAAATTCTCTCTGGCTTTGCTAAAGTTCGATACCTAATTATCGCGCCGACTGCTGCCTGGGGTTACCACCAGCGGTCACTGTCGATGGTCATTGGTGGTTGCCGATGACTGAAAAACGTCAAAAAAGACCTCAAAAATTCTCTTCGACCTTTTCGTTCTAGATTTATCTCCTTTTTGTGAGAAATAGCCTTGATCTAAGCAGATCGAGGTTTAAAGTTCCTCAGTTCTTTCTTTTTTTTTTTGAAAACCAACACTGACTATCTTTTTTTGTTGTAGGAAAACTTTGGTGTTGATGGTTCCTTGCCTAAGCGACGAGGACTGTGTGACTTTTTTTTATGGTTTGTTCTTTTTTTTTTTGTATTCTGGCTTAGGTGCTTGTGTTTGGGTTTTTGGTAGGGTGCAGTGAAGGTTTGGTCCCTGGGTTTTGAGGGTGTTGTGGTGGTGTCGGGCATTGAGTGTTGGGGTTCTGGATGTGGAAGACTTAGTTTGAGTGTAGGTGCTGGTGCCTAAGGGTTCGCCTCGATGAAGGGGATTGTGGTAATGGCCAGATGGGTTTTGGGGTGAGAAGGTGTCTGAAGATCCATCCGAGGGGAGAGTTTGGTCGCTTTAAAGAGCTGGATGGAGGTGAGGGGTCTATTGGAGGTAGGTGGTGGTAGGACGGTCGATCTGGTGACTAAGGGTTGTAGGGCGTGGCAGAAGGCTGCAGGGTAGGGATGACTGGAGGTGGTTGCAAAGTGGCTGGTGTCAGGCATTAACCGCCCTGCTTTTTGCCACTTTTTTGTTTCTTTTATTTTATTTTATTTATTTTTCTTCTTTTTTTCCTTTTTTGTATTTATTTTTTTCAATATTAAACTAATATTAATATTTTATTATCAATATATTTTTTTATTAATAATTTAATATTGATAAATAAAAACAAAAAATTTGATTTAAAGCATCAATGACCCGAACAAAATTCGATGTCTACAAAATATTAGCACATTCAAAAATTGGCCGACATATATTAACACGGCTATTATCAGTTGGAGATAAAGATAGCAATGGATAATAAATAAATAGATAATTGTTATAATTCGATCTGTTTATATTAGATTCAGATAGTTAGAAATGAATAATTAATAGATTCGAATGGAAGTTTACTATTTATGATAGATTCAAAATGGATACAAATAGTATCCTCTAGATATGTAATATCCGAATTCATTTAAGTTTTAATGAATAGTTGTAGATATCTAAATTCATATCTAAATTCGTATTCGAATTCATTTCTATTTATATATGTAAAACATATAAAATTTTATACTTATAAAAGATTTTGGACATTAAAAGCTAATTTTTATTTATTATTAATTAAGAGTGAATTTAAAATTTAAAATTAAAATTTTATTTTTTATATTTTGATGTAAAATTTAAATAAATAAATATTTTAACAAATTCAAATATTTAAATAGATTCAAATTTGAATGGTAATATTCAATTTAAACAAATATTTAAATAGATTCGAATATTATAAATATTAAAAGAATTCTAATATCTTGGATTCCCACTTGATTTTTATTCCTAATTAGAGACCGTCCCATCTCCCATTCAGTCGACTACACATACCAAACCATTTGCCATCATCTTGATTTAGAAGAGGAGACAAAAGATTAGTTCAAACATGTGATGCATAATCAACGAAGGAACCAATGTTTTTGCCCAACAAATTGGACTTGTTTTTCCTAAGTTCTAGCAGGTTTCCTTTATCATCATTTCCCTTTTAGTGGGAGTTACAGAAATTCCATTCAAGCAATCATCACATACTTTAGCACTAGCAGCAGAAACCAGATTTTTTTTTCATTCAAGGCTGCTACCAATGAATTAAGAACATAATTTTGGTTTATAGATACTTTGAGATTCTACTTTGTTATTCCATCACATGCCAAATTAAATCAAAGAAATTGGAAGAAAAAGGTGACAAAATATCTTCATATTTTGAATATATGAAATGGATGTAATCAATAAACGCACTGAAATTTATTATAGTGGATGAATGTTTGAATTTCCAAAAATTCTGGTAATACCACATAATCAAAAAGTACGTGGTGCTTTTATGATTACTCTTGGTGAGGACTTTGCAAGAGTTATAGCACTTCAAATTCACAAGATAAAGTGAAAAATATATCGTAAATTGGTATAAATTTTTATAAATAATATTAAAATAATTACTGATTAGATGAAAGTTAAGTATTATATCATTGAAATTATCTCTAAAATTTTATGAAAGTTATGCACTAACTATCTTTAAAATTTTAATGTATGATATGATTTTGATTATATAATTTTATATATGTTTTATATTAAATTTGATAAAAACGTTAAGTTTTAACGAGAAAAATTATTATGCATTCAATATCGTATTGAAAAAATATAAATTTATATTTATGAAATATTTTTTATGAAATAAAATTATAAAATTTTTAAATCAAAATAAATATTATTTCATAAATTGAGTACAAATTATCACACACGTTCCTCACAATGGCTGCTTACAAAATGAAGAGAAAACTAACAGGCGTTGAATACATGGTATTTTGAAATGAAAACAAAAATACTGGTCCTAGACCTAGGCTAACAGTAGGATACAGTTTAAAAATTTTTGTGTGATGGCGATTTGTGCATTTGGCAAAATATCTTATATTGGCAAATTAAGTATGACAAACCATGCGAGATGCAAGCTAAATGGGAGAGAAGAATTGGAGTAATTGTAAACATATGGAGATGGTGAAATGAAGGTATGTCAAAAACCATAAGAATGTTGAATTCCAAGCTTGTTTCAATGTAATGAGCAATTAATTAAACGAATGAAAACTCTTTAATTTGGAATTGTTTCTCTTAATGCAAATTACTTAAACTAGTTTAATTTTTTTTAGAATATACAATCATCATCATATTATATTGATCTTGTAAAATCAACACTTTAAAATTTTTTTAAAAAGTTTTTAGAGAAAGAGAATAATAACAACTCTTATACAGAAATATACAAAAATTAATTTTAATAATAAATTAAAAAATTTTATTATCAGTGTAGACACCAAATTTATCTGGGCTTTTGAATTGGATCTTAGTTTAAAATTTGTCGGATATATCGGGTTCTAAGGCTCGAAGCCCAATTTCATTTCAATTGAACCCAAAATTCGATTTTGATTGGGCCCGAGGTCTAATTTCGTTTTTAAGCCCAAAGCATGTTTACCTTTTATTTTATTAATTTATTAATTAAACAAAAAATACAAAAAAAGAGATATATACAAACTATAAAAAATTAAAAAAAAAAAACAAAAGGGGCTGATGGCAGTGGGTTCCGTGTATGGCACCACTGCCACCCCCTGTTCACCTTCTGTTCACTAGAATTGTAGCCCCATCACCACCATACCCTACCTTTTGGTCCCCTGACTCTTGAAACCTACCCCTAACGAACCACCACCTATTCCTCCAACCAGCTCTATAAAATCCATAACCTAGAAAGAGACTGAGAAGGATCCGCGCTTGAGACTAGGCTCTCATACGCTTAGTCCCAACACTCCTTAACCCAACTTGCGCAAACAACTACGCATCCATAACCCCAGATACCCCTACGAAAACCCAACTACCCATCAAACCACAAGCACACAAAAAAAAAGGAAATGAAAAATAAAATCACAGTCTTCGCCTAGGCGAGGAACCTAGCACCAAAACTTTCCTACAAACAAAAAAAATTAGTTTAGCTTTAAAAAAAAAAAGGGGGTTGGATTGAACCTTCAAGGTCCAATCTAAGCCATTTCGATGGGATTTGTGTGAAACTAGGCCCAGATTTGGGTCAATGGTCAACACCGACGACCGACGATAGGTGGTCAGAGCAATGATCGGTGATCGATCGATCAACTTAGAGAGAGATGCTTTAAGAGAAAGAGAGGTGTAGAGAGAGAAATGGATGAGAAAATGAGAGAAATTTTTTTTTGGCTTTTATAGGAAGTTAAACCCCAATATGACGTCGTTTCATTAAAGGATCAAAACGATGTCATTTTGGTCTAAGATCCGCGCGTCAACCCGTCGACCTGACCCGGGATCCACGTAACCGACCCGAAGACCTGGCTCCCTTCTCATTGGATCGATCTAGTTGGATCGATGCTGAACCAACCCAGATCGATTCAAACGGCCCCAAATCACCAAATCGCCCGAATCGACATTGACCAGCCTATTGACCGGTCCGGTTCAGGTGCAAAATTTTTTTTAATTTTTTTAAATATTATTTTTGTTATTTTAAATTTTATTATTAATATTTATGCATGTTAAAATTTGCTTGAATAATTTTTTTTGTTTTATAATAATAATTAATAAAAATATATAATGAAATATATAGTAAAATTTGTGATAATTTTGTTATTTTTAAAATAAACTTTATAATAATAATACAAAAATAATAAAAAATATAAGAAAAACAATTTTTATCCAACGAAAAAATTTATAAGTACTCCGAGTAGTGATACCTACGAAATCTTCAGGTGAAAAGATTTTTTTAAATACTAACAATATGTTTGAGTATTTATAAAAAAATTTCAATAGAATAAGTTTTTTTTTTCTTTTTTTGGTTATAAAATAATAAATAAAAATTAACTAATAAATTAAGAATAGGTAATAAAAAATAAGAAAAAAGAAAATTTTATCTGATGATGGGATTCTAAAAGTATTTCGAGTAGAGATGCTTTGAAAAATTCCTATGTGAGAAATTTTTTTTAATATTACTAGTGTATTGAAATATTTATAAAAATCTTCAATATAATAAAATTTTTTTTCTTCAAATTTTTTCAAATGAAAATATTAATAAAAATTAATAAAATTTTTAAATAAAAATAAAATGTGTGCATTAACGTATCATCACTTACATTGCATGCATGGCATAGTTTTTTGTGAAAAATAAATTTGAGCCTCCGAGGACGAGATCCTAAGGTATTTCGAAAAGCAATGCTTAAGAAATCTCTAGACGAGAAAAAGTTCTTATAATGTTACTAACGTATTAAAACATTTTAAGAATATTTTTTAATGAAAATGTTCTAATTTATTTTTCTCGAATAAAATTTGAGCACTAAATAAGTAAAAAAAATAATTTCCAATAAATGAAAAATTAAAAAAAAATTCAAACAGTGAAAATGATACTATTTTTTTTATCAAAATCAAAGGATAATGTGTAGTTAAGTGGTACCATTTTTAAACGGACGTTGTGGGGGTGCTAATCTTTTTCCACGTGTAATTTGACTCCCGAACCCAAACTATTTCGCAGATCACAAAATTATCTTTTTAATAAATTTTAATTAATTTTAAAATCTTATTAGAATGATAAATTCTAATAGGTGGCCAATCACACCCAACCAAAAAAGATTGGTGACGATTTCATTTTTTGTTCTTTTATTTTCGTTTTCAAATTCGTCGGGCGGTCCCAAAATCGTTATGACAACTTGACGACTTTATTGGGAAGGCCATTTATTTTTGAGAGTCAGGCCAAAATTAACTATGTGTTATCCTTAAATTTTGATTTGAACAGTCATAATCGGTATCTTAGTTTTTTATTTTTCACTTTCAATAAAAAGGTAAAAAAAAACAAATCAAAAAGAAAAAATTCACACACGTTTCTTTTATTATGCCTCTTATACTTTATTTTTTTTATATATATTACTCTCAATAAATTAGGAAACATATGAACACACAATGACACAATGCATTTTATACATGAGCTCTATACCTAGGCTCTATCCCTTATAGGAGGAAGTAAAGTATCTATATCCTTGTAAGGTGATAATCTCCTTAATAGCAAGCGAAATACTTCAACTCAAATTGAATTATTTCTCTTTGTAGCCTGTAATGGATGAGGATCAGGATGCCTTACTAGTCTAGCGTGGACGACAATAAGGAATAATTTGAGAACCTTTAAATGCATGTTAGCCTAAACCAAGCATGTAATAAGTCGTAGGAAGCTAACTTCAGGTAGAGCCTTGCCCACCCTCTTGTAGAAAATACCTAAGTCCAAAACATGTAGGAATAAAAGTTGTGTGTAAGAAAAAACACAAACAAAACAAAAAATCTCAAAAATTTTTATCTCAAACCATATTCTCACACTAACTTAATTTTATTTTTCTTTTCTTTTTTTACATTAATCATATCATACAGTTATACATCAAGATATTTACTCAAAGATATCTTTCTCCTAAGAAGTCTTCATAGATCCCATAAAACTATAGATTGCTCAAATCTCCTGTAACAAAAGTTGTATGGAATTGATGAGAATTTCTAGTGCTGAAATTTGTCCAAAAATAAATATTTTTCCCTTGCATTTATGCATCATGTACATCATTTTTTTTAAAAAAATGAAAAAATAAAATTTTCAACATATGACATTCTGATTTTAAAAATTTATTGTAATAAAGGTTCAAGAACAACTTGCCCATTAAAAATTTTGACTCAACCTACGTGCCATTCATACAACACTAGAGCTCAAAACAAGAATCATGGAATAAGAACAAGCTAGTTGATTTGAGAGGATGGAGAAGGCTCAAGAAGAACTAAAATCGGATATTAATAAGATAATGGACATGCTTAAGAAACTTGATAAAGAAAAAATGGTGGAAGAAAATCTCAACTTTCAAGAGCAATCGTCAGAGATGGTGAATCCTGTTTATCTTTCAGGGTTTGAGCCATGACAAACCCAAACTTCTCAAGGAACCAGAGTGCAAATTCTTACTCTCGGAAGATATTCTAATATTTATCCAAGAATGACATCCACACCTGTTCTAGGATAATTTTAAAATTTTACCAATCCTGTTATAATGGAAAAACTACCCTAGTCAATTTTGGTTCCTGATTTGGATAATCCTAAGGAGAGAGAAAAGCTAGGGATAAAGGCACTTAAGAAAGTAGAAGATACCAATGCCCAACAAAAGATGAAATTATTAGAAGAAAGACTTACGACCGTGGAGAGAATGAATTTTTATGGCTCTATGGATGTAACCGAGCTTTGTTTGATCCCAGATGTGGGCATTCCACCTAAATTCAAGGTTCTTGAATTTAAAAAATATGATGGCACAAAATGCCCAATGACTCATGTTATAATGTATTGTCGTAAGATGATGGTATATGCTCATGATGAGAAGCTGTTGATGTATGTATTTCAAGATAGTCTTACAAGATCTGTAGGTAGATAGTATGTTCAACTAGACATGACTAGTATTCGTTCATGGTAAGAGCTCACAAGGGCATTCCTTACATAAAACCAGCATCTCATGGATCTAGCTCCAGATCATTTCTCTCTACAGAACATGAAAAAAAAAGGTAACAAAAAGCTTTAAAGAGTATGCACAGAGATGAAGAGATATGGTTACACAAGTATAACCTCCCCTCACTGAGAAAGAGATAATTATCTTATTTGTGAACACCCTGAAAAGTACTATACTATGAGAGACTGATAAGTAATACAACTAAAAACTTTACAGATATGGTGATATCCAATGTAATTATTGAAAATGCTATAAAGAATAGCAAGCTTGATGTAGGAGAGACAAACAAAGCAAAAAAAGGTAAAACCCCTAAAAAAAAGAGAATGAAGCTCAAGCAATAAACTATGTGGGAAAACAATTCAAAGGTTTCACTTTATACCCCAATCCAGTGTATTAAACCCATTATCCTTTCATAAACAATGTTACATCCATCCATCATCTTTGTCAACCGTTTTAGCCACTACAGCAACCAGCTTATCCACCATATTTTTAGTTATTTTTTCGGATATCTAACTATTCATACAACCATTGTGTTATTCCTACCAGATCAGAACGAAGATCCAATCCAAGTAGTGGTCTGAAAGCCTTAAAAAAATACAAAAAAGAACCATTTTTGACCCTATTCTCACATTTTACATGGAATTATTATCCTAACTTATCTAGAATCAGCTTTTGAAACCTGTGCATCTAGAACCCCTTCAACTCTCTTACCTAAAATGGTATGATCCTAATGCAAAATACGATTACTATAATTGAAATTAGGGTCACTCAACAGAAAACTGTCTTACACTGAAATACAAGGTTAGAGATCTCATTAAAGCTAGAAAAATAGAATTTAAAACTAACAATGATCATCATGTCTCTGGAAACTCTCTACATTGATACATTGGAAAAAAGGTGAGCTAAGGGTGTTAAAGTATTGATATGAATAATTTTGATGCAATGGATAGATGAGAAATTAGAGAATGATTTTATAGCTTTGGGTACTTCATTTGGTGTTGCAAAAAGGTGGATTGATTCAAAATAAAAAGTGTGCCCCTTTTGTTTCCTTTGTCACTTCTGTATTAGACATGCATATGAACTTTATGACTTGTATGAAAGTTGAATCTGAATACTAAGAAATTTATTTTTTCATTTTTGTCTCAAGTTTTTTTTTAAAAATTTTTTTTCCTCTTCATAAAAAAATGTCTCAAAAAAATTTAGTGGTCATTATTATGAACTTACCCAAATAAAATATTTTCATGCCCTTTTCATGTTCCAAAATCACTTGAAAAAACCTTAAGGCTCCAAATGATACAAGTTTGAACTTTATGATGTCTCTCTCAAGGCAACAAACACTGAAATGATTAATCTGAAAAAAAAACTTTTGAATTCATTGAAAATTAAGAAGATATGATGCTCTTTTATCTAAATGTTGGTGATTTGATGGGTGTCAAGACTATGCTTCAAACAAAAAGTCTTTTAAATAACCATGAATACACAAACACACCATTTTTGTCGTCTAAAGGGAATACTAATTGAAGTGCATAATTTTTAGTTGAATTTTTAGTTGCCTTAAGATTACTTAGTTTAGGGCACTAGGTAATTTCACAATGATGTGAGCAATCAAGACCCAAATAAACCCTTTCAACATAACTTTCATTATCACATAAACCTTGTTGACTTATCAAGACATGGTAAAGATTGGTTGTCATATGAGTTGTGAAAACAAAATAAAAAATAAAAAAGAAAAAATGTCATGGTTACATTGTGTGCTCTAGATATTCAAACGATCCCACAAAGAGAAAAAGCAAAAAAAAGAGATAAAAAAAAAGAGAGGTGATAAAAATAAAATTTTAAGTTTCTCAAGAAATTATTCTTCAGTATAAGTGATTAGGCTTGAAATGACAAATGGCCATATTTTTTCATCCCTTCACAAATAAGAAATTATCCATTTGCTACCCCTTTGAGCCTAGTGAATTCTTTCTAAATGAACTTTGATCAAAGATCATCCCCTACATTAGGAAAAAAAACATAAAAAAAGATCTGTTTGATGAAGTCATGCTTGACAACAAAGGAAAAATGCCTTAAGTTGTAGAAGAAAATGTCAAAGTTTTAAACATATTCTAGCAAATGTTGAAATTTGCAAGAAAAAGTAAAAGTGGAAGCAATATAAAAAAAAAAAAGAGAAAAAAGAAAAAGGGGGAAGAAATAAGAGATGATTGGATGTTACGACTGAAGAAATAAAAAGAATGAATGTACAAAAGAAAGTCCTTCACATGATATGAAATGATCTTTGGTCTAATACCTTCAAACACATGTTTTGGGCCTATTTATCCATTCCTTCAGAACCTCGAACCATGACCTATGTTACATACCTTAAAAAGTTCATTTTGATCAAGATAGACACTTAAATTGAAAAATTATTCCTTGCAGAATCCTCATGATCAACTTTGCTCTTGTCTATTTTCTTTGCAAGATTTTCAGTTTCATAATAGTACTTGAGTGCACAATGAAATCATAAAAACAAAAACAAAAAAATGGAAGAATAAAGCTCTAGGGTGAAAACCAAAAAAAAAAAAAGGGCAGTCTAAAGCAAGAATGAGATTGCAATATGAAAACTCATTGCAACCAATGATTGAGATAGAAAATATTGGCCTTTCCCAATATGATTTTGAATTTATTACAGCTAGTCTTGACATCTATTAAAATACCACATTGTGATACTAAAAAAAGTGTCAAATCTGATTTAACCGTAAAAGAACCTTCCAAAAGAATTTGTTGTTGAGCCTAGATAAAAATTTAATTTTTCATGCAGATTAAGCTATTTGAGAGTATGGAATTACCATTTTATTCAGACATGTCTGTACATATAATGATCACCATTTTTTTAGAGACTTAAGAGTCACATTGTTTTGTAAATGTTGACTAAGGTAAATTTTTTTTTTGGTGAAAATTTTTTCATTATAATAAAATGTTTTCAGGGAAAGAAAATAAAATTTAAAAAAAAAAAAACTTTGATGAAAATAAAAGGCACTATAAGAAACAATTTTATGTTTAATCAGTTAAGTTTTACCACAATTCGATGGCTCATTGTCTTTAATTCCTTTTCATCAAGTTTGAATTGGTTATATGCATATTTGATTTGAAGATAAAAAATGAAAAAAAAAGTCAAAAAATCTAAATTATCAAGAAAGAAAGCAAAATTGGTGAAAAATGAGCAGCAAAGAAAGGATTTAAAATTGAGATGAAAGATTCGGGTTGAAAAAAAAAAACTTTGGAAAATTTAAGAAAAGAAGATTTTGGATAGTTGCATATCTTGAATTGGCTATTTTTTTTAAAGAAAATTTTGAGCATTTGAATCTTTTGACTTTGCATTTGCATTATTAGTATCATGCCCCGAGACCAAGACACAACATGATCGTATTACCTTGAAGAAAATCTCAAAGTAATACGAAACATTCTTTTTTAATCATTCTAAAATTTTTCAATAAAACAATCTACTAAGTAAAATCCATATTTTTAATCCAACTAATGATACATCTTTATATATCCAAATACAAACCATATAAAATATAAAACTGTCTCTTAAGATCTCATTGGCCAACATATTCTCCAACGACTATGTAATCTTTCCAATTTCATATTCTAGCTTCACACAAGACTAACCAAACTTATCACTTAGTCATCTGTAAAGAAAAATTAAAAAAAATGAGCAAATCACAGCTCAGTAAGTATAAGCTCATACACTTTACCAGATCAGGCATCATTTTCATACATATCATATAGATCATTCAAAACATTTGTCAAATCATAATGTCAAAACATTTCAAAAATCATCTTTCTATCAAACATTTCACACATTCATAAATCATTGTCAAAATATGTCAATTCATCAATTATAAATCACAAATCACTATCAAATACATATTTCATACAAATCATAGATCAATGTTTAAAATCATCATAAATAATCACTATCATTTGTTTATCGTTAGCGACGATCACTATTATAACCCGTGACATTGATCATATCGATAATTTCATCCTCATGATCATTGTTAACTATTATAACCCATTAGCCAGGGCCTTACACTAACTACTATAACCCGTTAGCAAAGTCGTATGATCATGTCTTTACTAACTACTATAACCCATTAGCTAGGGTTGTAGAATTAGTTATGATATCGATGATCCCACTTTTCAAGGATATAAAAATGCAGCTATCATAAAATCATTCTTTAAACATAAATCATTTTCTCATTTCATTCATAAGCATGATCCATCATTTAAATAGAAAAACATAAAATAATCATATGCATGATTATATTTTCATACATAAAAAATAATGAAATAAAATATTCATTCATTTAGAAACACAGATATATAAACATAAATTTGAAGACAAGCAAAGTGTGTGAGATTCTACTTACCTCTTTTCGATTTCACCACTTAGTTTTTCCCAAAATAATTAATGGCCTATTCAAGATCATTTCAACACATCAGAATTTAATCAACCCTTTTTGAGACCATTTATATAAAAATCAACTAAGTTACATAAGGGTTAACTCAACTAATTAATACTGGTAACCTGATCTCTTTTCATTAAAATAGTCATATCTCAATATATCCAAATCAGAATTAAGATCTCTTTAATACGTTAATAACTAGACTTGATAATCTTTCTAACCATAGCTAGCCCATCTCACGATTCTTTGTGAATTAATTATAACAATTTTTGCAATCCACATTAGATGCTGCTGCTAGATAGCCTCTATACCTTCTCATAAAAATTATGTATTTATTTATAGGAAACTCCAAATTCAATTTCCCTTATTTTGTTGAAAAGTAGACTTAATGAACTTTTCAAACATGTATGGCTCAGTACATAATTCCTTGTATAAAAATTAAGAAGAATTTTGTAATTTCTCACTGCTGCTAATACTAGGCAGCCTACACATCCTTAAGTAAATATTAAACTACTTTTCATAGAAAACTCAAAATAGATCCCGTTTATTTCCTTGGAATGTAAATTCAGCAAGCTTTCCAACGATATATAATATCACAGCAAAAGCTATCCATTAATACCAAATTTTATTTTAATTTATTATTATAGACCACAATATCTCATCCAAAAATAGAATTTCTCTTTCAATCTTTAAAAAAACTCAAACCCCTACTTTCAACCTTTAAACTCTATTTGATAATCATTAATAAATCTTAAGTACATGAAATAAACAAAGCTCAGTAATTTACCTAAATAGATCATGAAGATTAATGGAAGATTTCATAATTTTTCTTAGTTTTGCTATCAAAACTTCAACTCCAAATAATAGCAATCAACTTGATATTTTTTTTTCTTAAATAAAAAGAGTGCATATACTTACCTTTAGGGGATTAACTTGATTATAGGCTCTGATTTTAGATTGCTAACTTGATTTTTTATATTCTCTAACCCTAAGGAATATGAGAAAGAAGAACTCTAATTTTATTTCAATTTTAGGATTGCTAGGTTTTCTTTCATATAATACTTTAGCCCTTTTTCTTTTACTAATTAGTTTCTTAATAAATTGTTGGGCTTTGGTATTAGTCTAGCCCAATTATCATTTGGGTTGGGGTATTACAATTAGCTTGTCCAACATTGATAGGAAAGTATGCATTATTATTTTTAAGAAAAGACATTTGCATTACATGTACATCTTTTTAAGAAAAGACATTTGCATCTCATGATCATCATTTTAAGAAAAGACATTTGCATTTCATTTGCATCATCATTTTAAGAGAAAACATTTGCATCATAATGGTGTTCACCAATTTTGGAAGCATTAAGAAGAAAAAAGAAAAAAGAGGGAAAAAAACATATTCAAAAGATCAAAAATTTGTAAGAATTTCAAATATAGCACAAGATGAGAGCTTTAAGCCCAATCTAGCTAGCAGAAAAGTTGTTGACCTAGTGAAATCGGCATCAATCAAGAAAAATTTTATGATAAATTATTTTCAAAGTTTTCGGTGGTGATATCCGAGTATTAAAGTATGAATTTTATTTTCTTGGTGGTGATATCCAAGGCATTTTCAAAATTACTCGGTGATGATATCCAAGTTTAAAGTTTGAATTTGCACTTATATTTTTACGATGGTGATATTCAAGCATTAAAAAATCATTTACATTTTCTCAATGGTGATATCCGAGTGTTAAGGCTTGAATTACACCATTTCGGTGGTGATACTCGAGTGTCAATGTTTGAATTGCATCTTCTTGGTGGTGATATATGAGTGTCAAGATCTGAATTACATTTTTTCTATGGTGATATCCAAGCATTTAAAAATCATTTACATTTTCTTGATGGTGATATTTGAGTTTTCTTTGATGGTGATATCCGAAATCATTTGCACCTTCTCGGTGGTGATATCCAATTGTTAAGATTTGAATTGCATCTTCTCGGTGGTGATATCCAAGTGTCGAGGTTTGAATTATATTTTTTCGATGGTCATATTCGAGCATTAAAAAATCATTTATATTTTCTCGATAGTGATATTCGAGTTTCCTTCAAAGATGATATCTGAAGTCATTTGCATATTCTCGATGGTGATATCCGAGTGTTAAAGGTAGATTTGCATTTTTTCGATGGTAATATTCAAGTTTCCTTCAGAGGTGATATCCGAAATCATTTGTATCTTCTCGGTGGTGATATCTAAGTGTCAAGATTTGAATTGCATTTTTTCGGTGGTGATATTCGAGCATTAAAAAATTATTTGTATTTTTTCGATGGTGATATTCAAGTTTCCTTCGATGGTGATATCCGAGTGTTAAGGTTTGAATTATATCTTTTTGGTGGTGATATCCGAGTGTCGAAGTTTGAATTACATTTTCTCGACGACAATATCTGAGCATTAAAAAATCATTTACATTTTCTCGATGGTGATATTCGAGTTTCCTTCGGTGGTGATATCCGAAGTCATTTGCATATTATCAATGGTGATATCCGAGTGTCAAAGGTTGATTTGCATTTTCTCAATGGTGATAATCGAGTTTCCTTCAGTGGCGATATCCAAAGTCATTTGCATATTCTCAGTGGTGATATCCGAGTATTAAAGCTTTAATTGTATTTTCTCGATAGTGATATTCGAGTTTCCTTTGATGGTGATATTTAAAGTTATTTTTTGATGGTTTAATTTATTTTTGTTGAACTTCTACCTAGATGAACCTTTTTCAAGATAGAATTTTAAAAGTTGTTGAACCTTTGCTAAGATGAGCCTTTTTCAAGATGAAAATTTCTTTAATGTTATTGAACCTCTGTTGAAGGTAGCCTTTTTCAAGATAGAATTTTAAAAGTTTTTGAGCCTCTGCTAAGAGAAGCCTTTTTCAAGATTAGTATTTTAAAGTTGTTGAGCTTCTGCTTAGAGAAGCTTTTTTAAGATGAAAATTTCTTTAAAGTTATTGAACCTCTACCTAGAGAAGCCTTTTTCAAAATAAGAATTTTTAAAGTTGCTGAGTCTATGCTGAGAGGAGTCTTTTTTAGATTTTAAAGTTTCAAGTTGTCAAGCTTTAAGAAAGAGAAACATTTCAATTTGATCTTTAAAGTTTTTGGATTAGTTTGTATCAATTAGTTTGATGTCTTTATTTTTGCATTATTCTTGATTCTCAGCAATGTGCAAAGAAGGATAATTGTAGACACAAAATTTGTTTGGGCTTTTGAATTGGATTTTAGTTTAAAATTTGTCGAATATATCGGATTCTAAGGCCTAAAGCCCAATTTCATTTCAATTGAACCCAAGACCCGATTTTGATTAAGCTCGAGGTCCAATTTCGTTTTTAAGCCCAAAGCCTGTTTACCTTTTATTTTATTAATTTATTAATTAAACAAAAAATAAAAAAACAATACAAAACATAAAAAATATAAAAAATATAAAAAAATTAAAACAAAAAACAAAAAGGGCTGATAACAATTGGTGCCATGCACGGCACCACTACCACTCCCTGTTTACCTTTTATTCACCAGAACTGTAACCCCATCACCACCATACCCTACCTTCTGATCCCCTGACTCTTGAAACCTACTCCAAACCAATCGCCACGTGCTTCCCCAACCAACTTTATAAAATCCTTAATCCAAAAAGAGACCAAAGGGGATCCATGCCTAAGACCAAGGTCTATACACTTAGTCACAACACTCCTTAACCTAGCCTACGCAAACAACTACACATCCATAACCCCAGATATCCCAGCGAAAACCCAACTACCCATCAAACCACAAGCACAAAAAAAGAGAAAATAAAAAATAAAATCATAGTCTTCGCCTAGGCGAGGAACCCAGTGCCAAAACTTTCCTACAAAAAAAAAAATCAACTTAGCTTTAAAAAAAAAAAAAGAGGGGTTGGAACAAACCTTCAAGGTCCAATCTAAGCCATTTCAGTGGGATTCAGGTGAAACTAGGCTTAGATTTGGGCTTAGGGGGCAAAGGGAAATTTTTTAGCAGTTTTGAAAATTTTTCAGTGATCAGTGACGGTGTCGACGATCGACAATAGGTGGTCGGAGCAACGGTTGGTGACCGATCGATCATCTTAGAGAGAAAGGCTTTGAGAGAGGGAGAGCTGTAGAAAGAGAGAGGGATAAGAGAAAATAAGAGAAAAAAATTTTGGCTTTTATAAAAAGTTAAACGTCAAAATGACGTCGTTTCATTAAAGGACTAAAACGACGTCGTTTTGCCCCAAAATCCGTGCATCAACCCACTGACCCAAAGACCCGACTCCCTTTTCTTTGGATCGATCTAGTTAGATTGGTGCTGAACCAATCCGAACCAACCCCGAACCGCTAAACGCAACCAGATTGCCAAACTATTCGAACTGGTGTTGACCAGACCATTGACCGGTCCAATTCAGGTGTAAATTTTTTTTTATTTTTTTAAAATATTATTTTTGTTATTTTAAATGTTATTATTAATATTTATGCATGTTAAAATGTTTAAATTTGTTAGAATAATTTTTTTTGTTTTATAATAATAATTAATAAAAATAAATAATGCAATATATAGTAAAATTTGTGATAATTTTGTTATTTTTAAAATAAACTTTATAATAATAATAAAAAAATATAAGAAAAAAAATTTTATCCGATGATGAGATTCATAGGTATTTCGAGTAGTGATACCTATGAAATCTTTAGGTGAAAAAAATTTTTTTAAATACTACCAATGTATTGGAGTATTTATAAAAAATTTTGGTATTATTTAAAAATTTTTTAATATAATAAAATTTTTTCCTTTTTTTGTTATAAAATAATAAACAAAAATTAACTAATAAATTAAGAATAGGTAATAAAAAAATAAGAAAAAAAATTTATCTGATGATGGGATTCTAAAAGTATTTCGAGTAGAGATGATTTGAGAAATTCCTATGTGAGAAGATTTTTTTAATATTACCAGTGTATTGAAATATTTGTAAAAATCTCCAATATAATAAAAATTCATTTTTTTCTTCAAAATTTTTCAAATGAAAATATTAATAAAAATTAATAAAATTTTTAAATAAAAAAATAAAATGTGTGCATTAACGTATCATCATAAAATGTGTGCATTAATGTATCATCACTTGCATTGCATGCATGGCATAGTTTTTTACAAAAAATAAATTTAAGTCTCCGAAGATGAGATCCTAAGGTATTTCAAGAAGCAATGCCTAAGAAATCTCTATGTGAAAAAAATTCTTATAATGTTACCAACGTATTTAAACATTTTAAGAATTATTTCAATAAAAAATTTAATTTATTTTTTTCGAATAAAATTTGAGTACTAAATAAATTTTAAAAAATAATTTCCAATAAATGAAAAACTAAAAAAAAAATTATTTTTCAAACACTGAAAATAGGACTATTTTTTTATCAAAATTAAGGGATAACACGTAGTTAAGTGGTACCATTTTTAAATAGGCGTTGTGGGGGTACTAATCTTTTCCCACGCGTAAACGACTCCTAAACCCAGATTGTTTCACAGACCACAAAATTATTTTTTTAATAAATTTTAATTAATTTTAAAATCTTATTAGAATGATAAATTTTAATAAGTGACAAATCGTATCTAACCAAAAAAAATTTATGGCGACTTTATTTTTCATTCTTTTATTTTCGTTTCCAAATTCGTCAGATAATCTCAAAACTGTTACAATAATCAGTATTAAAAATAAAATATATTTTTATTAAGTCAAAAATCTATTCAGGATTTTTTTTTTATTGAAACAACCATTTAAGTTCATGCAAAATCAGTTTCATTTTTCAGTTTTGGAGCAACAATTGAATCAAATTTGTTCCCTATTTAATGTAATTCAAGTAACGAAGCCAAATTATGCCTAAATTTTTTCGTTTAGCCATTTAAATAATATTTTAATAGATATTAAAAACCCACATTTATTTCTATAATTAACTAATTCCTGGTGGTCTTAAGGTTCGTGGAATTTTCTTCAAAGACCTTGCACCAGCTAATAATCCAATGAATAAAGATTGGTTAGTTGAATTTTCTAACATTTCTTTGTCGGCATAAAGACTTTTTGAATCAAACAAAACCACCGAAAACGTTAACTCTGGAAGCCACTTTTTTCTCCTTTTTTTTAAATATTGAACTGGGATTTTTCCTTTATAAATACTAACCAAACCAGTTGGAAATTTCCAAGTTTCAATTTCTTTTGGTTTTGATCTCCTTTCCCTCCTTGCTTTTTAGTTTTTGCTGTGTTTCAGACCTGGGAACTCAAGCTCCTTCTGACAAAAATTATGCCAAGAACAACAACAGTGTAAGTTAATTTCTCTAACTTCACTGGTTGTCACCGTTGTTTGTGATAAAAAATTTTAAAAGAAAATCAAAATTTTAAAAGCAAATTTGACTTGAAAGGTTCAATCCAAATTTTTTTGTGTTTATGTTTTTTTTTTGTTTTTTTATTGACGCTAATATTCTCATTTTAAGAGGTTGAGTTTTTCTTGCTTGATTTATATTTGTTTAGTTTGTTTTGTCTTGAATTTTTTTGTTTGATAAAAAAAAAAAATTTTTGAATCTGACTTTTTTTTAGCAAGATTTTTGAGTTTTTTTTTAGTTAATGGATCCCCTTTTTGTGTAGATGATGAACTCTGTTTATAGAATTTTTTGAGATTTAAATTTTAAATTTTTTAGGATTTAAATATCATATTATCAATCAATTTAAAATTTTAGTGACCGAAATTCATGTTGTGCAAAATATCGTACGACCATCGTAGGTAGGGTCGATAATTCAATCCATCTCCGACTGGTTCTTACCCAACCCGATCCTATGGGATCAATTTTTTTTTTTTTGAAATTCAAATTTCGAATCAGATCGAGTAAGATTAGAAAATAATTGAAGTCAAGTCGGGTTCGAGTTTTAGGTAAACCCGACTCAATCCGACCCGATATTATATAAAAAATTATTTTTTAATTAATTATTTAATTTTTATTTATATATATTTATATAATGATATTTTTTAAATATTTATATTTAAAAAATAATATTTTATATTTTAAAAATAATATTTTATTAATTTCGAGTCGGATTGAATCAGGTACGATTTATATAATATCGGATTAAATTCAAATATAAAAAAATTTAAAAAAAATTTAGATAAGATCGAATTCAAATTTAATAACACATAAAATCGAATTAAGTTCGAAACGAATAAAATTCGTTCCGAACCCGACCCAATGACAACTTTAGTAATAGATTACATGGTTGAAATTTTAGACTTTTAAAAAAATACATTTAATGTATCATATTTTTATCAAATTAAATCGAATAAAAAAATATAATAATAATAATAATAATAATTGTGTTTACACGGTACGGCAACGAGAAAATAAATCGGGTAACAATACTGTCAGGATCTTACATTCAAATGAATAAATAAATATATAAAACAGCCAAAAAATGAAAAAATCCATCGGACGTCATTTTATCGATCTATTTGTTTTTCTCATTCGTCTTACCGGAACCCTGGCCGCCACGGCACCTTTCGTTAGGGTGGCATCCTCTCTGGTAGGTGGAAGCAGGCGGTGGGCAGTTCTCGGGGTGACTAGGGCTGCATCCCGGAGCCATACTCTTTCCGATGGATCCATATCCGAGCGATGAAGCCTCTTGGGAACCCGCTGCAAGGTGCGCCAAAAGCACCAAAAGCGCCAGCAGAGATATAAAGAAAAAAATTACTCCTTTAATCATAGACATTAAAGGCAGACCGTTCGTGAGAGGCAGGAGACGCTGGAGATAGATGAAATCAAATCAAATTAAGTATTTATAGATTGAAAATAATTAATCTAGAACAATATTAGAATGATCTTAGCCTATCTAGAAGCATATGGTAGCCGTCTAAATTAGAGACTTCTATATAGATTTAGCTTTTTAAATATCATTTACTAAAAAAGATGGCATAAATTTATTTAATTAAATCTTAAATTTAAGTAACTAATCACTTTTTCCTCTATATAAAAAGTATTAAAATATCTTTAAAAAAAAGTATTAAACTAAAATATTTTTCTAGCTTGATGATATAATTTCCACATTTTTTCTTTAAATTTATTTTGATAAAAAAAAAAAAAAAAGGAATTTGATCACCATGCTTTCAATAGAGAGACTACAAAATAGCATTGGACTCTGATCACTATGATTACTGTATTTTTGGACTTTTATTTCAGGGATGAGATGACAGTATTGCTCTATCTTTTATTAATGAAAATTTATTATTGGGTGAGAAAAAAAAAAAAAGAGATTAAAAATTTTAAATTTGTTAGATGTTATATTTTAAAAGTAATTGTATGAATTAATTAAATTAAATTATATATTTATTATGTATTTTTTTTTATTTTTTTTGCATTGATTAGATATTGCTTTGACAAAAATTTTCAACTATAATTGGTCCAACTTAACAGAATAATTTAAATAAATGAGAAATTAATAATAATGATTTGGGATCCGGTGGGTTGTGATTATTGATT
Organism: Durio zibethinus; assembly: GCF_002303985.1. The sequence continues at coordinate 25,329,570 of NW_019168470.1, forward strand.
CTTTGAGTTGTAAATCAATACTACATTTAATTTTCAAATACTTAATTATTTGCTTTTGAGTGATTTTTGGATCTTTAAGTTTAAACATACCATATGGCAGCCTGTCAAATTGTGAATAATGCACTTGCCTTTTCTTTTTAATTTTTTAAAAATTTCAAATATTTTAACGTTTTTGTTATTTATTTTTTAAAATAATATTTCAATTGGGGAACTTACATGTTTTATTTTATCTTGGAATACAGACAAAACCCTCTAATGTAAGAGTAATAAAAGTCAAATGCTTTTGGCTGGTCTGAAAGTATTAGTAACAACAAACCATGTGCTAACACGTGAATCCATTCCGTAAATCACTAAAGATTACTATAAACAGTAAACATGACTATACAGATAATTTTTTCTGAGATATTTGGTTACAGAATATATGTAAATGGTTTGATAATTACAAGGTTTGATTGTGACAAAAATTAAAGCACACGTTAAGCATTGACTTAAGACTTATTGACCAGCTGAAACCAATGGAAAAAGGTATCACTGTAAATTATCTGGAGTTCCTGAATAGAAAAATAATTTCAGTCAACAAAATTTAATATTCCTTCTTACAACTGGTTTCTTCAATAATCAAAGTTGAAAACATGGGATCATGAGAAGAAGGTTAAAAGATTAATAAATAAAATTTCTAAGGGAGGTGTTTCTTCAGCCAAGTATATGAAGTAAACTGTACAGTACTGGCTTGTGATGAAACCATAGCTATCAGGGACGTTGGAAAGAAGAACCCATTGAACCGGAATCAGGTCTTCAACTTAGGAAAAAGAACCCATTGAACCAGAATCATGTGTTCAACTTAGGAATCAGGAGGATTAAGTTAAACCTTAGTAAATCAAAGTTGCAGAGATGCAAAAATGGATGGAAATTCAAAATTATATATCACAGGTAGAGATTTGTGTTGAAAACTGGTTACATTTCCAAGTTCTTGTGATGAGTAAATGATTCAAGAGCTATCGTATGTTTTCATGAAAGTTAGAGGCTATTAAGCCATCAGGGTTGTTGAGGAAGCAGAATTACATAAAAGAAAAACAAAAACCTCACAGAAAACAATAAGAGCTAAAAACAAAAAATACATCATAGAGATACAAGAGAATAAAGCTGAAAGGACAAACTCCAATGAGTTTGGATAGCTTTTTATTAACTTTTTGTTTAACAAAAATTTTTTATTAACTTTTTGTTTTTTAAAAAGAAAAAGCAACACAAAACAAAAACACTGCAATTACATGCACAAAGGAGAGGTTAGAGAAATTAACTTACACTGTTGTTCTTGGCATAATCTTTGTGAGAAGGAGCTTGAGTTCCCATGTCTGAAACACAGCAAAAACTACAAAGCAAGGAGGGAAAGGAGATCAAAACCAAAAGAAATTGAAACTTGGAAATTTCCCACTGGTTTGGTTAGTATTTATAAAGGAGAAATCCCAGTCCAATAGTTAAAAAAAGGAGAAAAAAGTGGCTACAAGAGTTCTGGAAACTGACGTTTTTGGTGGTTTTGTTTGATTCAAAAAGTCTTTATGCAGACAAAGAACTGTTAATAAATTCAACTAACCAATTTTTATTCATTGGATTATTAGCTGGTGCAAGGTCTTTGAAGAAAATTCCACGAACCTTGAGACCACCAGGAATTAGTTAATTATAGAAATAAATGTGGGTATTTAATATGTATTAAAATATTATTTAAATGGCTAAACGAAAAAATTAGGCATAATTTGGCTTCATTACTTGAATTACTTTAAATAAGGAACAGATTTGATTCAATTGTTGCTCCAAAACTGAAAAATGAAACTGATTTTACATGAACTTAAATGGTTGTTTCAATAAAAATAATCCTAGATAGATTTTTTACTTAATAAAAAATATTTCATTTTTAATACTAATAATAAAATTTTTTAATTTATTATCAAAATTAATTTCAAATATTTCTTGTATAAGAGTTGTTATTATTCTCTTTTTTTAAAATCTTAAAATGTTGATTTTACGATATCAATATGATATGATGATGATTGCATATTTAAAAAAAAAAAATTCAACTAGTTTAAGTAATTTGTATTAAAAGAAATAATTCCAAATTTAAGAGTTTTCATTCATTTAATTAATCGCTCGTATTCATTGAAACAAGCTTGGAATTCAACTTTCTTATGGGTTTTCACATACCTTCATTTCACCATCTCTATATGTTTACAATTACTCCAATTCTTCTCTCCCATTTAGCTTGCATCTCACATGATTTTTCATACTTAATTTATTTTAACATTCTTAAATTCCACGATTGAATAGCAAAGAGTCTTTTACAAAACTCTAAACTCCACGATTGAATATGTATAAATAAATATATATATATATATATGAGAATATAGGTATGGGTATGGAGCAAGTATTATATTTTTTATTTTTATTTTTATATTTGATAAAAAATTTAAAATTATTTTTATTTTTATTTATATAATATTTATCTATTTTCGTTTGAATAAAAAATTAAATTTTTTATTGAATATGAACAAAATTATATTCTCTGTTGAAGTTGATGGATAGTGATTTCCTTACATAAGCATAAAAGCAACAAGCGAAGGAAAATTGGCGTCCATGTGGGGGCAAAGGATCATGGGACCTCAAAAAAAAAAAAAAAAAAAAAAAACAGACACCGAGAGGACAGAAGGTCAACATCGGCGAACGCGGCAATCACACTCGTTGCTTTACAACTTGTGCTCCGATTCCATCCAAGAGCAAAGTGTTCCGCCGACATTGCAGAAAATTTTTTTTGACTAGATTCTATTGAATATTCCACAAAATTGGCTACTTTTATAGCATGCTTTATATCTTACTGATGATTATTATTAGACTTATAAAAGGAGATCAGGGAAAGAAATTTGTTGAGTGGGCAGTTAAAACCCACTTAGAAAAAATCACATATTCCACTTCACATTACACATAAAATCAAAATCTTCATTATTTTATATATATATATATATATTTGTGAATTAAGTTCCAATTTGTTGAAAGCCCCAAAATATTGTAATTAGTAAGTTTAATTAATTCTTTATTTAAATTTGAGACTTAATTTGATTAATTTATGTAATCATTCTTAAAAAATATTATTTTTTAAATTTAAATTTTAAATCTAAAATATTTATAATCTTTTTATTATAATTTTTTTATAAAAAAATTCATTCTTTATTTAAAATATTAATTTGACAAAAATTGTTCTTAATTAGAAAATGGATATTATAATATAAAAATGTGTATCTAATTTACAAGATATTATTTTTTTTAATTTAAAAATTTTATAATTTTATTTCATAAAAATATTATATAAATTTATATATATCATATCGTATTTTTATATTTTTTTAATATGAGAGTGACGCATCAATCGTGGTTTCATGGAAGATAATAGCGCCAAATGTGTTCCCCACTGCACTTTTTGAGAAAGTGAGAACATGGAAAGCAAATCTAAACACAACATTGGCCATTTTGCGCCTCCATTGACCGTCCACATCAAAACCCTATCCTATCAATTAAATATTTAAAAATAAAATGAGATTCAAATTCTAGGAAGGAGGAAAGAATCTCAAAGTGTTTTTATATAAAGGAGGTAAAAACAAAGGAAGTCAACCTTCTCATCAAGTAGCTAGCTAGCTTTGTGGCTGTTATTGCTTTTTATGAAATAAATTTCGTACAGCTAGAGATTTAAAAATAAAAATGGCATCCTTTTTTCGTTATCAAATGTTCAAATTCTCCTTCCATGGGATACTCCTCTTAGTCATAATTGAGTTGAATCGAATTAAATAATAAAAAATTTAAATTTGAATTCGATTCATAATTTAAGATTCGATATTTAATTTTAATTTGATCAAATTTTATTTTTTAAGTTCGAGTTCGATTCGTGATCGAATTTGAACTACTCAAACTCGCTCGATTAAATTTGATTAATATGTAAAAATAAATTCGATTCATATATTCGACAAGAATTTGATTATTCATTTTCAAACTCTAACTCGAACTCGAAATATTTTATTAATTAAAATAATAAAAATATATTTAAATATAAAAGTTCGATTAAGCTCGCGAGCTACTCGAGTTGAATATAAGAATACTTAAATTCGGTTCGATCGATAAGTCGAGCTACTCGAGCTCGAGCTCGACTCAATAATAATCGAACCGAATTCAAATTTTCTTCAAATCAAACCCGGATAACTTACGAGTATTAATATATCATTTACATCTCTAATCTGAATATATTAATTAAGTCGACATGAAAAATATTTCTTTAAGATCACTAAAAAATATAAAAAAAAGTTAAGTTGATTAAAAATAATATTTAAATTAAAGAGTCTTTTACAAAACTCTAAACTCGACGATTAAAAGAGAAAATAAAATTTAGAGTTGAATAAGGAATCTTAAATCTCAAATATCGTCTAAATGATTTAGGGTTAAAAGAAGATTTTAAAGTTAGATACGATATAATCTGGCTATTTCTCCCAAATGAAAACCTAGTGTTTTCAATCAAAGAGATTTAATATTTGATAATTAAGTTTGTTTTTTTATCAAGTGAAAAACATTTACTAAAAATAATAACCAATTCAAGTTAGCTTAAATTTACTCTTTCCACTTTTTATTATGGCACATGTATTTCATAATCAAATTTTTATCTAAAAAAATTATAAATTATTACGATAACGGTTAATTTTTTTTATAAAATATAATATTTAATTTTAAATTAAACAATCACATAAACTTTTAATCCTAAATTAAAAATTTAAGCCAGCTATTACATAAATATATAATATATTACTAAATAATCAATTCTCAACTAGAATATAATTAGACAGACAATCAAATTCACTCATAACAAAATTTAAACTAAAAACTCTAAAATTTTAGATTCTCATCTTAGCTATTAAACTAAAATAGCATTAATAATTTTGTTTTGTTATTTGATTTTTATTTTGCACGTCATTCTATACACCAAATATACTCTTAATTCATTAATCAAAATTTAGAAGCTTAGTATTGTTCTAAAACATTTACTATCATGGAAGTACAATGTGAGTCATTGCTGTGGAAATTTTTAGGCTTTACAAAATAAATTTGAACCTCTCTTTTTTGTTAATCAGTTGACCTTAGTCACCCTTGAACTGTATGGGATGATGAAGAACAGTTTGATGATGGTGCTAATTGTCGTTCTCAAGTTGCTAGAAAGCTTTTTATTGAATGTGAGTCAAAGAAAGCAAAGAGTTCCCTTATCAGAGCTGGCTATGGTGGATGGCTTATATACACTGCTGCCTCTGCTGGAGACTTGGGTTTCGTTCAAGAACTTCTTGAAAGAAACCCTCTACTTGCTTTTGGAGAAGGGGAATATGGTGTTACTGATATTCTTTATGCTGCTGCCAGGGGCAAAAACTCTGAGGTTTTCAGGCTAACATATGACTTTGCAGTCTCACCAAGGTTTTTGACAACGAAAGGTGAAGGGTTTGAGGAGCACATTGGGGAAATTCCTTTTGTTTATAAGTGGGAGATAACAAACAGAGCTGTTCATGCTGCTGCTAGAGGGGGAAATTTAAGGGTTTTGAAGGAGCTTCTCAATGACTACACAGATGTTTTGGCTTTTAGAGATAAGCGTGGTTCAACTGTATTACATGCTGCTGCTGGCAGAGGCCAGGTCGAGGTTAGGCTCCAACTATTCTATGCTAGTGCTTAAGTTTTGAGTTTTGACTTCTTTTATCTTGCAGTTTCTGCTCATGTTCTTGTTGCTTTGTTGGAAAAATTGCTTCTTTAATGTTTCTATTGATGTATTCTTAACCATACACTGGCTCAGCACTGATCAATGCCTTGTGGTTAAGGTTGTCTGAGTGGCAAAATCCACTTCTTTAGCGTGACACATCTATGTGTAATACCCATATATATATAGTTGATGGTTATGGAATTTTAGTAGGAAGATTTTAGCCACATAAATCAGCACTCAGGGCAAATGGTTTGCCATCCTAGTAACTTGAAATAGAGGAATCTAATCTTTTCGGGTGACAGATTCTTTTACCTTACTAATACAAGCATTATTTCATTTCCATAGGTGGTCAAAAACCTTGTTGCATCTTTCGATATCATCGATTCCGTAGATGATCAAGGCAACACTGCGTTGCATATTGCAGCTTACAGGGGTCAAGCAAAAGTTGTTGAGGCCTTGATTCTTGCATCTCCCTCGCTGATCTCTATAAGAAACAAGGCTGGAGAAACATTTCTCCATCTTGTGGTGTCTGGTTTCCAAACACCTGCTTTTCGGAGAGTGGATCGACAGATTAATCTTATGAAGCAACTAGTACATGCAAAAAACTTCAACATGGAAGACATTGTTAATGCTAAAAACAATGATGGAAGGACTGCACTTCACATGGCCATCATTGAGAATGTTCACACTGGCCTAGTTGAACTCCTGATGTCTGCACAAGCAATTGATGTGAACATCCGTGATGCAAATGGAATGACTCCTCTTGATCTCTTAGACAAAGGCCTCGTTCTGCTTCATCAGATATACTTATTAGACATTTGATTTCAGCTGGGGGGATGTTTGGTTATCAGGACTACACTGCAAGAAAAGCAATTGCCTCTCACATAAAAGATGCAAGGCCATGGAAGCAGTCCTGGAACTTCTTTCAGAATATCCGACACTGAAATCTTCTTGTATACAGGTGTTGAGACTACATCGGATGCCAGTGATATCCGTAGCGGAGGAAGGAGTCGTTCATCCTCAACAGATTTTGACTCAGCTGATGAAAAGAGAAAGTCATCAACTGATAAAAAACCAGGTTCTATGAATAATGCAGCGCAGAGATTGAAAAGTGTTCTCCATTGGCCTCGGCTGAGGGAGAAAAAGCCTAAAAGATTGAAGAAAACGACAAATGAGGACTGCTCAGAGGAGACTCCAATCCCACTTAGACAGAGATTTTCAAAGCCTTCATCACTTCCTAACAACAAGAGGACACTTTCAGTGAGGAGTAATCAATCCAGTCCAATTGCAAAGATAAAACTTGCTTCAGGGATAATGCATGGTGTTATGCAAGCCATGCCACAGTTAACTATCCCTCGAAGATCTCGTTCGAGTTCATTCTCAAAATCATCCATTTCTTCTCCTAGCTCATTGGATAAACAAAGGGAGTTTCATTGAGAGTGACATTGCTGGACCATCTTGTTCCAAATCCAACTCTTGATGATGAAAATCCCAAATACAGTTGAAGAAGCAAGGGTCTACCCAAAAAGGGTTAAGAAGTCAGTATTTCTGTTTTGGAGGTTCAGGCCTGGCTGTGAAAATCCCAGTCAGCAGGCAGAGGCAGAACCAGAACCAGACTACTGTCAACGCTGCCATGGTCTCAATGGCTTGATTGTCTTTGACAGGAAGAGTTGGGTCCTGAAATAAGCTGAAGACCAACCACCTGAATCTATGTAAAAGGCAACTTACTGACATAGAAGAACCATTATCAAGATCTGTAACTTGCTGCCTGTTTTATATATATCTAGCTTCTGTACTTGGATAAAAACTGCATGTTTCGAAATAAACTTTTCATGTTTCACTGTAACAGTGTGCTTTATTTGTATCTACTGCCCTCTTATTTCTCTCAAGTCCGGGAGATATTGATGTGATGAATCCTGAACTTGTAGTGAAAGAAAAGTTCATTTTACATTGCAGATAAAAGCATATCTAACAAAGGTATAGAATTATCAATATGGATTATGGATAATCAAACCATTGGTCTATAATTAAACCAATTTTTTTGCATTTAAGGGTATAGTTTTTCGCATTTTGCCTGAAGAGACTAAAGAAGGTGAACGAAGCATAGTTGAAATGCTTCCATTTAATTGAAAGTATATGTTAGAAAATAACCATCCTTTCTGTGACACCTTCATGCCACTTCAAGATAGTTCAAAGATCCGATACTTTAAAAAGTTTTTTATGAGATAAAATCGTAAAATTTATCGACAATATTTAGATATGGGTCTTCACAATTTCACTAAAAAACCACGTCTAATCTTTTGGGACATACAAAAAGGATTCAGCCATCAAACAAAACCACCCAAAGGCCAATGGGAATGTGATCTCAGCCCATATATAATAGTTCATCACCCAAAGGGCCAAAACCCAACTTGGCAGAACCATACTCAGACCCTTTTTTTTTTTAATTTGGAAAATAATTTAACATGTTTCAAATATAAAAAATTCGTAGGTGATGACATACTTAATAGGTTGATTAGAGAGGAAAAAGAAATCCAAATATTTTCTTTTATAGTTAGGAAATATTCTCTTACATTAGATAGATATGACATCATTTTGACTGTCGCAGTTCAGTTTTTTTCTGCTCCTGATGCCATTAGATTTGAAACAATTTGGAAAAAAAAAATTATATAGTAAAGGAGACTTATTAACTGAGAAAATAATTTCTTAGGAAATGGAATTCCTGGCTGTTACATCACAGGGAAAATCCAAACACAATCTTCCAACACCCATGAGCCTGTTCTTTGCCCCAACAATTGACATTTCAATAACTTATCTGACAAAATTTTCCTGGATTTCTCATTACTTTGTTTGAAAATTATTTGTACCGGACGTTTGAAGGTACAAATGATACTGACAATACTATATATTTAAAATTCAAAGAAAAATTTTACAGTAAAGTAAACAAGAGCTGACTAAGATTACTTAGATTCAAATACTTGAATTTTATCCCTGATTAAAATCGATCGAGAGGATATTAAGAGTTTTATTTTAAATCAGATTTTTTTTTCTTTGCTTATACTAGGATTTTACTATTTTGATATAACCAAAACAACAATTAAATTTTTAATATAAATTAGAACTTTCAAAGATTTTCAAGTGAAGTTCGTAAGTTTTTTTATTAAAATTAATTAAATAAAAATTAAATTTGAATATTTAAATCATTAATGCATAAGTAAAAAAATTAAGATATTTTATTTTTTAAAATAAAAATGATAATAATAAATGGAGTATTAATGTTAATTATTTGTCAATTAAGAATTATTTTTAGCTGATTAATATTAGAAATATTAATGGGATAAGATATAGGATGGATAAAATATTTTTCATTCCTATCTTCATATTTTTATGTTAGATCTATCTTTATGTACATATTTAACGAGCATTTCAAATCCATCTTTATTTTTTTTTCTCGTGATATTTAATAAGTACGGTTAATTATTTTATTATAACTTTTATAAAAAAAAAAAACTAAAATTTTTATTTTTATTTTTTTGTAATTTTATCTTTCATGTTTATATATATTTTAAATATATTTAAATAAAAATATATTAGTTTTAATTAATCTAAACTATTAATTTATATTATTTAATAAAAAATTATTTATTTAATATATATATATAAATATATATAAAAAGTATGAATATGGATATAAATAAATATTATATTATTTGTTCTCGTTTTAATATTTGATAAAAATTTTAAAATTATACATAGCTTAATTTATATAATATTTATTTATCTTTGTTTGAATAAAAAATTAAAAAAACTTTTATTAAATATGAACAAAATTCTAATCCCTGTTCAAGTTGATGGATAGTGATTTCCTTATATAAGCATAAAAGCAACAAGCGAAGGCGTCCATGTGGGGGCAAAGGACCATGGGACCTCAAAAAAAAAAAAAAAAAAAAAACCACACACACAGGGAAAAGAAGGTCAACTTCGGCGAACGACGGCAATCACACACGTTGCTTTACTACTTGTGCTCCGATTCTATCCAAGAGCAAAGTGCCCCGTCGACATTACAGAAAAAAATTTTGACTAGATTCTGTTGAATTTTCCACAAAATTGGCTACTTTTATAGCATGTTTTTTATCTTACTGATTATTATTATTAGACTAATAAAAGGAGATCAGGGAAAGAAAATTGTTGAGTGGGTAGTTAAAACCCACTTAGAAAAAATCACATGTTCCACTTCATATTACACATAAAATCAAAATCTTTATTTAATTAGTAATTAGTATATAAATATTGTAATTAATAAGTTTAATTAATTCTTTATTTAAATTCGAAACTTAATCCGATTAATTTATGTAATCATTCTTAAAAAATATTATTTTTTAAATTTAACATTTAAATCTCAATATTTATAATTTATTATTATTTTTTAATAAAAAATTAATTCTTTATTTAAAATATTAATTTGATAAAGATTATCTTTAATTAGAAAATAAATATTATAATGTGAAAATTCATATCTAATTTATGAAATATTATTTATTTTAATTTAAAAATTTTATTATTTTATTTAACAAAAATTTTATATAATTTAAATTTATATTTATATATATCATATCACATTTTTATATTTTTTTAATGTAAAAGTGACACATCAATAGTTGTCTCATGGAAACGCTAAATGAGTGCCCCACTCCACTTTTTGAGAGAGTGAGACCATGGAAAGATTCAAGCAAATCTAAACACAACTTTGGCCATTTTGTGCCTCCGTTGACCGCCCACATCAAAACCATATCCTATCAATTAAATATTTAAAAACAAAATGAGATTCAAATTCTAGCAAGAAAGAAAGGAATTTTTTATATAAAGAAGGAAAAAAGAAAAGGAAGCCAACCTTCTCACCAACAAGCTAGCTAGCTTTGTGGCTATTATTGCTTTCTGTGAAATCAATTTTGTACAGCTAGTGATTCAAAAAAAAAAAAAAATGGCATCCCTTTTTCATGATCAAATGTTCAAATTCTCCTTCCATGGGATAATCCACTTAGTTTGAATATATTAATTAAGTCGACATGGAAAATATTTCTTTAAGATCACTGAAAAATATAAAAAAGGTAAAGTCAATTAAAAATAATACTCAAAATTTTTAATTTCTTAAAAAGTGTAATATGATTATAAGGGAAAAAATTACAAATATCGTAATTTAAAATTTAAATTTGTTAAATGTTATAGTTTAAAAGTGATTGCATGAATCGATTAAATTAAATTATATGTTTATTATGCTTTTTTTTATTGCATTGATTAGATATTGTTTTGAGAAAAATTTTCAACTATAATTGGTCCAACCTAGCAGAATAATTTAAATAAATGAGAAATTAATAATCATGATTTGGGATCCGGTGGGTTGTGGTTATTGATTCTTTGAGTTGTAAATCAATACTACATTTAATTTTCAAATGCTTAATTATTTGCTTTTGAGTGATTTTTGGATCTTTAAGTTTAAACATACCATATGGCAACCTGTATGTGAATAATGCACTTGCCTTTTTTTTTTTTTTAAAAAAAATTTCAAATATTTTAATATTTTTATTATTTATTTTTTAAATTTTATATATTTTTTGGAACTCAAAACGATTACGAATAACTCTTAAAAATCTTAAATTCCACGATTAAATAGCAAAAAGTCTTTTACAAAACTCTAAACTCGATGATTGAAAGAGAAAATGAATTTAGAGTTGAATAAGGAACCCTAAATCCCAAATATTCTCCTCTTTGCTATTAAGCTAAAATCGCATTAACAAAATTTTTTTGTTATTTGATTTTTATTTTGTAGGTCATTCTATACACCAAATATACTCTTAATTCATTAATCAAAATTTAGAAGCTTAGTATTGTTTTAAAACAATTACTATCATGGAAGTACAATTTGAGTCATTGCTGTGGAAATTTTTATGCTCTACAAAATAAATTTGAACCTCTCTTTTTTGTTAATCAGTTGATTTTAGTCACCCTTTATATATATATATATATATATATATATATATATATATATTTGATAAAAGGTATTTTTTATATGATTAAATGATATATTAATATTTATAAGTTATTCGAATTTGATTCGAATAAAATTTTAAATTTTATTTAATTATTATCTAGTTTAAGTAATTTAATTTATCGATCGAATTGAGTTAAATAATTTTTATATTTAATTTAAATAACTCGCGAGTCTAATTAAATTTTTATATTTTAATTAATAAAATATTTTAAATTTAAACTCAAAGTTCAAATATAAATAATTAAATTTTTATTAAATATAAAAATAAAAGTTAATCGAATAAATATAAGTAACTCATTTTTTATTTCAAATCAAACTCAATCTAAAAAAATCAAATTTAATCAAATTTAAATTAAATTCTGAATTTCAAATTAAACTTGAACTTAGATTAATTACATCTTTAATTAAGAGTATTTGACAAGTAGATAAAAAAAGAGAAAAAAAAAAAATAGAGCAAGCAAATGCCACAGATTCACGGCTTATTTTGCGCCACTTATTTCTCTTTCACACTAAAAATTGTCTTTTTCTTTTCCTCGAACCACGATAGGGTGTAAAATTAACCCCAAAAAATCAAATAGTCCGATCATCAGCCACTTGTATCTTATATTATTGGCGACGACTTCAAATCAAGTACCTCATGGTTGGAACACGCTTATTTGTCACTTTTATCTTATATTATTGGTTACGATTTTTTTATAAAAAAAAAATCATCTTCATTAAAAATTTATATTAATTTATTTAAAAATTAATAATGCACGTCTAAATCTATAATGATATTTAGGTAAGTGAACATGCATTATTAATCATTACATAAATTAATAAAAATTACTATTATTTTTTAAGTAGTGGAGAGAATGTTAATCATAGTACAGATTTTATTTTTTATGAATCAAATGCAATCTTTACTTTTTAACTGAATTTGACTATTAAAGGTTGCAATGTTTCTACGTTAATACCCTTATTTTTAACTTAATATTTCAAATTCTATCTTAATTACAATAATAATTAACATTTATTTTTAATTAATTCAATTTTCGAAATGTATAATTTACGTGAATAAAATATAAAATATAATGATTAAATTAAACAAATATAAATTATATAAAATAATTAATTTTACATTAATGTAAGTAAATTTTTTTTACAGCATGTGTTGGGATGTTTTGTTAAGAAGGAGAAAAGTGAAATTCACCTTTTACAGACGCAACCAAAAAGATTTTTAATTAATTTTGAATTTTTTAGTCAGGAAAAGAAATGGATAAACGAATAAAATTAATTCAGATTTAGAATTTTTTTATGACAACTTCAGCATATTTATCTTATACTGTTTGATGAACACCTCTTTGATTCTATCCAAATAATATTCATTTGTATAAATTTCCGAATATTTCACATATGAAAACAAAAATTGCCTAAGTACTAAAAAATAATATATTTTTATTTTTTAATATATATAAATAAGAGACATGTATTATCTCATTAATTTTACTTGAGAAATCTAATTTTAAAAAAAAATCGATGAAATGTATTGAATACGAAAAATATATAAATAAATTTCTTAATAATTACTTTTAAAAAAATTATTATAGATTCTTAATGAAATTGCTTAATTTCTACTACATGAGGTTGATTCCTTGTCATGGCATGTATCGTACAAGCTAAATCTATGTGTTGGAATTTCCTACTGAAAACAATTAAAATTGCTTTTTAAGTACGGCAGATTAAAGGTCGCTATAACCCTAGCTTTTAGAATACGGCAAATTAAAGCATTGCTGCGTGTGACCACTTTGACATACAATATAAGAAATAAACAAATTTGATAAGTTCATATATTTAATAGCGTTTGACAACATTAATTAAGCTTATTAAAAAAAAAAAACCAACACATCGATTAAGATACATAAAAACCAGATTTTAATTATTCACTGAATTTTTTAAAAAAAATCCATAGATTTTTAAAAAGGTCACCATAAATTTTGATTTGTTTGTTGCACCCTAAATTTTTTATAGGGAAAAACTTTTCACTCAAACTTAAATCCCTTTTTATTTCACATATATTTCAAGAAAAATTTTTGGGTAAAAAATTTAAGAATAAATAAATTATTTAGTCTCTAAATTATGACAAAATATGTTATATTTAATAATTTGAAAATAATAATTGAAAATCATGATTCAAAATGATTATTTGTTGAACTCGAACCAAAAACTTTTATGTGAAGGTGAACAATCTTTGCACTAAAAATAAAGTCACAATTTAAAAATTAAAAAAAATTGTAAATGTTAAGGTTTAAATTTCAAAATTGTTAAATATTACATTTTAAAAATATAATTATATAAATTAATTGAATTAAACGTTCTGATCCTTGGATTCTCAAGACTGTTTTTTTTTTTTAATTATTACTAGTAAAATCTAATTAAGTACTCCATGGATTGAGCTATGGTGTCTAATATTTCAGATAAATATTAGCACATTCAAAAATTGATAGACATATATTGATAAGGCTGTTATCGGTTGGAGATAAGCATATTAATGGATAATAAATAAATAGATAATTGTTATTATTCAATTTGTTTATATTAGATTTGGATAATTAAAAATAAATAATTAATAGATTCGGATAAGAGATTTACTATCTGTGATAGATTTAAAGTTGATACAGATAATATCTTTTGAATATGTAATATCTGAATTTATTTAAGTTTTAATGAATAGTAATAGATATTTAAATTCATATTCAAATCCATATTCGAATTCATTACATGTTTATATATGTAAAAGATATAAAATTTTATATTTATGAAAGGTTTTAGACATTAAAAGATAACTTTTATTTATTATTAATTAAGAGTGAATTTAAAATTTAAAATTTAAATTTAAATTTTATTTTTTATGTTTTGATGAAAATTTTAAATAAACAAATATTTTAACAGATTCAAATTTGAATGATAATATTCAACTTAAATAAATATTTAAACAGATTCAAATATTATAAATATTAAATAAATTCTAATATCTAAAAAATATGATACCCACTCCATTGTCATTCCTAATTAGAGACCGTCCCATCCTTCCATTCAGTCGACTACACGTACCAAACCATTTGCCATCAACTTGATTTAGAAGAGGAGATAAAAGATTAGTTCAAACATGTGATGCATAATCAATGAAGGAACCAATGTTTTTGCCCAACAAATTGGACTCGCTTTTCCTAAGTTCTAGCAGGTTTCCTTTATCATCATTTCCCTTTTGGTGGGAGTTACAGAAATTCCATTGAAGAAAGCAATCATCACATACTTTAGCACTAGCAGCAGAAGCCAGATTTTTTTTTCTTTCAAGGCTGCTACCAATGAATTAAGAACATAATTTTGGTTTATAGATACTTTGAGATTCTACTTTGTTATTCCATCACATGCCAAATTAAATCAAAGAAATTGGAAGAAAAAGGTGACAAAATATCTTCATATTTTGAATATATGAAATGGATGTAATCAATAAATGCACTGAAATCTATCATAGTGGATTAATGCTTGAATTTTCAAAAATTCTGGTAATACAACATAATAAAAAAGTACGTGGTGCTTTTATGATTACCCTTGGTGAAGACTTTGCAAGAGTTGTAGCACTTCAAATTTACAGGAAAAGTAAAAAATATCTCATAAATTAGTATGAGCTTTTATAAATGATATTAAAGTAATCATTAATTAAATAAAAGTTACGTATTATGTCATTGAAATTATTTTTAAAATTTTATAAGAGTTATGTATAAATTATTTTTAAAATTTTAACGTATGGTATGATTCTGATTATGTAATTTTATATATGTGTTATATTAAATTTGATGAAAATATCAAATTTTAACAAAAAAAATTATGGTACTCTCAATCTCAAATTAAAAAAATATAAATTTATACTTATAAAATATTTTTTATAAAATAAAAATATAAAATTTTTAAATCAAAATAAATATTATCTCACAATTGAGCATAGATCTTGACACATTCCCCACAATGGCTGCTTACAAAATGAAGAGAAAACCTACCTAGCTGCTGGAGGCGTTGAATACATGGTATTTTGAAATGAAAACAAAAGCACTGGTCCTAGACCCAGAGCTAACAGTACGATACAGCTTAACCATTTTTGTGTGAAGGGGATTTGTGCATTTGGCAAAATATCTTATATTGGCAAATTAAGTATGAAAATCCATGTGAGATGCAAGCTAAATGGGAGAGAAGAATTGGAGTAATTGTAAACATATAGAGATGGTGAAATGAATGTATGTGAAAAGCCATAAGAATGTTGAATTCCAAGCTTGTTTCAATGTATATGAGTAATTAATTAAATGAATGAAAACTCTTAAATTTGGAATTATTTTTTTTAATGCAAATTACTAAATATACAATCATCATCGTATTATATTGATATCGTAAAATCAATGTTTTAAGATTTAAAAAAAAAAAATTAGAGAAAGAGAATAATAACAACTTTTATACGAGAAATATTTGAAATTAATTTTGATAATAAATTAAAAAATTTTATTATTAGTATTAAAAATGAAATATTTTTTATTAAGTCAAAAATCTATCTAGGATTATTTTTATTGAAACAACCATTTAAGTTCATGTAAAATCAGTTTCATTTTTCAGTTTTGGAGCAACAATTGAATCAAATCTGTTCCTTATTTAAAGTAATTCAAGTAATGAAGCCAAATTATGCCTAATTTTTTCGTTTAGCCATTTAAATAATATTTTAATACATATTAAATACCCACATTTATTTCTATAATTAACTAATTCCTGGTGGTCTCAAGGTTCGTGGAATTTTCTTCAAAGACCTTGCACCAGCTAATAATCCAATGAATAAAAATTGGTTAGTTGAATTTATTAACAGTTCTTTGTCTGCATAAAGACTTTTTGAATCAAACAAAACCACCAAAAACGTCAGTTTCCAGAACTCTTGTAGCCACTTTTTTCTCCTTTTTTTAACTATTGGACTGGGATTTCTCCTTTATAAATACTAACCAAACCAGTTGGAAATTTCCAAGTTTCAATTTCTTTTGGTTTTGATCTCCTTTCCCTCCTTGCTTTGTCGTTTTTGCTGTGTTTCAGACATGGGAACTCAAGCTCCTTCTCACAAAGATTATGCCAGGAACAACAGTGTAAGTTAATTTCTCTAACCTCTCCTTTGTGCATGTAATTGCAGTGTTGTTTGTTTCGTCTTGCTTTTTCTTTTTAAAAAACAAAAAGTTAATAAAAAATTTTTGTTAAACAAAAAGTTAATAAAAAGCTATCCAAACTCATTGGAGTTTTGTCCTTTCAGCTTTATTCTCTTGTATCTCTATGATGTATTTTTTGTTTTTAGCTCTTATTGCTTTCTGTGAGGTCATGATTTTTGTTTTTCTTTTATGTAATTCTGCTTCCTCAAGAACCCTGATGGCTTAAAAGCCTCTAACGTTCATGAAAATATACGATAGCTCTTAAATCATTTACTCATCACAAGAACTTGGAAATGTAACCAGTTTTCAACACAAATCTCTACCTGTGATATATAATTTTGAATTTCTATCCATTTTTGCATCTCTGCAACTTTGATTTACTAAGGTTTAACTTAATCCTGATTCCTAAGTTGAACACATGATTCTGTTTCAATGGGTTCTTTTTTCCAACATCCCCGATATCTATGGTTTCATCACAAGCCAGTACTGTATAGTTTACTTCATATACTTGGCTGAAGAAACACCACCCTTAGAAATTTTATTTATTAATCTTTTAACCTTCTTCTCATGATACCATGCTTTCAACTTTGATTATTGAAGAAACCAGTTGTAAGAAGGAATATTAAATTTTGTTGACTGAAATTATTTGTTTATTTAGGAGCTCCAGATAATTTACAGTGATACCTTTTTTCATTGGTTACAGCTGGTCAATAAGTCTTAAGTCAATGCTTAACGTGTGGTTTAATTTTTGTCACAATCAAACCTTGTAATTATCAAACCATTTACATATATTCGTAACCAAATATCTCAGAAAAAATGTTCTGTATAGTCATGTTTACTGTTTATAGTTATCTTTAGTGATTTACAGAATGGATTCACATGTAAGCACATGGTTTATTGTTACTAATACTTTCAGACCAGCCAAAAGCATTTGACTTTTATTACTCTTACATTAGAGGGTTTTGTCTGTTTTCCAAGATAAAATAAAACATGTAAGTTCCCCCAATTAAATCAGTTTCAAGCTTTGCTTTGCCTTGATCACATGGATAGTTTTTTATATCAATGAAAATAGAAAAAGAGTTAATTCCTCCTAATCCTTGATGTTCAGACAATTACACAAATAAATGAAATAAGAAATATGTAGACTATTAGGAGTCGTCTTTCATGTTGGACCCCCCTTTCCTTTAGAATTGAATGGAGATAAACGTGCGAAGTGGGAACCAAGTTAGTGGCCGACATGTTCAAAATACATAGGTCAAGACAAAAGCAACTACCTATCTTCTACTAACTGAATCATTAACAAATGACAATTGATAACTGATATAGGCACTTTTTGCCTCTCCAAGAATTAGGGGATTCCAATCCATGTTGTTCACTTTTAACAATTATCAGAAGCACTAGGGGATTTTCGTTAAATGGTAAAGGGAAAGAAAAGGCATGTTTTGGTGGCTTTCACTAACATTAACTTTATCTAGTTGTCTGATTTGCTTTACTTTTTCAGTTTTTGTGTATACATATAGTTCTTTAGCATTCTTATGAATTTGTTGCTGTCAAAATTAAATGAGAGAACTGTAACATTGTCAATCACAGTTTGAAGAAAAATTAGCAAAGCAGAAAGCAATTGATGATTGGCTGCCCATTACGTCATCAAGAAATGCAAAATGGTGGTATTCAGCTTTCCACAATGTCACTGCTATGGTTGGAGCTGGTGTCCTCAGTCTCCCCTATGCCATGTCAGAGCTTGGATGGTATGCTCTCAGAGTTAACTGCAAACAATCTAATGAACAAGGAAATATTTCATATAATTATTTAATTACATAATGAAGTTAATTTGGGACACTGATATTTTAGCCAAGCAAGGCATATAGAAATCAAATTTGATAGTTTAATCTAACATGTTCATTTGGTTTCAGGGGTCCTGGTGTGGTTGTTCTGGTCCTATCATGGATTATTACCCTCTATACTCTATGGCAAATGGTTGAGATGCATGAGATGGTTCCAGGAAAACGTTTTGATAGATACCATGAACTGGGTCAATATGCCTTTGGTGAAAAACTTGGTCTCTATATTGTGGTGCCACAGCAAGTTGTTGTTGAAGTTGGTGTGTGCATAGTGTACATGGTTACCGGAGGCAAATCATTGAAGAAGTTCCATGACACTGTCTGCAGTACCTGCAAACAGATAAAACTAACCTATTTCATCATGATTTTTGCCTCTGTTCACTTTGTGCTATCTCACCTTCCCAACTTCAACTCCATTTCTGGTGTCTCCTTGGCAGCAGCAGTCATGTCCTTGAGGTATCACATCCTTTCATGTGCCATATCAGATAGATTAAACAAAATCTGAAAAATAAAGTAACAATGTTAATATTTGATATGCTAATGCAAGATTTGGTGATTGTCTTGTCATACAGTTACTCTACTATTGCTTGGGGAGCTTCAATATCTAAGGGTGTTCAGGACGATGTGCAATATGGCTACAAAGCTAAGACTGCAGCAGGAACAGTGTTCAACTTCTTCAGTGCCTTGGGTGATGTAGCTTTTGCCTATGCTGG
Organism: Durio zibethinus; assembly: GCF_002303985.1. The sequence goes on from NW_019168470.1 coordinate 25,349,150, forward strand.
GCACAATGTGGTCTTGGAGATCCAAGCTACAATCCCTTCTACACCTGAGAAGCCATCAAAAGTACCCATGTGGAGAGGTGTTATCGTTGCCTATATAGTTGTGGCCTTGTGCTACTTCCCGGTTGCCTTAATTGGTTACTGGGTGTTTGGCAATTCTGTTCAAGACAACATCCTCATCTCATTGGAGAAACCTGCATGGCTTATTGCAATGGCTAACATGTTTGTTGTTGTTCATGTTATTGGCAGCTACCAGGTTTGTATCAATCAATTTAATCTTCTTCAGATTTTATCATAATTTATATATCCATATTACAGATAACTGATTAGATTTTGGTTCAACTTTTGTCTATGTAGATCTACGCAATGCCAGTGTTTGACATGATAGAAACTGTACTAGTAAAGAAACTAAATTTCAAGCCCTCTAGAACACTTCGATTCTTTGTTCGCAATTTTTATGTCGGTAAGTAAAACTCTTCACTTATTTCAACTTACTTGCATTCAAATGAAGGCCATTATATCAACAAAAAAGGGGATTACAGGATTTTAATTTATGTGTCATATCTTTGTTGCAGCGTTGACAATGTTCATTGCCATTACCTTCCCTTTCTTCGGTGGCCTTCTTGGATTTTTCGGAGGATTTGCTTTTGCACCAACAACATACTTTGTAAGCCACAGTCTCCCTTCATGCCATATTTCTTCTTATTAGAAAAGTACCATTCTCTTTGAAGAATTTTTACATCATTACTCATGTTTACTTGCTTTTTATTCTTTAGCTTCCTTGCATCATGTGGCTTGCCGTCTATAAACCAAGAAGATTCGGTTTATCTTGGTGGACTAACTGGGTAAGAAAACTTGATTTAAATTCTATTAACCTCATTGTTTCAATGTGCTTCGAATCGGTGTTTAGTTGGTCTTACTTGGGTTTCCTTTTGTTTTCCCAGATCTGTATTGTATTTGGTGTTTTCTTGATGGTCCTATCACCAATTGGAGGGTTGAGGCAAATCATCCTTCAAGCCAAGCACTATCAATTTTACTCTTAAATAGTTGTCTTCCCACAGTAGGAGGAAGTGCGGTGCCACAAATTGAAGAGCAGGAACAAATGAAGAACATGATAGTTAAGTCAGTCTGATGGGGCATAAGGCCATCATCAATAGTTCATCGGATAACTGAACCTTCAATCAACGGGTGTCCATAGTATCGAATCATTGCTTTTTGTGAACAAGTGAACTCCAGTCATTGAGACCAAACCACAGGAGCATTAGTCTTCACTGTTTCTTCATTATTACTGGTGTATGAATATAAAATATACAGTTGTGAAATGGTTGCCATTTAATGTGTTTGCTTTCCAGGAGAGTTCTGAGTCTTAAGGTTTGTTTCAGGAGATTTACTGTATTACTAGTGTAACATTAATACAACTTACTAAGGATTGATGCTTTCTACAGAATGGTTCAATCTTTTTTTGTTACTCAATATTTTGTTGATTTAGTTTCTCCCTTAAAAGTATATATTTCTTGTTGGATCTTGCCACAGACACTATAAAGAAAATTATGTCAAAACTCCAAAGATTAACAGACGAACCTCAAACTGATATGCAAATCCAGGAGAATGAGATTCGAATCACAGCACCTGCAATCCCTTCTCTTATATTTTCATAAGAGGCAGGTGTGTTGGAAAAACAAAATTAAGTTAATAACCGTCTATGCCGAAAACAACATTTTAGACATGTAAATATGTAGCAATAGATACTCGAGTAATAAACTGTGTCTACCAAGTGGAATCGAAGCTTATACTGAGAAAACATTCATATGCTAAATGGAACCAACTGTTTACTCTTTTGCGGATTGCCAAAGCAGAACTTACCATAAAATATACATTGACTGGTGTGCTTGGATATTGCAGAAGGAGCAGAAACTTCTGAAACAAAATCCTAAATTTATGTTCCATTGCTTGGAAATGAAGATGAGAGAAGTCAGAGCTCAGGAATGATGAAACAGTGAATCGAATTGGAATTGGATACCTCTCAAATAATGGATATGGTTTGTAAGTTACCAGAATACAAACCAACTGTTCTGGTCACTGACTCCCTGGAGCCACCAGGTCTTAAGGGTAATGATCAGCTTCAAGGGGCCTGCAGTAGAAAAGGATGCTTTATGTCATAAAATCTGTATAACTTAGACAAATGATTCAGTCTAAGTACTTATTTGAAAGCATAATGTGAACAAAATCTTATCAAATGGAAAAGAATATGAAGAATAAACTAATCAGTTAACACTTGGTAACACCAATAAAATTACAAATGCAAGGTTTATCCTGTTAAATGCCGGCCATATTCACCATTTCCATATGGTTTAACTATGATGTGACAAGCCTGCAATCAAATAAGGAGAACCAACTTTCTATTCCCTTTCATAGCAAGTATTTATCAGAAAACAAATGGATTATGCAATATGCAAAGCATATGAAAAATATCTATACATTCCACAGAATATCAATGGTATCAAATCAAAGAAAGGATTTGCGGAACTTAAATGTTCCATTCTATGGAACTGATTTCAATTACCAAATATATTTGTACTATCATATATGTACCATATGCTCTATCCGGCAATGATTCCACATCTTATACCCTTAACATTATTCTAGAGTAGGTGGAAAATATGTAAAGAAAAGATACGAATTTGAAGCAGTGCAGCTAATATCCTTCATATTGGCCATACTCAAATCTGGAAAGGTAAATCTTCATAATAAGTGGGAAAACAAGGAAGGAAATAAAACAGGTTACAGCCTGTAACACATCATATACCAAATTACCATATGGTTGTAGCTATATATCACCAAGAAAGCATTAAAAAGTTTTTCAAATAAATGAAAATTCAAAATCATTAGCCTTTTGCAATTCAAACTATGTTTGGTAGGAGGGAATATGGGAAGGAAAGATTTTAAATTATGCATTTTTTTCATACTTATGATATTCAAGACCCTTTGATATTTGTCTCCCTAAAAGGAATAACAGCTGTCTCACTAAAAAGAATCTTTTACTAATTTTCAAATTTTCACTAATTTTTTTCCATTTTTGTAATTTCCTTCCTGTCATTTTCCTTTTCTGCTTCCCTCTGCATATCCCTGAATATACCATGGTCATGAATGTTAATGAAGAATGCCTTGACATGAACCAGGATTTTCTACCATTTTAAGACAATAACATTTGAAAATGGACCCTTTTTTCCCTTAAAAAACATTTTAATGAGAACAAAACAGTCATGGTCAAAAGTTGTCTTTCCTAATATATTCAGAATTTGTCTAGGCGAAGTTTGTTTTAAATATGTAGTCATTTTCAAGATTGCCTTCTTTGAAACTGTCAATCAATATATATTTCTTTGCTTCCTTGTTCTTGATTGCTTCATATCTTCTCCTCTTCCTACATAGTTTTTGCAGTGTGTAAACTTTGGTAACTATGGGGACTCAAGCTCCTTCTCATGAAAAGCTCGAAAGCAATACCCCAAGCACTGTAATTAGCCTTTGCTAGACCTCATGCATTTTTTTTTTATTATGCAACTACTATTTCATTATGAACAATTTTTGTTTTCCCGTTTTTTATTCACCTTTTGAGGAGGGGTTACTTGAAAATTGAAACCATGTTTTGCTACTTGACTTGACAGACTGATCAATGATTTATTATGAAATTTCAGGTAGATGAAACAAGGCTCAAGAAGCAGAAGGAGATTAATGATTGGCTTCCAATTACTTCTTCAAGAAATGCCAAATGGTGGTATGCAGCATTCCACAATGTTACTGCTATGGTTGGCGCTGGAGTCCTCAGTCTTCCTTCCGCCATGGCACATCTGGGATGGTACGTCAAATATAATACAATTAAAGCTTTTTTTCTCCCTCAAAAGTCATGTAGGCCTCTGATCCCATCCCTTTTTCCACCATCCCAAAACTCGACCTCAAGGCCTTTAGTTTATTAAGAAAGAAATTTTCACCAGGCTACATGATCATCGGCCACAGTATTCATAATTGGAAACTATTTGGTTTTTATGCATATACTTCAAAGAAAGACTAATATTTGAATAAGCTTTCGTTCTCTAATTCAGGGGTCCCGGAGTTGTAATTCTGATCCTGTCATGGGTCATCACTCTGTACACTCTCTGGCAAATGGTTGAGATGCATGAGATGGTTCCTGGGAAAAGGTTTGATCGATACCATGAGCTGGGGCAGCATGCCTTTGGGGAGAAGCTCGGTCTTTATATAGTGGTGCCTCAGCAACTGATCTGTGAAGTTGGTGTTGACATAGTCTACATGGTTACTGGTGGAAAATCACTGCAGAAAATCCATAATCTAGTCCGCAACAAACCCTACAAAGATATCAAAACGTCATATTTTATCATGATGTTTGCCTCCGTTCATTTTGTACTTGCCCACCTCCCCAACTTTAACTCCATCTCAGCGGTCTCTTTGGCTGCAGCAATCATGTCTCTGACGTATGTTCCTTGTATTCATCAGCTTACATGCTCTTCTAAGTCTGAATCTGAAACTTTAGGGGATATACTACAAATTCGAGCTATATGATGGTCATTACCGAATTATAATCCTCTATAACTATATCTTAATAAGCAGTGATGTAAAATGTTAAGTTGTTTATATTTCTCAAGTCCCAAAAAGAAATCATGTCTGATGTTTATTTTGTTATGCAGTTACTCTACCATAGCCTGGACTGCTTCTGTCCACAAGGGTGTCCAGCCAGATGTGCAACATGGCTACAAAGCCAGCACAGCATCAGGAACAGTCTTTGGTTTTTTTACTGCATTAGGAGATGTGGCTTTTGCCTATGCTGGACACAACGTGGTCTTGGAGATACAAGCAACAGTCCGTTCTACACCAGAGAAGCCTTCCAAGGGTCCAATGTGGAGAGGAGTGCTCATTGCCTACTTCGTTGTGGCCTTCTGCTACTTCCCTGTTGCTCTCATTGGATACTATATATTTGGCAACAATGTTGAGGACAATATCCTCATCTCATTGGAGAAACCAACATGGCTTATTGTTGCAGCTAACGTGTTTGTTGTGATCCATGTGATTGGAAGCTATCAGGTTTGAATTTTTGGTCTGTTTCAGCTTGTGTTCATCCGGATCAACTAGAATAGACTTTGTATACTGTTGTTTCTTTGTTTCTGTAAATGCAGCTATATGCCATGCCTGTTTTTGACATGATAGAAACTGTGATGGTAAAAAAATTGCGTTTTAGACCCACTAGAAAGCTTCGATTTATCGTACGCAATTTTTATGTTGGTAAGTAAAGTAATTTCCATTTTCAAGTTTAAATAAACAAAGCAAATCTTGTCCGGGGTGTATATTCTGAAATGAAAAACTATATGTTCTTTGTTTCAGCTGCAACTATGTTTGTAGCCATTACTTTTCCTTTCTTTGGTGGTCTTCTTGGATTCTTTGGAGGATTTGCTTTTGCACCAACAACCTATTTTGTAAGTTCCCATCCATTCTTCATTCATTTGGATTGCTACTGGCAAATTCTGACAGAGATTTCAAGCTGATATATATTAATTTTTGCTGCCATTCTTCAGCTTCCTTGCATCATATGGCTTGCTCTATACAAACCGAAGAGGTTCAGCTTATCTTGGTGTATCAACTGGGTATATTTTCAACTTAAATCATGCCCAAGTTTCTTCTTCATATTCTCATCTGCCTGTTGACACTAAATCTGATTTTTGGCCTGTTTTTTTTTTAATTTCAGATCTGTATCATACTCGGCCTTCTGCTAATGACTCTATCACCCATTGGAGGTTTGAGGAACATCATTCTTAGTGCCAAACGTTACCATTTCTACTCTTGAATGTTTCTGGAAATGGCAAGCAAGTAATTAGAGAGATAATATATGTTTATGTAAAATAAGACGGTATGGTCGAAATCAGCTCTTATAGAGAACTGGTAGGTAATAGGTTTATCTATTCAATGGGAAAGAGGCCGATGGAACCATCAATGTATTTATCCCATGCACCTGTTCTGCAGCTCTCTTTGTGTTGGTTATTGAATTGTAAGCCACATGTGTGAACTGTTCTTGCAGTTTAATTTATCAACATTTAGCCATTTGAGTTTTTGAATGCTAGTTTTATAGCAGAAGCATGTGACGGACAATTTGCAGTTGCCTTTTAAGGTTGTCCAATGTTGGTATGAAAAGATTCTATTTTAAGAACAAATTTTCCCAGCAGGAGACTTGCTTCTGGACAACAGTTTTCAGATAACTGTAAAAACGTTCATAAGTAATGGTGTCATTGACATTGGCTACATCTGGGAACTGAAAATTTATTCTGAAACTGGTATGCTCACTTTTTGGTATCATCATTCACACAATCTCTTGTACATTCCAGCAAAACCATCTTTGAATCCAATGGCAAACCAATTAAAGTGTGACAATTTTATTCACCAGGGATCCACTGCTATATCCTTGTATTTATCAGAGAAACAGATGTCAAAGTAACAATAATATCAACATATCACTAGCTGTCATTGCTATGTTTCCAGATGCAAGTCAATGTCTACATTCTAGAGGAAATGGTGGCTAAACCGGAGTTTTGGACATTGGAAACTACCTACAAGAATAGGCTGTCTGTCAACCGGCAGTGCCGAATCTTATTACATCATAGCCATCATTCTCACCTAAAACTTGTTCCATTGAATTTAATTCTTAGTAACTATTTAAGGGATCAAGCCAAAGCTATAGATATTTGGTTGAGTTCCTTCAAATTGGTTATGAATTGCAAAAGTTCTTAACCATAATAGGAGCAAAGATAGAACATGTTGGAAATTAAAGCAATGTTAACCAGCCAGCAAAGAAATGACAAAACTGAAAGAAGACATTTGAGACTTATGCACCATTTATGTCATTTAAACAAACATAAGAAATTGACAGACAGACACATTTAATTAGTATAAATTGGGGAAACATTTCCTGTGAATTGTATGAGCTAACTCAACCAAACAGACAATAGTAGACTAATGAGCATAAATTAAGAGCAGATTCCACTTGTACAGAAAAATATATCTTCTGGTTGGACTATTCCAACAAGACAGGAGACCACAAACAGTTTATCCTTTAGTTGGTTGAGATCAGAGGTTTTTGTTTGCTCTTCAGATAGCCAAAACAAACCAGAACCTTGAAAACATCAAAGACAAACAACAACGGTAATTAAAACTAAACAATAAACTTTAGGTGGTGATCTACTATGCCCAAGTAGTAGCCTAATGCTCAAACAGATACAATGAGAGGACATCTCCAACTAGATGTTTATGGTGCAATTTTGCAGAAGAAACTACAAAAGCATGCATTTAAATGCAAAAGAATCAATCAAAGAGAACCAATATAACTCCTAAAGCACTCATTTCCTTCATAATAGAGTTGCATTTTCAAATAATTTGTGGCATTGACAAACTATAAAAGCATGCATTCAAGTGCAAAAGTATTCAATGAGGAAAACCAAAAAAATTGTTCTAAAAGTAGTCATTTCATCTCAAGAGTTCATCAAAGACACAAACTTTAAGCGTATGTTACACATCATCATATTCCTCATCCCGTCTGTTATTCTAATTCTTGACCTTGATTGTTATACAGAACAAGAAATATAAAATTAAATCCCCCCCTCCCCCTTTACCTCTCTCAAAAGATCACCATTATCATAATATCTTCTCCAATTTAGACTTTTTCTCTTTAAACAACTCAATCCACAAATTAGAAATCCACAGCATACTAACACCAATAGCTGTAACAACAACAAACATCCAAGAAATCCAAATCCATCTGGGAATCACTTTATCAGCTCTCCCACTTATATAAAACACTCCCATCTGGTACACGAAAAAAACACCAAAAATCCCTCTAGCAACACTATAAAAGGCATAAAAATAGGGAGACAAAGAGGCATAGACCTTTGCAGCCAACTCATCATCGTTCCTCCTAACAGTTGCCAAAGTCCAAACATTCTGGCAAAAGCTGGTAATTTCAGCTAAAATCAAAAGAGAGAGTATAGCATACGCGCCATGGAAGACAACGTAGCGGCAGGTGATGAAAACAAAGAGAGTAGCCAAATGATGGCCAATGAAAAGGATGTCTGAAGGGATGAAAATAATGTAGTGAAGGAGATCTGCAAGAAAATAAGCAATGCTATAATCCAAAACTAAATTCTGGGTTTTTGTGTTTGATGAAGAAAAGCCACGGTTTTGGTCTGAAAAGATTGCAAAAGTGGCTAAGAAAACAGCTGGGGTACCATGGAAAAGAGACATTAAGCAAGAAGAAGCCTCAGGGCGGATCTTGGAACTCCAGCTACGGAAAACAATGAAGTAAGCAATTAAATATGTGGTAAAAAACACAGAGAAAAACAAAGGGAGATTTGGGATTGGGAAGAAAAGGGTAGTTTCCATTGATTTTTTTTTTCTTTTTCTTAGGCGTTGACTGGAGAAAAAAGTATGAGAATTCTGGAGTTGGGTTGGGTTAGACTTTGTGATGTTGGTTTGCTTGAAGAGTTTCTGGAAAAAGGAGATGGGCTGTCAGAAGACAAACAGGCGACACGTTTTTAAGGAATCAATGTTTCATCTTTCATGATTTAGCGCTTACAAAGGACGCTTTTGGCTGCGTTTATATTACGAGCTTATTATAGATTTACCGTACCAGGTCTGGTTCCCATTCATTTCTGTTTGTCTTAGTGACGCAGGGAATGAAAGCATGGTTGGAAGGGAAATCTAGTTTATCAGAAAATCTGTTATCTGTCCTTTGAGTGTTTGATTTTCAATGTGATTTTATAAATGCTTGTGAATTAATAACAATGGAATTATTAATCCAATTATAACCAAGTCTCAATTAATTTTTACATCCAAAAATATAAAGAAGATGGTTGACGTTCATAAGGAAAATCAGCTTCTCTTGGTTTATTTCTAGATCATTTTGTGATGGCTTTCAAGCCAAGTTTGAGCTAACTTGGCATAAGATGTGCAAATCCTTGATTAATGGAGGTTCAAATTTATCATTCTATTTAAATCCATGAATTAAATTTTCCCAAACATTTTTTAGTAAATACTACAAATAGATTTAAAATTTCAGCGAGGGGTTGACCCCGTTGCCCCATTGTGAATCCAAGATAGGAAGTTTAATCCCCAAAAACCGAGGCAAAATTTTTATAGCATCAATGTATTCTCTTTTCTATTCTTTTCCCTAAAGTAGTTTCACATAGACTGGCAGAGTTCAATCTATTTCTCCCTCCTCGGCATCATTTACAGGATTTGGAACACTAGGCGGCTCACCTTCTTCTTCTTCCTCATCATCCTTCATGTACAAACCCAGTTGTTCCAAAGGGTTGCTGCTTCCAAACTTGAAACTACCCAGGCCATCCTGAGAATGATCTGGGCTTGTTTCATCCACCGAGCTTGGCAAATGCTCGGCAGGGGCAGCTCTAAGCATTTCCAAGTCCTCAAGAAATCTAGAATTCTCATTGATTTCAACAGTCTTTTCCATCTACAAAACACCAGAAAAAGTAGATATTAAGTCCAGAACAAGACAACAGAGCCAAATTATGAAAATGTCAATGCAATGCATTCCTCTACCTTCAGCAATGCCTGCCGTGCCTTATCCCTCTCAAGCTCCCTCTTCCGTCTAGCCTCAGCTGCAGCTTCTGCTTCAGCTCGTCTTCGAGCATCTTCGGCAGCCTTGGCTTCTGCTTGCAACCGTGCCTTTTCTGGCCGACATCAACAAAATCGTTGCTTAGACATGCAAGATATTAATACACGAACTTCTCCATCTTGAAAACATATATATTAACTTGGGCATAACTGCGTTTTGAAAACCCAGAAACACTAGATTAAAGTTCAAACCTTTCTTCCTTTGCTGTTCAAGTTCCTCTCTCTCCCGGCGCAATTTCTCAGGATCCCCCTTTTCACCCTGATCCAGAATCAAAAACGCTCAAATAAGGTATAGGCATTAGGTACGCTTCAGGAACCCAAGTTTACAACTAACCTGTGTAGTAAGTGTCTTCTCTCGAGCCTTTAGTATGGTATCAGCAAATCGATTCTTCAATAAAGCAGCCCTGTAGAGTTTCTCAGGAGAAATCTGTCTCTCAGTTGGAGCACTGTCCCCTATATTTTAAATTCGATAAACAGTGAGATACAACTTTACATAAAAAAACAAAAAAAAATTCCTTCCATAATCTTCATTGATCTTACCGTCTTGGTGACTATCTGACTCAACAGAACTAAGCTTTGGCTGAGAAGTCTGCTCAAGCTGATCGAACCCACTAACAAATTCTGCAAGAGACCATGGATTAACAACCTCACATGTAAAGAAGAATTGACCATTTCAAGGCTTTGCCATTCAAGTAAGAACAAAAGTACAAGAACATTTCTCTCCTGACACTTGTGAAAATTCAAATATTATAAATTTAGACACTCACGATTCCTATCAATAGAATCATCAACACTTGTCTTTTCATCTAATTGAGCCCCGGAATCTACAACTTCCAGTACCTGAAGGATAATGCAAAGTAAGATGCTGGTTAAAAAGCAATCCAGCCCATTTGAAACCCCTTGGGGATAGAATAAAACTTTAAAGTGGATCAAACATACAATTATGGGGTCAAAGAACTCAGTATTATTATTTAAAACCAAATAGAACCAGCACACACCTTCAGTGCATCCACGGGACTTGATGCTTTAGCACCACCAGATTCACTGTCAGAACTGCCAGAGTCTGAATCTGTAAAGAAAACAAAAGAAAGCAGTCAAAAGACATGCTTGCACCAAACAAAATTTGGGAAAAATAACTAGTAAACAGCAGGAGAAAGTAAAGAAATCAACTTGAGTAATACTAGCAGTATCCAAAGAAAAGAGAAGTGAATAAACAGACGCACTTAATTTATGATGTCGGGGTCAAAAAAGAGTTATTATCCTAAACAAGTTTTTGTATCCCTTAACCAGTTTAAAACACATAGCCAAAAGTAACTGGATTAACAGGTATGGTATGGAAGCATAAATGTGAACAACCCCGTTCTTGGCCGTACAGTTTCCAAAAGTCTAATTATAGTGAAAAATTAAGTAAGCATGCTTACCAAATGTGGGCTGGTAGGTAAATGAGTAGCATAGAAAACTGATAAATTGAATCCAAAAGAAAATAGGCAACTGCAGATTCATCATTTAAGAAAAACAGAATGAAGGATGCATACAAAAAAAAAAAAAAAGAGCAAGGAAAATGCAATTACCTCTAGAGCTGCCTGAACTGACAGACTTTATGCTTCTATAGCCTGCATCCTTCTCTATCTCCATAGGTGGATTACTTGACACAGGAGGCTCATTTCCCCCAATGTCAACATCCTCATCAGCCAGGTCATTCCCTGCAAATGCAAAACACAAACGGAGAAAGTCAGAAGGAATTCTTCGAATGTAGCTCAGAAGGTAGGATATTAAGCACAAGGATTTGAAAGACTACCTTTGGCTTGTTGCATGGATGAATAACTCAGTCCAGATTTATTCAATAACTGTATCAGAAAAAATTTCCCCAAAAGAAAAAAAATAGGTTTAGAAGTAGGTAACCACTTTGCATCTATATATTACTTTGAAGCATCAAAAGCAAGCAATTATACTGATTTTTCAGCCATTACATGGTGTAGATAAGTACCTGAATTTCACAAGGTTCAGCTCTTGATTGGTTATTATGTTTCTCTTGCAAATACTCATCTAAAAGCTTCCGCAATGTGAACAAGGTATCATCACTGAGGTCGTCAATATCAATCTCAATTTCTTCCTCTCCAGATTCCCTTCCATTTGAACTGTGCTCCCTCAAGAAATCAATGATATGCATGGGAATTTCCGCAAGTAAAGATTCCAGTTCTCTGCCAAGATTGTGCTTTTCCTCATCCGTCATTCTCCTTACAGGCTCCGGTATAACCTGTTGGGTCACTGAGGTTGTCTTTCTCTTTTTTGCAGGAGGCATTACCTTAGAAATTTCTATGTTCTCGGGAGGAGCTTTACTTTGTACCAACTGGGCACCGATAACAGGTAACTTCTTCTCAATATTTTTCCACCTCACTTCAAAAAACTTGTTAAGTGTATCAGCCATAACATGGACATCATTTCCAGGGGGATTATAGGTCATTGCATTGCTGAAAGTAAGCCTCACATCAGCACAAAACTCCAAGGGGCTTGCATATCCACCTGAAGCTATCTTCCTTTTAATTGTTCCTAGATCCATCGGGTGCTTTATAACAGTAAAGTAATCTGGAATATTCAACTTCACTACATCTACAGGTTGGTTGAAGACCCACCCATACTGATGCCCCATCAATCGCTTTAGCAGGCCCTCACACTGCTTCATCAAGATAATATTTGTGGTGTTTGCTTCTGAAGCATGTTTTGCAGACTTAAATTTTCCTGAAGAACTCCGAATCCACCCACACGCCTTGCCACTCAGAGGATTTCCTTTCTTCCCTGGACCAGAAGCCATCACAGACTTCTGAATATCCTGTACATGAGGTAAAACCTGCCCATTGCTACAACTAAGAATATCACTGGAAGATGATACGGTAACCCCATTTGTCCTTGGCAACTCAACTTTCTTCTGAAGCATCCGTATCTGCTCCAGTTCATGTCTCAAACTATGTATCAAATCGTTTCTTTTAGACTGTGACATGTTTGACAGGGAAAGCACTTGTATAGGGACACCAAAAGTGTCACGTTTATCAGGGTTCAAACTGATACATTTCCTTGTTGGGGCACTTGAATCTTCTGAAGCAGTAATCTCAGTATCAACTCGTCCCGAGCTACCAGAGCCCTCTGATTCACCAGGAGGCTCATATGGTCCACAATAATACCCTCCTGCAAACCTATCAGTCTTTGCCAACATCTTAGCCAAAACACCCTTTTTCTTACTTCCCTTTTTCAATGTAAAGCAGTTATTTGTTTAATCACCATACTCTGCATATATCAACCATGGGAGCAAAATTATCCCATTGGATTTCTAAAGTAACTTTATACACCACCCTTAAACACAACTCTTAAAGTAAACTTTGATATTTGTTTTAAGCTAATATAGTTTCTATCTATTGTAGAGTCATAAAGGAGCGAGAAAATGGGTGAATAAAGAGTTCAACTACTTTAAAAGGTTAGGCCTTTTATTTGGAAAGGTCCGTGCTACTGGAAAAGGAGTGGAAGCATTGGCAGAAGCTGTAAAAAAGCTTGATTGTGAAGGAAATGGCGAAGGAAATGATGAAAGTGATGGTGGAGACCTAAAAAAAATTCTGTGAATCAAAATGCTTATGTTGAGAAGAATGTTGAAAGCTCTGATAAAAAGTATTCTGAAGGTGGTGAAGCATTAGCTGATTGCTTGGTAGAGGCGGTTCACATCTTTAGCTCCTACTTTTGGAACTACCCCATCTTTTGAAATACACCAGATTAAACCCAACAGAACATTAATAAGAATCCAGTCTCCCTTTCCACATTGAATATACCCAGATTTAAATCTTTTCCAACGATGCAAAAGAAATTAAATTGCATGACAATTAATTGAACTTATTTATTGTTAAATTAAATCCTTTAACATGCATTTACCAGGATCCTGAAATTTTTAACCTTTTTTTTTTTTTACTTCTTTTAAACAACCCATCTTTAAAAACCTCATTCACCAGATTAAACCCTATAAAACACTAAAAATAACCCAAAATTCACATTTAATCATTTTCAGGCATGCATGGGAAATTAAAATTACAAGATAAAGAGAAGCTAGATGAACTGATTTGTATTTGAAAATTCATAGTAACATTTACTAGTTCAAAGCTCAAATCTTTACACCAGAAGAGGTTTGATACAACAAAACCCTAACCCAATACCAAACTCCAAACTCCCAAAAAACCCAAACCCGGATTCAAAAGAATGAACTCTAAAACCTAATAGAACTTACCAGTCCGCCACTTCTCCTTCGCTGTTCCTCGAATCTCGAAAACCCTTTCTTCAATTCCCTAATCTTTTCAGCGACGAATTAGAGGATATAAACAAAAATAAACTAGATAAACCCTAGATCAAGAAACCCTAGAGCAATTAATGATTAATTTTTTTAATAATAAAAATTGATTAATCTTTTTATTGGAATTTTTGTAAATTTGGATCGCTAAAAATTATTAGCGAAAAGCTTAAAAAACCTAAAAAAAAAAAAAAGGAGAGAGAAAATACGAAAAGAGTTGGCCTTCGAAAGATTTAAAAAAAAAGGGCTTTTGCTTACTTTCGAGGAACTATGACCATTGGATTCAAGATGAAGAGTGATCGGACGGTTACAGTTATCTACGATCTCAGCCGTCGGATTTTGACATGTTGATTTAGAAAAATCGATCTGTCAAACTTTTTGTCTTTGTGGAGTTGATTAAGTAAATTAATAACGCGGGTTTTCGGTGACCGATGATAAAGGGACAGCCAAGGGAGGAAAGTACGGTCACAGTTCGATCTTATTGGAAGAAGTTTTTATGGAGAGTTAAATTTATGACGTGGTGGAATGGTATTGGATGAGATAAGCTGAGTTCAGTGAACATGGGTTTGACTTTGGTTTGTTCCGGAAGGTACTAGAGAAATCCATCAATCATATGTAGATTTTAAGGCATTCTTTAAAATTAGTATAAATAGTAATATTTTCATTTAATGCATTAAAAATCACGAATAAAATTATCAATTATTATATTAACACAAAATTATTACTATAAATTGTATATTCATGAACTTTAAACAGTATTTAAAGATACTCGTCGACAAAATCTTATATGTAAATAAGTTTAAATTAAATTTGATAATTTAAAATACAAATATGATAAAAATAAAATATATTAAAATAACATAATTTAAAATTTTAATAATTATTATATATTAATTAATTAAAATTAAATATATATTTTTTATATTTTTATATTTATATAAATTTTATGTAAAATATAATTTGAATATATAAATTATAATTTTTAATCCGATGTATAATTCAAGATTTTATAAGATCTTAGCCCGTTTCCATTAAAGCCACTTGCCCATTTATATTTGAGCCCAAATATAAAAAAAAAAAACTGGGCTTTGGGGCCCTTTTGAGTTCTAAACCTGTCAGATCTACGCCCAGTGCCCATGTCTAAGTGTAGTTGTCAACCATTTTCCCATATGCTCGACCTCATTTTCAACTTTAAAAAATGTCATGGTCTCACTTAAACAATGAAATCTCATGAAAGTTAGGTCACTGTTGAAGTGATTAGTAGTTCTGAATTATTGGTATTGAATGCTTATCCATCCTTATTGGAATAATAGTTTCATATAATGACGTAAAGGTAAATGAAGTGAAACCCAATCCATTTGTTGGTATCAAGTCACTTTGATTGCCAATAATAATAATAATATTTAATAATATATAATGCTTGAAAATGTAATTTTCACTTTTAAACTAAAAAAATTATATGAAGATAGAAAAAAATATATATAGCCAAGGTATTTTTAAAAGTAATTTCAAATCAATTACCCAAAAAATTTTCTCCATGCTCCAACTTTTGTCATTTAGCTGTTTAATTTTGGTACTAACGAAATTTTGGCAGCAAGCCAGAATAATATCCACCAATAATAAGGCGGTTCAATTGATAAAAATTATTTGTTTTAATGTAAATATTTTGGATTTAAATCTAATAATTTATTATTAAAATTATTTTAAATATATGATTTTTAATTATTATTTTTAAATTATTAAATATAATAAATTTTATGAAAGATTGAAGAATTTATCAATCTTTAAATTTTCGTAAAATATATATATTTTAGAATAATATCCATCGATGATGCCATGTTTGACCTGAAAAAGATTAAGACTGACACAGACACTCCCAATCTCTCGACCCTCATTGGACGACACCGCAGCTGAGTAACAGGAGGCGGGGACCCTTCGAACCCCTTATTTTCATCCAATGGGATTCGTCCGCGTCACTTCAGAAATCTATCCCAAGATCCGCCACCCTCTCACACCAGCCACGCGTCCTCCGTTGTACAATTATCACTTCCAGCAGTTGTCACCTTTCCCCACTCTCAACCCCACGCGTGCTAGCACTCTAATCACATAATAATTCAGTAATTCATGCATATGGTATTTGATTCATTAGCGGTGCATGTCACTCTAAATTTTTTTGTTATAATTTTACAATTCTCTGATTTTATAAATAAAAAATATATAAGTGTTTATCAGTTATAAATATTGATAAATCTTGTATAATTATAAATTATATTTAATTATAATATAATAACTATAAATTATATTCTTCCATTAATTAAAGGTCTGGCATTGATTTTTTTTTCAAATATTAATATAATTTTTAAATTGACGATAAAAAAACCGTGAAAGATAAGATCGAAAGCATTATAGAGAAAAGAATATGATATATGTCTAGTTTAATTTTCATTTTATATTTCAATAATGATAACGTAATTAATTAAATTATTATTAATAAGTTTTGATGACTTAATAATCAGAATATTGCTGATGCGTCATTAAAATATAACAAATATTAATATATTTATTATCTCTATTTTTATATGTAAGATTTACTCACAGTGAAAGCCATACTTTTAAATAATTATTAAAATTCTGTTTGTTTTGTAAAGAAAATTAAAATAATTTGTGTATTTTTATATTTATTGGATAAAAAATTAATTTATCATTCGAAAATAATTTATTAATCAATAAAAAATAATATTTTTAAAATTATTTTCCTCTTTTCATAAAATTATTTTTTAAAAATATTTTTTAAATCAAATAAGCACATTAACCAAAATTTTTTAAAATAAATTAAGCACTTGTTTTTATTAACTCGGAAGGAATTGAGTCAGCTTTGCAGCGAACATGGATTCAGTTGAAGAAGATATCAACGTTTGCCTTCACGCGCTTCAGTGCAGGAAATGTCGATATGACCTTCAACCCAACATGCTCGTTCAAAACAAATGACAAAGCACCACGTGTTCGGTAATCTGGAACCAACCCATAAACTTTCTCCAAATAACCCAAAAAAAAAATCAAAAGCCGAAAAAAAGCCACTCCACTTCAAGACAGAATATTGATGCCAACTCCCGAGGTACGGCCACGTGTTGCCTACTTTTACGTTATTTGAGACACGTAATCGATTTTCATTTGCAGTAAATGGGCCAATCAGAAGCTTCGAACAGGCCAAAACAGGGAACTTTTTTAATGGGACCCATTGGGTTTCAACCAATTAAGTATAGTCACTGTTTTAAGTGTCTCCTCAGACACGTGGCTTTCTCATATCTTGGCCACGATTGCTGCCCTATGATTATCGCTCAGCTCCCTTAAAGCCTTATTGGAAAAAAAAAAAAACAAAACAAAAAAGGAAAGAGAAAATAAAACGATAAACCAAAGAGAGAGAAAGAGAGAGGGATTGTTGGGTTTCTTTTTGGAAGAAGAAATGAAGGGTGGTGATCCATGGAGCAGGCTAAAATGCGCCGGGGGTGTACAAGATAAGACGATAATCAACCGGATAATGCTCAGATTCCGGCCGATTGCTCCCAAACCGGTGACCGGATGCTCAGTTTCCGGCGACTATATGTTTAGTAACAAGAACTTGTTTGTTAGTAGCAAGAGAGCAAAGAAAAAATACGTTAGGGTTTGTAAGAAAAATAATAGGAAAAGAACAATCTTGGGTGAAGCTAAAGAAGATAAGGATGAGAAGAAGAGTTTCGTTACTCTACAGCTCATGCCAGAGAAAGCTGATCTAGAGAAATCAATGGTTATTGAAAGGTCATGGGGTGGTGTTGATGATGATCCAGATCGAACGGTAGGTAATAACTATCATTTTCATGAGGACCCACCATCGCTGTGCTTGATGTTGAAGAAAATGGTAGCAGCAGATAACGTGGCGAAAATTGGGTTCTTGGATCAGACGGCGTTGATAACCTCCTCCAAGAGGAGGGTGACGGTGGTGGAGTCGTGTGTGACGGTAGAGAGCGTGACGGACACTTGCATGGATGAAGGAGAGATGGGGAAATGTACGGACGTCGAGAAAATGAAGAATCTTGAGAAGGACACGTGTCCTGGTTTTGTATCAGATAGGTTGAATCGGGTTTTCTGGGTTAACCAAGCTTATAAAAACATGGTAGGCTTGGACGGCGGGCAACAGGCTGAAATCGCCGTGGGGTTGCTAGTAAAAGACGGGTTCATGCTTCCGAACGGTGGTGCATTTTCATGCCGTGTAGGGTTGCAGTACGGCGATGGAAAGGGTAAGAAGTACTCGAAAGTGGTTCCATGCGATGTGTGGAAGATGAGCTACGGTGGATTTGCGTGGAGGCTCGATGTTAAGGCTGCTCTCAGCTTGGGACTCTAACAAAAGGAAAAATCAAAGAAATGATTATTTCCATGGTTTTGCAGGTAATTTAAAGTTTTTTGTTTGCTTAAAAATTTGTGAAGAAAACAAGAAAAATAGTATATACAAAACAATGGTTAAAAAAATAAATATGTAGGTTTGTGTTTGTATGTGTTGGATTATGAGATTTATAGTGTATTGGGAAAGGAAGATTATATTTAGAGGAAAAAATAAAGAGAAAAAAATAATTTGAAATAGTGTTTAAATCAAAACAAGTATATAGAATAACTGAAATAAAAAGGCCATCACAAAAAAAATTAATAAATAAATTAAATTAATAAAAACTAAAAGCCAAACATGATTTTGTGCTATTAATGTTAATTAACATTCATGTATAAAGTTTTTAAATTAATATTTTAGCTATATATGCTAATTTTACTCATATTTAATGAGAAACTAAATTTTTTATTTGATCGAAGATAAAAACAAATATTAAATTTTAAGAATAAGGATGGATATGATTTTAAATTTTTTATCAAATATAAAGATGAGCAATAGAGTCCTCACCTGGGTTTTGTACACGTATCTTATATATATTTATGTATATTTAATAAATAGTTTTTTATTAAATAATGTAAAATTTTATTTTAGATTAATTAAAATGAATATATTTCTATTAAAAATATATTAAAATATATTTATAAAAAATTATATAAATATGAAAAATAAAAATAAATAAAAAATTTTGGTTTTTATTTTTTATTTTTAATTAAGGATATAAGAATTATCTATATCTATTAAATATTAGCAAGAATGGGAATGAGGACATATTTGAAATACACATCAGGCATGAGTATAAGGATGTGTATAATATAAAAATCTAAGAATACAGATGAAAAATGTTTTATATGCTTAATAC
Source organism: Durio zibethinus (assembly GCF_002303985.1). The sequence continues at coordinate 25,368,428 of NW_019168470.1, forward strand.
CATACTTATTAATATCTCTAATGTTAACTATCATTAATCGGTTATTGTATATATCCATTCATTAGGTCCTTTTAAAATTAACAATAGTGAGAGGACTTAGATATGTAATACTGTCATATATCTTCAGTAAATAAGTATTGAAAAGCTAAGTGTAGAGTAAGAATTAAAATCGATTATCTTTATAAGAAATTATCAAATATAAACAATCATAACTCATTAATAAACTATGATATTTTAGTCGGTGCTCCAAACTCAAGCTCTTTATTGGCATAAACATCGAGTAAGTGATTTGACTTTTATGAAACTATGCATCTTGCTACACTTGCTTGTTTCAACAAACCTTATTATAGCAACTTTTTCTTTGTGAATCAATGATATGTTTAACAATTTAATAAGATGTCTGATGCAGAAGATCCATTACTTTGAAAATTGCAAAGCATACTGTTTATGTCACTGCAAATCTAATATATATATTATATAACAACATACATAAACAAAGTTTACCACATAAGTACTTATGTGAACAATTCTCTTAAATGACACATAAGATAGTTTTTTAAAAGAATAAGATAATTTCTTTTAATTACAAATCAAATAATTTTAAATTTATTCAAATATCAAAATTATTCAAATTATAATTAAAAATTAAATTAATTTAGAGATACATATTCTAAAATTAAAAATATAAAATATGAAATTTATTTTTTTAATAAATAATTTTAGTTGTTTATCAAATAACTTTATTTAAAAAATTATTTAATTATAAAAAAATTTCAAACATGTTTAAAAATTACAAATATTAAATTTATACAAATATTTGAACAATTCTTTTTATCTTGATTAAAAAATTTTGATTTAAAAAATTATCTTTCAAAAAAAATTTCAATTTATTTTTTCTTTTTTCGCATATTTTCTAACATTTTTCATATTTTATATAATAATTTAGTCAAGATTACTAAAGTGAAAATGTGTCAATATATATTTTATTTAAGATTACAAATGTAATGTGTTATACAATAATTTTTTTACTTTTTCAGTAATTTTTTTAAGGTCTATTCTATTACTATTGTAATTTTTTTTGTTTATAAATTTTTTCTAAGATATATTTTATTGCTATTATAGTTTCATTCTTATGAAAATAAGTTTTTTTAATTTATTTTTTCACATATTTTTCATATTTTGTATAATAATTTAGTCAAAATTACTAAAGTGAAAGTATGCTAATACTTCTTTTATTATTTAATTTGTCATTCAATAATATATTTTTTTATTTTTTTAAAAAAGATATAATTTATTTTTATTTGATATAATTTTACAGGTATATAAATATTATTGTAAATAAAAATATGACAAAAAAATACATAATTTTTTTGTTGTTTTCAAAATGTTTATTTTTTAATGATAAGTCAATATATATGAATTATATATATATATATATTACGAGTTTTAAATATTTGAATATAATTTTAATAAGAAACTAATTTATATATATATTCATATTAAATAAATAAAATTCGTGCATCACGCGAGTTATAATTTAGTTATAATAATAAAATAATAGATTGATTAACTATTAGACTGAGAGAAATAAGATGGCCAAAATGAGAGAATTTATAAACTTTTAACTTATATTTCACACAATATTTTGCAAGGGAAATTGGAAATAAGATAGGATAGGATGTGATGCCTTTATAGTGAAATAGTTATACATATTTATATTCCAAAAAAGCTACATAGCACTATTACACAACATTATAATGACAATAACTATTGATGAATAATATGTAAAATGAATCATAGAGTCATTTTCCAATGCATCATAGAGTCATTTTCCTATTTTGTCATTCTATAGACCAAAATACTATTAGGTCAAATTATTTGTTGGAATACACAGCTCAGTTATATATAAACAGAAAAAGTTTATGAGAGTATTTTTAGATCTGTTGTCCAAGCCTTTTACATTAGAGAATGAATTTTATCTCAAAACTGTAATTGCTAAATCACTATATTGCTAAAACCTTTAATGAATGAGTTTCCACCCTATTAACAAAATTCCCAAGATTTTATTTGACATTGATGATCTTGATTTTAATTTAGATCAATGACTAAACAACTAATGTTATGAGCCCGCTTCAAGAGTAAATAACTCTCACTTAAACCTGTCATCAAATTATAATCCAATTCATAAGTGAAAAACTTTGATGCCTTATTCCTATCCAAGTTTCAACATATATAATTTAATATGCATGTCTAATTAGCTATGTTAGATAATTAACTTATTAGACTTGCATTTTTTTTATAAACGTGAAGCCTTATTAGCTCGATAAAAGTAAAAGTTATGTTATCATATCAACTTCATTAAAGTTATCTACTTTTATTAAAATTATTTATTTATTTTATAAAATTATTTGTCGTGTTATATAAAGTACTTAAAAAGATGTGTTAGTCTAATCATGTCCATTTATTAAGTCATTTTCACTATAATGTTGGGTAATATTGATGTCTAGCTTTTTAGGACTATAAATATGTGTAACTCTTTCACTATAAAGGCATCACTTCATATCCTATCTTATCTTCTTCCCAATTTCCTATGTGAAATATAAGTTTTAAGTTTCTAAAATTTTTTTTGGGCATCATTTTCTTTTTTAAATTAAACATCGGCTTAAAAGTTAATATGTTTAATTCCATAAGAATATGATAGCTAATGAGATTAAACTCAAATCTTTGAATTCCATATTTTACTACAAGTATTTCTTCCAGAGTATAATGTAGTGGATCTAAAAATCTTTTAACTTTTTGCATTTGTATCCATGTATATGTTGTTTTCCATTTTTTTCTGTTATTAGTTTAAAAATTCTTTTACCGTCATAGGGAATTTGAAGAGTTGGAAGTGACTTTGATTTTTGTTTGAGAATTTATACAAATTGTTTTTACTTTTAGGATTGTTGAAGGAGTTCTTTCTTCAACATCAGTAGATTGATGAATATAATGAGCTTAAAGTGTTTAAAACATAGTCATATACATAAAAAAAAATTTTAGAAGAAAGTATTTATAAACATACAAATATTTATGTTGGTTAAAACTCTTAAAGATTGCAAGTTTGATATAATTTATACATGTAATTTTTTTAGATAAATTAAATAAATAGGAGTCGAAAAGTAAATGATAGAGTAAAAATTTTTAAAATTTTCAACAAAATAGTGATTGATGATTGTGATGAGTATTAAGTATTTAAAGCATACTCGTACATTAAAGTTTTACAAAAAAAAATTTTTAAATTCAAATAATTATAATTAATAATTAATTTTTTTACTTGAAATTATAAATCTTTATCAATAGAAATTAAAAAATTTAAAATTTAAAAGATTTATTAACAGATCGTAAATTATTAATTATTTTATTTTTATTTTGACATACTACTAACTTTGTGGTGGCATATGTCTAGTGAATAGTTGTATTAATTTTAGTGAACAAACATTAGAACTAGTATCACAGTATAAATACGTTACTTTGAGTTAGATCCACATCTTTATCGAATCCGCCACGCGTCCCTCTTCATGCTGTCATGCTTCGTTTCATCAAATCACCTTTTCCACGCTCTAACTTGGTACGTGTGCATCACTCCCGAGTTTAGGTAATTATTTATTTTTTAGTTTTCTAAGTTTTGGAGTGATGTTTAGACAAATCAGTTGATTTAACATAAGTTTTTATCATATAAACCTTTAAAACATATAAAAAAAGGAACTGAATTTAATTTATCAGTCATGATTATATTTAAATTTGAGTTTATGATTTTTTAAAGAATTTAAAATGTTAAATAATTAAATTAAAAAATTTAACTTTCAACTTAAAATCATTAACGAAATATAATTATATACAAAATTTATTTTGTATCCGGTAATTAAATATATTTTACAATGAGTTTGTTTATTATATGTTATCAATAAAATTTTTAAATTTTACAAATAATATTATAATTTATTATAAATATTTTTTATTCTATTGAATTTTTATTTTTAAAATACATAAAAAATATGATAATTTTTTAATCTCGTTGATAGAATTTTAAAATTTTCTTTTTTTAATCATACTTCTAAAAATTTTATTAATGTAATTAGTTGTAAGGTGATGTACACGAGGGAAGAGGGCGAGTGGAAGAAAGTAAGACATGAAAGTATAGAAACCGAATTTAAAGGTCGAAAGCTAACAAGCAAAGACCACGTGTACACTTTCCTGAACCTTCCCCCGTCAAAAAGCCTTATTTGCGCTTTCCACTTCATTTTAGAGTACAGAAACTCTGGTCTCGAGACAATGCCCACGTGTCCCGCTCTTTCTGCAGTGCTGGACACAAGCCTTCTTGTCATTGGTCCTCATCGTGGGCCCATCTCCAACGCTCAATCACACGAGATTCGCTACCCTCACATTCTCTTGGGCCCCACACATAACTTTCAACCAATCAAATCCCCCACTGTTCCTTGTTACCCTAGCCACGTGTCACTTCTCTGTTGATTTGCCGCTATCATTATCACTTCTCATAAACAAAACCTTTCCCAAAAAAAAAAAAAAGCTCTGAAATTTAATGGAAAAGGTGGAGATTTTCAAGGGAGAAGGGAAGAGAGCTCTGATTTAGCTGGCGGCGGCGGAGAGATGAACGACGGTGAGAAATGGAGCATGGCTAGCTACACAGGGGGTTCACAAGACAAGACAGTGATCAATCCGATAATGCTAAGATTCCGACCGATAGCTCCAAAACCGGCCTCCGGAGAGTCAGGTTCTGGTGGGGTTCAGTTTGATAACAAAAGCTTGTTGCTTTGTAAGCCCCGAACTAAAAGAAAGTACGTTAGGGTTCGAAAGAATAATATCAAGACAAAGAAACGATCATCATCAGATCATCTTCATAATGAAGAAGCTTCAAAGAATCCTGAAAAGATTGTTACTTTGCAGTTATTACCAGAGAAATCCGAACCAAATGGATTGATTAACAAGCAAAACGGTGCAGTTTTGGAGCAAAATCAAGATCCACCTTTTTTATTTAACTTGAACTTCAACAGCCGTTGGGTTGATCATATCGGAGTTGTTGAAGAACCTGATCGGACGGTGGTGGAGTCGTGGGTGACGGTGGAGTGCGTGACAGACAGTTGCATGGAAGGAAGAGAGCTAGGGAGTACGGACATGGAAAGGATGAAGAATCTGGAAGCTGACACGTGTCCAGGCTTTATATCAGATGGTTTGAACAGGGTTCGGTGGGTTAACGAAGCTTACAAGAGGATGTTGAGGGTTGGGGAAGGGAATCAGGGGCTATCATCACCGCCGGAGATAATGGTTTGGCTTGTGATTAAACAAGAGTTGCCTAGGCTTTGCAGTGCATTTTCATGCAAGGTAAGGTTGCAGTACACGTTGAAGAAGGACAAGTGCTCGAGAACGTTGCCGTGTGATGCCTGGAAACTGGATGGTGGTGGTGGTTTTGCATGGCGGCTGGACATCGAGGCTGCTCTCAGTCTTGGCCGTTAAGGAAAATCACATATCTAAGGAGTAAATAAAGAGAAAAATGAAGCAAATCAGTAGAAAAATCAGGTAATTTAGACTTTTTTTTTACTTAGAAGAATGTACTCCTAGCTAGTTAAATAAAATTATAACAATGAAGACTAAAAATTATGTAAAAGAAGGAACTGGTATCGTGTTCTAGGTATTAACCAATCAAATCTCATATTCTTAGGAATCCTAAGCTCTGGGATTTTGCTTTTTTATATCTGCATTTTTTTAGTTTACCATATGATTTATTGAAATTTAGTTCAGTGGATCCAAACATTTAATAAATTAAAAGTTTAAATTTTAACATTTATAATATATTTTTGCTTATTTTTGAATCGTGATCTATTATTTAAAGATTAGTTTGAATACAAACGCATTCTCAGTAAGATTACTTATTGAAAACTGTATAAATTTTGCAAATATGCTATTTGGATTTCATCGTCAGACACGAATAATAGCTTTTTTTATTTTTCATTGGAGCTTTTAGGTGCTGTCAAGAAACACAATATTCTCCTTTTTTTAATATATCTTTATCCTTTCAATTATATTATAAAAAAATCCTTACATTTTAATCTTTTCTTTTCTTTATTTTTATTTTTTTATTTAAAATTTTAAAATAATTTTGCTAATTTAATATAATAAAAATACTATTTAATATATTTTTAATTTTTAATTATTATTTGATATAAAAATAATTTGATAATTTTTAATAATTTATTAATTATATATATTAAATAATTTAAAATTTTATTATATATAATTTTTAACTTAACATTTTTAATATATTTTTTATTATATTTTATTTCGTCATTATACTTACAGTTGCATATAAATATATATTATTATTTATTATAATAATTAATTTTATTTTTATTATTATTTTTAATTTTATCAAAATTAATTTTATTGAATTAATAAAATAAATTTTCTGGCAGCTGCATGTGCCACTGCCAATATTAGTTTTTTTATTTGCCAGGAGTTTTTTATAGGGACAAAAATGGGACAGGTGGATGATGCTCTTCTTGGTAGAATGAAAACCACCAGCAACATAGTACAACTTTTTTTTTCTAAAAAAATTTAGTGACATGACAAAACTAACTAGCCATAGCTAAGGTAATTCAATTTAACATAATTTACTGATATGCTGGTCCGGTCCGAACTGATTTATTTATATTGGATCAAATTTAAATATTAAATATATATATTAAATTAAAATTAAAAAATTAAAAAATATTGAATTGAATTAAATTATATATATGTTTTAAATTTTTATAAAATATAATAATAATTTTATATTAAAATTTATTTAAATATATTATAATTTATATTAAAATAATATATAAAAAATTAAAAATTAATAAATCAAATTAAATTCATAAAATTTAATTTAATTTGATTTCACTCGAATAAAAATATAATTTAAATTTAAAATTTAAATCAAATTTTAAAATTTTATAATATTATATAATATCTAAAAAAATTAAATAGAATTTGAATCTGGACCATTATCACTTCAGCGGATGATGACAATGAGCTGTTTGCTTTTTGTGCTGTTTGTCCCTTTTGCTAGGTAGGTAGAAGGGGAGTCTACTAATTGAATTCTTCAGTTTTGGTTGTAATGCGAGGATTGGCTGCTTGAAATTGGGTTGTTGCCTGAAACACCTTTTACTCTTGTGCCTGACGTCTGTTCTTTTTCTCTAGGGACAAATGGCGTTTGAAAGCTCCTGTTCAGCCCTCAACTTTAGACCTAGGATTCCACTTCCCAGATAACTAAGCAAGGTTAAGAATCAAAGCACTAAAACAGCCAAGACCACAATAATACAAACTTATGAACAAAAATTAATAGTTTTTCCCAAAGTACAATAATGGAGCTGAGGTGTGTCTGTTGCAAACATTTCAAGGCAAATTATGCAAGAAGGGTTGAAAACACACTCACATTGGGTTAAAGCAAAACAAGTTCAGGAAGTATTGAAAATTCTCATATTAGGCACCAGCTAGGCTATAGCTCTCGCTCTCTCTCCTCAAACCTAACTGCTACTAGTAATGGCTCATAGATAAGTGTTATATCATAGAGTTATTCTTGAATCTTTTATACGTTTGTCACACTAAATCCAAAAGACTTAAAGTTCATGGATGAAAATATTGAGGAAAATATATAAATTGGGGGGGGGGGGGGGGGTTCAAGTGAAATGCTTCATGGAAACAAAGGATGGTAGTCATCCTCGTATATATGCTTATAGATAATAGAACTAGAACAATATTGGGGTGTTTCCGATGTAGTACTTATTTGAGTTCATTATTTTTAGAAAACAGTTTTAGTGTTAATTGCCAACCGAGATTGATTAAGTTGGCAAAGATTAAATATTTCATTTATAATATTTAGGTTGGATTGATATTGTTAGTAATCTTTTTAGAAGACGATTTGTAAGTTTAACATAAATTTTCGTTAAGATCTGCAGAACCTCATCGTAGAATAAAGCAACTTCCTCTCACCTAAACATTTTTTTCATAAAACAATTTTAGTGTTAATTAGTACTAGGATTGTTTTTGCATTTAAAAAAATTAGTGCATTGATGGAAAGGAAGTTTAAGTAGCAAGATCATCTAGGGCAGGTTTATTTTTTTTGGCAGAAGCTATAAGAAATGATGATCGATGCATGTGTTTGATCATTAAGCTATATTTAGCCTACAAGGTGAGGGATACATGAATTAAATAGGTTGGATTGGACCACTAACGATTGGCATTAATGAATATATATATACATATATATATAGGAAACTAAATATATGATTATGATAAATGCTTATCAGACTGCTTAAATGCAACATTCATGACCTCTTTTGGATAAGAATAATTGAACTTATCCATTGCCCATGCATACAATAGTGTTATGTATAGTGGAATTTAGGTAAGATGGATAGCTAAAAGTCTAGAATTAGGTGAATTGAGAGATTGAATCGAAATGAGTGAGTTGATTTAATTAATAATATTCCTCTTTAAAGTAAACTAATATTGCCAATGGTACGTTAGTTCAGTAATGTTGGAGTCTGACTCCAGAATCGAGAGTTTGAATTCAAACTTTAATAGTAACTCAAAAAATTAAAAAAAAAAAAACTAACATTATCTTTGATGGCAATTCATTCAAGTTATATCTTAATTAGTATGTTATCACTACTCTAATTTGGTTAAAATTTGGGATCTAACTTAATTTCATTCCCTCTTCCTTTAATTCCTTAAATATATATATATATATATGTGTATGCTTATATCTTCGTTAATGTTATAATATTTTTCCTGTTGGATGAATCACTTGCTATTTTCTAACAAAATTTCCTTAATTTGGCATGGTTTTCTGATTGATGACCGTCGACGTCGAAGGATAAAAAAAAAAGAACTGAACCTGAACAGTTTACTCCTGGAATTGTATATATGCATGGTAAGCGTTGAACTCAGAGAATTATAAAGATAATGTTGAATAATTTCATTGCTATGGCAAGCTATCCTATGGATCAAAGCTTGAAGCTAGGTAGCCCAGATTTTTGGTTGAAACATGAATCAAGCACTTCACCAAAACAAACTAATTTGGGTGAAGGATTGAAGATGTAGGGCCTAATTTGTATCTGTTAAACAAGTTTAAAGTAGATGATCTGCTCAAGATGAACATGGATTGAATTAATTCTATGTAGAAAAACATTGTAGCAATTAATATGTATAAATCAAAGCTGGTATGTGACTTATAAGATTTTTTTTTCTTTGATTTCAGGAAAGGAATTCAAACACTGCTGTTACGGATTTTATAATTGAAATTATCAATATTTGAATTATGTTACTAAAATTTTGTTGGTACTTTTAAGATTATTAAATTAGAAGAATATTAGCTAAAGAATAACCCAGTTTCTGGGTAAAGTCACTATCATGGGTCTTTCCTTAGATGCTACCAAATCTAAACATATCAGACAATATCCAATACTTAATCTCGAAAGATTTCATCTCATCGTGTTTGTTATGGACTCCTAGCCAGGATTCACCTGGCATGTCATAAAATCCAAGCATTATTGGGTGGATCAAGTTAAAAGAATATTTTTCAACATCCTAAAATTAACACAAGGGAACCAATATTGGTTCAAATGATAAAGAATGTATTTTTTTGAGATTTTCCAAGTTTAATTTTGATGGAAGGTTGTTCGAAGATAATTTTTTATAAATTTATTAAATTTTACGTAAATAAATTTATTTGAAAATATCTTAAAAAAATATATCAAACAAAATTTAATAACCCTTTACCACGTAAAAAAAATTAACATAAGGAAGTTGGTCTTGTCATCATATACAATATATGTACCTAATCTAGTTTTTTCTGAACCAATTTATGTTTGATCAGTTCTAAAGGTATTCTTTTTAGAGTATATTTTGTTTGAAAAGATGTCGTAAATCATAATATTTGCAATCAAATTAAAAGTTAATAAAAGTATTTTCTAAAATATTTATTTCTTCAAAAATTATTGCTTTTAGGAATTTCACAACAAATTCCCATGATCAATCTTGTGTTGAAATCCTAACAAAATACTTGAAAAAAGGCTATTATCAGATACTAAAAAAGGGTTAGTAGCTGTTAGACTGACTACAAAAGATTTGCATAAAAAATGAACTTGTCTTTTCGTCATTGAAAATGGAAATTTAATCAAGCTTGTGATGCATGAAGAAAGAATTTGATTGTTTATATATATATATATATATATATATATATATATATAATTATATTCGAATATTGCCAAATGATAATTTTCCCAAAATCTGTGATATGGTGTAACAAGATTCATCAGTAAAAAAATACAGTATCTAACACATAATAAGTAAATTTTTTTGGCATAAAAGAAAATGGTTTTTGGATAGGAAAAATGATTATAAGTGTTAATATTTGAACTCAAAACTTACTACAATAAAACCTGTGATGAAACCTGAAACTTAAGCTGAAATGGTTTGCTCATCTTGTGAATTCCCACAAAACAATTGTTCAATCCCAGCTCTCTCGCAATTTCCCTGTCCCCTAAGCTTCACCTCTCTTGTAAACTAGGAAGAAACTATAAAAATTTCTGTTGCATTCAAGCAAGAATTCGTGGCATCTCAAGGCCCACTTGTTTTTTCTCATGTCAAGAAATGCTAGGAAGTATTGCTATTTCCATAATATCTTTGACAAAAGACTTTACAGGGCATGCAGCAGCACTGCCTTATCTTCCAGGGAATAAATGTTTCGGATTCACTTGTGGTTACTTGTTCTTAACTTAAGAGACTCGGAACTAACCGAAAAGAAAGCAAAAATACATGGCTTGCATGTGAATCCTTTTACAAGGCATGAACTCAAATTGATTCCAAGGTCACCTGGAAGGTTTTGTCATGTCATTCTGACATCTTTGGCCTAGCCTGAGTATAATTATTAGTTGTAGCCTTCACCAGGTCGTACACCTCTTACAGTTTTGTAGGCCTGGAGATGTTGACTGTATTTGAATATGGTGAGGATCTCAGGTGTTTATATAGATGTTGCTGTCATCAAGGGTAAGATTTATCTCTTCACTAGTCATGGGGAAACCAGGACTTCAAATTTGAACTCTGATATCGTATGCTGACATTTTCTGCATGCGAAAAGTGTTTCTACCTCTGAAAATGATCTGCTTTTAGTTGCTTCTCATGAAGAGCTATATGTCGCTCACTTTCGTCCTGCTGAATGTTCTATTATGATTCACCAGCTAGACTCTGAGAGGAAAGAATCGGTGAAGGTGAAACTAAAGGGTGAAATATTGTACTTGGGTGACATGTTGTGGTTCCCAACCCCATCTGGACCGCTTTCGCGAGCACTTGAATCGAGTCTGCTACTCGGGAACCGGCTAACACGGCACGATATGTTGGTGGCTGGTAGATTGAACAAGCGTATGCATGCAACTCCCAAGGATGGGAGACCAGACATCGACATGAGTTCACCCCTTTGGTATTTTCTCACTTATCAAGCTATATTGATTCAGTTTACGAGGGGTAGTTGATGTTCTGAAGCATGTATTAGTTTGTTTTGGAGGCAAAGCTAAGCAATCTGGAAAGTCTAATGGTTCTAGGCGAATACCCTAATCTTCAAGAGTACATAACAACTCAAAACAATTACCCTCTGTTTCACCAAAATAACTGTTTCAAGAACACCATCATCACGAAGAGCAGAGAAAAAAGAATGGACAATTTTTGTTTTAACTGATTCCAATTCCATTCACAGATATATGAATAACAAACTTTAGTGAGCACTGAGAACAGTGATCAATTATCCAACCATAAGAAATTGCATTGAAAAGGTGATTTAACAAAAATTCAAGTCTAGAAGCAAAAATCAATGAATGTTTGTCTAGTAGCTTATTTCTTCTCAAGTTGGAAAAAGGACTCATCAGTTCACTCCATTACCATTCGAGAAAATAACCAACTGGTCATGGCAGAACCTAGATCATCCCAATAAGCAATTATTGCCGAATCAAATCTCCAAAAATCACATTAGTATGAGGAAACTGGGGGGAGGCTAGTTGACAACATCAACAACGAGCCTGCGAGATTTGAAAACAGACCACTTCAAACGCCGGTAGTAAGCAGCTTGAAGTAATGCCAATGACAATACAAATATCCATTTAAAACCCATCTGCATTAGAAGATAGAAATATCAGAAATAAATTAGTTAAAACAAGGTTTTTAGAGTTTAGATGAAACAATTGGTTATATAATACACACCAGCTTCCTTTCTTCCATTTCTGGTTCTGCTGCCCACGACAAAAATGACACCACATCTTTCCCCATCTACACCATAAAAATATGGAAGAGTGAGTCATGTACCTCATTAAATATGCAAATACTCTGGAGGGTTCTTGAACCCATAGGCAATGTGAATGAAACAGAAAATGAAAACCAACCTGAGCTTCTGTTGCAGGGGTACCATCTTCATACTCCACAGCACCATCAATAAGCATTTTAGGCATGGCGATTGCTCCCCCGGGGAAGTAAGGGTTATAGTGTAACCCCTCTCGAATCTACAAAATTAGGGAATGATGACTTTAGGTATTACTCTCAACCAAAAATATCTAGTGGAGACTAGATATGTGTAGCCTGCTATTAGCAACAAGGTGTAAATGCAAGTACCACATGCATATCGAAAGTTATTCAACAGAAAAAGCTACGTCAGGGGGAATCAATGCTTAAATTCAGAATTATTGCTGCGACAGAAAACCATAGCATTTAAAAAGTGTCATTGAAAAGCAGCAGTTGGAATGGACCCAATTTGAACAGCTCTAAAACTTCATCCCAACTTCAGACCCACACTGTCTCTCTCCTTGTATCCTCCCAATTGCCAATATCTAAATATCATTGCCTAGGGTATCATTCTACAGAGATATAGAATTCCAATATTGGATGTTTGTACAAAATGCCATGTCATGCAAGATAGTGTAAAGAAGAATTTACCGCAACACCAGCAGGAGGATCACGGTAACCAGTTAAAAGGGCAAACACATAATTCTGGCCATTATGACGAGCCTGAAAGAATAAAAATATGATATCTCAGGGATATATAATCAGAAACCTGCACAGTGAAGTGATCTAAAAAGTTAAGGCAGTAATTACTTTGGTAATGAGACTTAGATCTGGAGGATAAGCTCCTCCATTGGCAAACCTAGCTGCTTGTTCATTTGCATATGGCTGAGGAAAACGGTCACTGAGTTTACCAGGACGAGTAAACATCTCACCCTCATCATTAGGTCCATCAACCACCTCAATCTCAGCTGCCATAGCCTTTGTCTCCTCTTCTGTGTATGCAACACCCACCAAATCACGGTATGATACAAGAGACATAGAGTGGCAGGATGCACACACTTGCTGGTACACCTGGTGACCACGACGGACCCTGATCATGCAAAATTAATCTCACATCATGAACAATATGGTACCAAAAAATTAAAATATTTTGCCAATGCTTAACCCAATATTACAATTGTAGCGATTTAAAATAGATTCCTAGGGAAGAGTTGAACCCAATGTTTAGATAGTTGCATCCTATTCTCCAAATAGAAGGTGCGAGTGATATACATGGTCTTTGTGCAGAGAAAGCAAGCAATAGGAGCTAATTACTAATAGGAAGACTCGATAGTCTAGGACTTAAGGGATAGGCTGACAGCCTAGTCCCACCTATATATACTACCATTAACGTTCATATTAGGATCAACCTTTTAGAATGTGTTTATTCAGGGGAATAAAAAAATTTTCCCCCAAAATCTTGATTGTGGGTATTTGTTTCCCACGTTTGGTTTGGGATTATCCAATTCCAAGGGAAATTTTCAAATTTCCAACAGTCCCAAAAGTCTAGGAATCAAAAGCCCACCTTTCCCAATGGTATTTTAGGATTCTACGGGGAAAGTTGCTTGATTTCCAAATTTGACCTGAATAAAAAATTTGTCACATCTATGTTCCCATTTTAAAAGCAAGTCCGGAATTTAATTTTAGCCCTTTTTTTTTAATTCAATTACGGCGTCTTTTTAACAAAATGCCGTAATTGATGCAAATTGGGAGTTTTCCAATATATCCTATAAATTCCTATTACGGCATTTTTCTAATGCATATGCCATATTTAGATATTTTAATGTTAGTAATAAATGTGCCAATTAAGGCGTTTCAATAAGGAAATGCCGTAATTGAGTAACAATTATGGCTATATCAAACGCCTTAATTGCAACATATTAATATTTCTTGTGCATGAATTATTGGTTCCAAGTTGACGGCATCGTGAGGTTGACTACTTGACAATGCAGAATCTAGCAAAATCTCACAAGGACAAAAAAGCAACCATGCAATTAATAAAGATAATATATATGTATGCATATGTATATATATTGTAATTGTATATTAGAATAAATATCTAATATAAATTAAATTTCTAATTTCGCTTATTTACTCAATTAAGGCGTTTATATTAAAAAAAGGGCTTAACTGAAAGTATTTATCAATTCTTATATATACTCAATTAAGGCATTTATATTTAACCCACACCTTAGTTGACAGCTTTTTTCCATTTCTTATATTCACTCAATTACGGTGTTTATATTAAAAAAAATACCATAATTAAAAGCTTTTTCAATTCTTATATTCTCTCAATTAAGGCGTTTATTTCCAATAAAATGCCATAATTGAGGGATTTTTTTTAAGCCAATTACAGCATAATTTGCAATTGAACGCCGTAATTGAAAGGTATATTTTTATATTTGATTTAAACTCAATTACGGCATAATGTGTAATTAAACGCCGTAATTGAGTATATTTAATTTTAAAAAATAAAATCTTTGTATTTCATTTTATGATAAAGGCATCATTTGCTGTTTGGTTCTTTTTTTTAAAACAAAATGAAAGGCTGCCTACAGGTTATCAAGGAGATTATGGTAAAAAGATATGATTTAACGAATGCAGATTCCCCCCAACCAAACACAGGAATCTAAAAATTGGATGCCCTAAAAATCACACTTTCCCCCGCATATCACACTTTCACCCGAAATCCAAAATTCCGTGAGTCAAACACCCTCTTAAAGTAAAGTTTATTCAGTTTTGTGCAAATAGAAAAAAGGAGAGGCGCAAAACTCACGAAGCATGGTCATATGAACTGAGGATGCCCTTGTGAGGCCAAGGATAATTTGGAACTTCTAACCCATGTTCTGCCTCATCAGCAGATGCTATCGCTGCAAAACCTAGAAAACCTGAAATACTAGCTCCAAGGAGTGCAACTGTCCTCTTACCAGCAAATCCTGCGTCCTCATTAGCTTTCCTTGATGTAAGCCACGATAATGCTGGAACCTGCGCAATAACATGTAACAAGTATTGGTAAAAGGAGAATATTAGTCTAGGCCAAATTATATATTCCATTTAGTTGCAAACCATAAAGTGTACTCAATTGAATCCTATAGAATCAGACAGGCACCCTCGTATAAACGTTTCATGATTATTCAGAGGAAAATCAATGTAGCTAAAATTTCTAGATTATCCAAGAAAATCCAGTAAGAACTATGTAAACTACAGAGTCTTCATATGCTCACTCCACAGGCAAAGTATAACTGTAATATCAACACAGGTAAGGAAGAGAGAATCTTACAGCTGACTGAGATTGA
Source organism: Durio zibethinus (assembly GCF_002303985.1). The sequence goes on from NW_019168470.1 coordinate 25,384,126, forward strand.
AGCTTCCTCCTTAAGACTTGGTGGATTAGTCCTCCAGCCATTTCAGGTAATATTCCTGTAAAATTAACAGACACTCAATAAACAAAGCAGTACTTACAAATAAAATAACACAAAAAAAGGACCAGAAGAAATTAAATTGAGAATTCATATGATCTATTCAACAACTCCAAAAAAGTTCCTTTTTTTTAAGTCTATTATTCATTAATTCTCCAAAAAGGGAAAAACTTCGGAGAGTTCAAACAACTGGGTACTCATAAAATCAAAAGGTAAAGGTGAAATACGCACATAAGTCAGATTATGGATTTTTAGCATACAAAAAGAAAAACCCAAGTTGAAAATAACACAAAGAAGCCAAAAAGGTGAAGTTTAAGTTGAAAAAGACAAAAACTTCTAAAACCCTAACATGGGGGATCTGGGGCAGATCCAAGAACTGTGGAAAAAAAAAGAAAAAAAAACAAAACCCAAAGATGAAAAAAGAAGGGAACAGAGAGAGAGAGAGAGAACTGACTTGAGAATGGTATTGAAGATTGATCAGAGATTCAGAGAGAGATTGTCGTTAAAGGAACTGTCTGCTGCTTCAGAGATCCAAAGGAACAACAGAATGAAAAATAATAGAACGAAAATTGCGAAATAAAGAAGGTTGTTTTAAGTACACCCAAAATTTCTCTATATACCCAAATTTTCTTTGGAAAATACTCACATACCAAATATAAATTTTAATTTTTAAAAATAATAAAAATACCTTAAATAATTTATATATTCAAAAATTATCTCTTATTTGTTTAAAATAAAATTTTAAGTGTTATATTATATTTTCAAAATTTTATTTTTAAGAAAGCAACGTAATTTTTAAAAATAAATTATCGAGAATAAAAAATATTTTTTAAAAATTTAATTTTGAGAATACATAAAATTTATTTAAAATATATATTTAATTATAAACTTCTAATAACAAAAAAATCGAAATTTCTAATCTTTGGATCAAAATATTATTAACAATTTGATAAATTTGATAATAAATAAAGATTAGTGATTGAAATATTAGATATTGTCAAATTTATTAATTTATTGTTGATATTATCAATGTTTTGACGTATAAAATGTTTAAATTTAATAATAAAAACATCTAATTTTTTAATCGGATTATCCGATAAATAATTTTTATAATATTTATCTAATTTTAATAAGCGTACATTTAAAAGAAATTATTAATTATAAAAAAATATTTGTGCAAATTAATTATTGCATCATGTGTCTACTGCATCATCTGTGGTGGAGGCATCATATGCGATAAGGTAATTACGCTTCATCGTATTATCGCATATGGTGCAACAATTAATTTGCGTTAGTACCTTTTCACATTTAGTAATTTTTTTAAAATGCATATTTATCATAATTAGAAAATTATTGCAAATATTATTAAACGGATATTGCTTAGTAGCTAAAATATTAAAAGTTTCAATTGGCATATTTGTCTTGAGCCTTAAAAGCCAAGAACTTTGGTTTCATATTTTTTCGGATATTTATTTTTGAAAAATTTAAAAATTTTTTAAAAATTAAAATTTATAAAAACTGAATATCAATAAGATAAAAAAATTTTAAAAATAAATATTTAAAAAATTTTGAGGCCTTTCAAAAATGAATGTTCGAAAATTTTTTAAATTTTTCGGATACTTATTTTTAAAAAATTTTAAAATCTTTCTAATATTTATTTTTAAAAAGTTTGATTTTAGGAAATTAAAAGAAGAAAAGAAAAATAATAGGAATGAAAAATAGAAAGTAAGGAATGAAGTATATTTAGCATAAATAAAAAATTTAGTTTTAAATTTCAGGTGTGTATAATATTAAATTGGATGTAAATAGAATTCTAAAAAAAATAAACCTGTGATTGTTTGTATTTAGTCGTGTGTCCACTAAAAGTCAATAGCTTTTGGGCTTTGGATGGCCTGGAACTCCTCCCAAGGCTGTTGTTCGGTCTTTCAATGATGTGAGGTCCAACCAGCCAAAATAGCCCAAAGCAAAAAATGACCCAAGAAACAAGACAGGACCAGTTTTTCCAGAGACAGCCCATGCAAGATGCAAACGCCGGCCGACCATGAAAACAGCAAACTAGGAATGCCCCTGGATTTCCGACATACGAGTAAAAAGTAGAAGGAAACTTCAAAAGCCAATAAAAACCATTGGCGCCCAACTTTTTTAGCACTTGAAACTCTAATTTTCTTCCTAATAAATTGAAATTGAGGATCAGCAGCAGCAGCACTCTTATGAAGCTGCAAAAGAAATGGCAAAAAATCTACATCACCATCATCAACATCAAAGCAAGAATAACATTTGCACAAAATTTGTATTTTTTGTGTCTTTTGCCTGTCTTGTGGGATTGGCTTGCATTGTAAATGTCTTGTGGGCATCTTCTTTTTCTTTTTCCTCTCCATATCTTAACGTTGTATACAATTGGGTGTCTCAGAAACCTCGTCTCTTTGTCGTGCCAAGGGCTGAAGAAGAAGAACCCAACATTGCTGACAAGGTTTTGTGTTCTGCCTTTTCCTCTTTTTGTTGCTTAATTTGGTTTTTGTGTCGGGAAAATGGGATTTTGATATCTATTTGTAGATAGGGGATGGAATCCTGGAAAGAAAGACGGGACGTGTAGCTGAGAGATTCCTATCAGCAACATTTGCCGATTTACCAGCACCTGATTTGCCATGGGAACAGATGCCATCAGCACCAGTTCCACGTCTTGATGGATCATCAATACAGATTAAGAATCTTTTCTATGTTCTTTCAGGATATGGCACTCTTGACTATGTAAGATTATCATTGCGGCACCAATATATCATTGCAGATTCTGTTAATGCTTCCAAATTTTTTAATCTTTTAAATTGTTTTGTTTTTGGTCTTTCGAGTTTTAAGCATTGTCTTCTCAACATTTCCTTTGTGAGGATTAATTGTTGCTTAGATTGAATGGTAGACTATAAATGCTATAATTTGATTTTCCCATATTGATGCCTGATCTGTTGGGGTGGTGCTGCAGGTGCACTCTCATGTTGATGTGTTTAATTTCACTGATAATACATGGTGTGGGAGGTTTGATGCGCCAAAAGACATGGCAAATTCACATCTAGGAGTGGCAAGTGATGGGAGATACATATATGTGATCTCAGGTCAATATGGCCCACAATGTAGGAGCCCTACTGCTCGTACTTTTGTTCTTGATACTCAGACAAGGAGATGGAGCAGCCTGCCTCCTTTACCAGCCCCCAGGCATGTGACTATGATCCGTATTTACATGAACCAGACCACACTACATGATTTTCTATAACACTGCCCCTTCAACATTGTAATTTTCAGGTATGCTCCAGCAACTCAGTTATGGAGAGGCAGACTCAATGTGATGGGGGGCAGCAAAGAAAACCGCCACACGCCTGGATTGGAGCATTGGAGTATAGCAGTAAAAGATGGCAAAGCATTGGAGAAAGAGTGGCGGACTGAGATCCCAATCCCTCGTGGAGGACCGCATAGGTTTCACTGCTACTGCTCTTTCAGAGATATTCCTTCAGGATTCTGTTTGGTCCCCTCCCCTCCCAACCGCCCTTTTCAACATGATCTAATTATGCAAATAAACATTTTAACAGGGCTTGTGTTGTGGTCAATGACCGACTGTTTGTAATTGGTGGTCAAGAGGGAGATTTCATGGCAAAACCTGGATCACCTATCTTCAAATGTTCACGCAGAAAAGAGGTATATGATAGCTAGTTAATGGATAAATTGTTGCACTCAGACTTCTATTCAGACATATCTTTTAAACTATCATACCAGGATGACATTTTTTTTTCTATTTTTCATGTTTGATTTTCTTGCTCCTCATGACCTTATAGTCTTCTTCACTGTTTTAGGTGGTCTATAGTGATGTTTACATGCTAGATGCTAAAATGAAGAAATGGGAAGTCTTACCTCCATTGCCAAAACCAAACTCCCATATAGAATGTTCTTGGGTAATTGTCAACAATTCAATCATAATCACAGGTGGTACAACAGAAAAACACCCAGTGAACAAAAGGATGATGCTGGTTGGGGAGGTTTTCCAGTTCCGTTTAGATTCACTGGTATGTGCTTTCTCATAAGAGAAAATTCCGATTACATTTTTTGAGGCAAAATGCCATGCAATCAACTGAAACAGGACATAAAATTGCTAATTGCAGACTTGGTCAGTGATTGGAAAGCTTCCTTACCGTATCAAGACTACCCTAGCTGGTTTCTGGGATGGATATTTGTATTTTACATCTGGACAGCGAGACAGAGGACCAGATAATCCACAGCCAAAGATGGTCGTTGGTGAGATGTGGAGAGCCAAATTGAATTTGTGATTAAATTTTTTTCCCTAGCTTAAACTGTCTCTTCAACATTGTTATAGCTCTTTCCCTTTCCTTGAAATACAAATCTTGTGTCAAGTATTGCCATTCAATTCTTTTTTCTCCCGATGGTGGTTTATGATAATTAGACGATTCATCATCAGAAATTTTGTTAGCTTCATGTGTACATTATGATTTGTAATGAAAACTGGATTTGTATTCTTCTCTAAACATTGCTACCCTAAAACTTAGGCTGATCAAACAGCAAAATTGTACATAATAGTCTACTATTTGATTATTGGCAAGCTGCCAAGGGGACCAAACCAGAAACTATATGCTTGTTTTCCACTTTTACAGGTAGGAGGCATAAGCAGATTGATACTGGAAACTGAAAGAGATAGGGGAGAGGTGTAAAAGCTGAAAAGTGTATTAAAAATAGACAAACCCCCGACTGTAATGCAGAGTTGGAACTCTGAGAAATTCAACAAGGTTTAATTGAAAAACGATCATCCACGTCTGCATTTACAAGGAATGGCAAAATTATCCATGCATCTGTTAGGTGAGATTCTGATATTCTTTTTGTTCTCTACTAGATGATGATCCAACAAGGACCTGTAACACTAGAGCTTGACGGTTATTAAAGAAAAAGTGCCAGGAAGAAGAATGTGAAGAAGAACAGGAAGAGTGAATGTATGTTGAAAAATCAATATGCTAAAGGCACGTCATGTCATCCAATGAAAAGAACAAGTATGATTCTGATTCTCTCTCTTAAAGCCTTAATAGATCCAGCAACAAGCTTCCCACATTCCATACCGGTCTGAAGGAGTGGCCGCTTCATAAATCTTCCTGCACAACAACCCAAGAAAAAGAACAAAAAAACAACTCAGGACAGGAAGTCAAAATGTCAGTGAAAAAGCCCTGAGTAATGATAATAAAAGAATTTGGCCATTTTTAAGAGATTTTCCTGGTTTGTCTAGCATCAAGAGATTTCTGTTCCATTTTTAGTACTTTCCAAGTGACAGTATAAAGCTTCTCAAAGTATCTCTGCTACATGAACTTTGTTTTTTTGGTTACATACAAATCAATTCTTAGTTACCAAAGTTTTCTAAAGCCTGGTAGAATCAAGAAATACTGATTGGTCATATGGTAGTTGCAGGTTACTTCAACTGACCTGGTATATACTCTCCCATAGACAGGGACGTTACCCAAGTACTGCAAAGAACTTTTACGATTTTGCCAAGTTACAACGGAGAGTGGTAACTCTGAACAAAGTTCATCCAAACTAATATCAAAAAGAGTAACAATATAGAGTTAACAGTGCAAATAGAAGAGAGGGGCAGAGAGTGAGAGAAGATACCTTTCATTTCAATAAAGGGGCATAAGGCGCAGGGCATGGAGACACAGTGTGATCAGGTAACTGGTCAATCAAATCAATTGTTGCCTGCAAACATGCATAGAGAATTTTCTTTTCCAACCTAACAAGTTGAGTGGCAACTCGTCTCCTGGGATTCAAGTTTGGATCTGATAACTAATGGAACAAAAGTATGTCAATTAAAACTTTCTTTGCAATAAGTTCAGGTCTAATTGTCAACTTGGTCTATGAAGCCAACATTACCAAAGACTCATCTTCATTCAGAGTAGTAGGGTAGCCAGCCAGGCATCTCTTGAAATAATCAGCAAGCTGGTCTAGCACTGCTCGTTCCATACAGGGGCTCACCTATTATGGCAAGTATGTTTCACCAGAATTTCAGAAAGACGAAAATGTTCCCATCTGTTTAACTAAAACGATTTTGGAATTTTAATAGCCTATTAAGGGTGCAGCTAGATCATAGTTTATAAAGGAAGAAAGGGCCAGAGCAGAAGACTTTTTCCTACCTGAATTAGCTGGCATTTCAGTTTTGAGTATAACTCTACAAATCTTACATTGCAATTAGGATTTCTTCATGCAGTAAATAAATTTAGCAATTAACAATTTGCAATAAATGAACTCACCGGGCAGACTGGACCTTGAGAAGAAAGAACAGATAGCATCTCCGAAGGATCTGAAACATAACTCAATCGCAAATATGGAAGCATATCCATAACAGCTTCTTTTTCCTTCCCGGCATAAACCTGCAGCAGGTAAAAAATAAAGATCAGAAGGAGAATGTCTTACAATAAACCAATTAATACAGGGTTTGAGTTCATACATGAAAAACTTGTACTGATAGTTTTCCATTTCTTTGAACAACCATTCTCTTGTCCTGATATTGAGGATCCTCAGTATTCAAAGCTGCCTGAACATACATTGAATAAAGCTATTATCACTCTTATTGATGCCATAAGCTTTTAAGTATCATAACAATCCCATCACTTCAATAATTATTTTCAACATATATAAGACATCTAAGCCAAAGAAGTAAGGATCTCTGTTAATTCACCTACTACCATGGTTGAGAAAGAAACCATGAAATTGCAGATATAAGATTGGTAAACTGGATTTTACCTCAACAACCAGCCGATCATAAGAATTATCATCATCAACAAAACCATAGTTAATAAGCAGTTTCGAATTAGGCTGTGGTCCACACCTAAAAAGACAAGAAATTCACCGCATGTCAAATTTTGTATTGAGAGATACAAATGGTGCAGCAATAGAAGGCAAAGATTTTGACACTAAAGCTGATTGAAAGAGATATCAAAATTACAGAAATGAATAAGATATATTATATTTATACCAGACAACAATAGATTCCCCAGCCTTATATGGGCGATCAACCACTAGTTCAACAGCACCATCAACAGCGCTTAACATTGCCTTGCAATTGCTCCTGTAAGCTAGCAATGGAGGTCCAAGAGGAACCAATGCAAATCTCCGAGCCAAAGGGACTTTCTGAGTATGAAGAAGTTTCAATTTATCATTCAAACATAATGTTTAAAAAATTTCAGGAAAGGAGAATAAAATGAGAGGGTTTTGGTATATGCAAGGCTATCAACAAAGTTTAACCAAGTCTTCTAAATTTATAGAACATGAAAAATAAGAATGTTGCCATCTAGAAATTCACTCATGTAATCAATCTCAAGGATGGAGAATCACTTTTGAAAGTTAGGAAAAAGAGTATCACTGGCTAAAGAGAAAAGTTACCTGTAAATGTACTACACAAGACTGAACAGCAACAAAGGCTTGTTTGAAAATCTCAAATGGAAAGGCCTCAGTAGGTATATCATAGGGATATTGCTGCAACACAAAGAAATAAAGAAACATTTATGATCACACTATAAAATCTAAGCTTTAGAAAGGAAAATGAAAAGAGAAGAAAAACAATACCTGAAAGAGAGACCCAGCCATAAACCAGACGGTGTCAAGTTCATTATACTCTCTTTTTATTCCTTCAGCCCTTTCAAGAACTTCAGCCTAACTTGTGAACAACAGAATTCAGTCATGAAATTCAATGAAGTATAAAACAGTAAATCAGCAATGAAAAAGGGAAAGGGAATAATAAAAATACATTGCACTATTGGTGCTACCTTAGTGGGGCTACCTGTTAGGTAAGCCAATTCATCTTCTGACCATAGAAGTGGAGATTCCACAGCTAGTTGGCTTCTTCCTCGTTGACGATCAAGCTCTCCGATATACGGATACCAGAATGATTTCTTTCCTTGTTTCTTCTCATACATTAAGTATAAAGCTAGGCATGCCAGTTCTGACAATTTATTTGTTGTCAAAAGTTCCGCTGCATAGAATGCCAGGCAAGTTCACACAAATTACACATCCAATCAACTAAACCAATGAAATCTCAGAGCACCTTCTTTTTCCCCCCTTTCCACTCAATTTAAATGCTATCATTACATACAAACATACAAGTATAGATGTTCCAGAAATGCTGCAAAGAAATGCAATACCACTATACTTGCTTCTTTTGTCCTGTAATCACTCACCATTTACCACAATGGTATAAAAAGTGTAGCTGGACTAACAGAACTCTATACTTTTTAGTTTTGCACGTGAGAAATCTACATGGAAACTAGGAACAAGTACAGGAAACAGTTGCAACACGATCTAAAGTCTAAACTACCACCCAAGTTCATAATTACCTCTATAAATTGGGACAAAAATTACCAATATATATCACCTACACACAAAAACCCCCTATGAATCAAATTTCCAATGTTGAAAAGAACATTCATTGCTATGTAAATTCTTCAACACATAAAATGCACCTTACCAACAGTCTCATTTCCCAGCACTCTCTCAAGCGTCACAACCAAAGAATTCGGCACCGAAAATGCCACGTCACCTGCCTGCAAAACCAATAACACATAATGAAACAAAAAAGAACAAAAAAAAAGGCAACTTTAACACAACTTCTGAACAGAAAACACAAATATAACGAAATCCCATTAAAGAAACCGCCAAAGAGAACCACAAATTCAAGCCATTTTTATTTACCTGAAGATCCTCACTGGCAGCGACATAATGTATAGGCCTATGCTTCTCATCATGTGAAGGCCTATCTTTGAGCACAACTCTACAATGAGGCAAACCCTTTTTTTGCATCCAAGATCTCAAGTCCCCAAATTCATCATCTTTCTTGCTGCAAAGTTCCTTCTTTGAACCAGCCACAAGGGTATCAGAAGCTGAAGCCAGACAAAGATTGTTCCTTTTTCTATAAACTATCCTGGGATTAGGGTTCTTGGAGAATGGAAGTGAAAGGTGAAGTAAAGGAGACAAATTGAATTTGTTATGCAAACAAGTGAGCTCCATTTACGTAGTCGCTTGGTGGCACTTGAGCAGTGAAAAAAAAGGCTGAGGCTTTTAAGGTTTTGAAGAAATTATTTGTTGGGGAAAGGAAGAGAAGGGATAAGAGAAGAAAAGGTTTGAAAGGGCGATGTGAAGAAATTGGGTCTTGGGTATAATTGGATTGGACTGCAAGGAAACAAAAACCTTTGGGGCTTTATTGTGTGTGGACCAGCAGATGCTGCTCAAACTTTGTGGTATTTTGATCTTGAATTCTTGATTTTTTTCATGTTGACCCTGTTTATAAAGTTGGCACAAGCATTTGATCAAGAGAAGTTGAAATTAAACCCAAAAGTTAATGTAAGGGATGATATTTTATTAAAATTATATTTATTTTTAATAAAATTAATTTTAAATAATAATAAATGACAAATAAATAAAATATTATATTAATTATAAATTTATAATTTGAATATTATATAAAAATTTTTAAATTTTAGATTTATATTAAATATTTTATTATAATTTAAAAAATTTTATAATATTAACCAAAACTCAAAATAAACACTCTTCCTTATTTAGGGTTTATGCAACGTGAAAAGGATTCTCACTTGTAAAAAAAAAAAAAACATTGAATTTTTTTTATCCCAAATCTTTTTGTAATCGATAAATTTATTATTGTATAAAAAATTAAAGCTCAAAATGAAGCTTTGCTTAATAAAAAGGATGAAAATAATAATAATAATAAATTTATTAATTTAATGATTTTAAAATAAAAAATATAAAATTTAACTATTAAATTAATAAAATTTTCATCTTTATGTTTTTATCAAATTTTTTTATAATGCAAAACACAATTTTGGGTTATTTCTGAAGGCCTAAGACAAAAAATCGGATTGTACTAAAATGTCGAAAACCAACTAAAATGGGGCTTTAGTTTCCTTAAAAGAAAAGCCCAAATCAACTAATTGGCTGGCGCTCTGCCTAGTTTAGTTAGCCAGTCTCAAGTCTTCAACTGCCAACCTTTTCATTTCATTTTCTTCAAATCTCTTCCTTCAATCAGATCAAAGCTCCAAGCTTTACTATTCAAATCTCTTCCCAATGTCCCATTAAAACAACTGAAACAAATTCAATTTTTTTTCGTTTTTATTTTATTATGGATATTCTTTTTGCTCAGATCCAAGCGGACCTCCGCTCTAACGACGCACTCCGTCAATCCGGGGCTCTTCTCTCCGCCCTCCAGCAATCCGCCGCCGGTCGTGACATTTCCATATTAGCAAAATCCGCCGTAGAAGAAATTGTCGCCGCCCCGGCCTCTGCCGTCTGCAAAAAACTCGCCTTCGACCTTATTCGATCCACTCGCTTGACCGCCGACCTTTGGGATTCTGTCTCTGCAGGCATCCGTAACGACTTCCACTTCCCCGATCCCGACGTCGTCGCCGCCGCAGTCTCCAGCCTCGCCGCCATCCCTTCTTATTCCCTCTCTAAACTCATCTCCGATTCCAACGCCGAGATCTCTGCTTGCTTCGATTCCCCTTCCGATAACCTCCGCTTCTCCATTACCGAAACTCTAGGCTGTGTCCTCGCTAGAGACGATCTCGTAACGCTATGTGAAAACAACGTTAATATCCTCGACCAGGTTTCAGCTTGGTGGGCTCGGATTGGGCTTAATATGTTGGACAAGTCGGAAACGGTTTCGAAGGTGGCATTTGAATCCGTTGGAAGATTATTTCAGGAATTTGATTCAAAACGAATGAGCAGATTAGCTGGTGATAAGCTTGTAGATAGTGAAAATTCTTTAGTGATAAGGTCAAATTGGGTTTCTTCGATGGTTGACTTTGTTTGGAAAAAACGCAGTGTTTTAATGGCAAGGTCGTTGATTTTGCCCGTTGAGAGTTTCAGAGCAACGGTTTTTCCCTTAGTTTATGCCGTAAAGGCGGTGGCTTCGGGGGGATTGGAAGTTATAAGGAAGATCTCAAAGGGTACAAAAGTGAATGGGACTGTGGTGGATTCGAATGCAGAGAAATTAGTTGGGGTTTCGGATTTGGTTACTCATTTGGCCCCATTTTTGGCATCTTCGTTGGAACCCGCATTGATTTTTGAAGTTGGGATCAATATGTTGTATTTGGCTGATGTACCTGGTGGGAAGCCAGAATGGGCTTCACAGTCGATTATTGCGATTTTGACTCTTTGGGATAGGCAGGAGTTTGCTTCTGCTAGAGAGAGTATTGTTCGCGCTGTTGTTACTAATCTTCATTTGCTTGATCTTCATATGCAGGTGCATGTATTTTTATTTAATTTTTTTTTTTTTAACTTTTGCACAATTTAAATGAGGTAGTTTTAATGTCAATGTGTTTTGAGATAGGGCTGTGCATTATTGATATTGTGAGTTTAGGGAGTTGGTACCGGTGAGGATGTTTCAAGGTTAGCTGTGCCATTGAGTATAAGAAGAATTAAATGTATCTGTTAGAGTTGTATGCTACAGTCACAGAGGTAGTAAATAACCAAGCTGTGTTGTAGAAGGGTAGTTGTTCCTTCTGCTGAATTTATGTGTGCCCGTCCTTAGAAGTTTCTTCATTGCCTTTATTTTGTTGGAAGTTGGTCCTGCTATTTTGTGAATTTTCGGAAGTGACTTCTGAAATGAGTCGTTACTTTGTTTGTGCTTGCTGTTGCTTATACGAAAACATGTAAGAACTGACATTTGTTAGTAATGCAAAAGGGGTGTCTAATTGCCTAGACTCTTATATTTTTGAACATGACATAGAATGCTTCAGTTTGTATTCAAGGCTTATTGTTTTGAATGTGGCCTGATATGCTAAAATTTTGCTTGAAGGTTTCTTTGTTCAAGAGGCTGCTTCTTATGGTGAGAAACTTGAGAGCAGAATCGGACCGTATGCATGCTTTAGCCTGTATTTGTCGGACAGCTTTATGCGTTGATCTCTTTGCAAAGGAAAGCGTCCGAAGAGGTCAGAAACCTCTTGCAGGAACTGATATAGCTTCTCTTTTTGAGGATGCTATGGTAAAAGATGATCTTCATAATGTTACAAGTAAAAGCTTGTTCAGAGAGGAATTGGTAGCAACTCTTGTAGAAAGTTGCTTCCAGTTGTCACTACCTTTACCTGAACAAAAGAACTCAGGTATGGAGAGTAGAGTGATTGGAGCCTTGGCATATGGAACAGGTTATGGTGCATTAAACTGGACAGAGACAGCTCTCGAAGTGGTGGAGGTTTGCAGGCCTTGTGTCAAATGGGATTGTGATGGAAGGACTTACGCAATTGATTGCTATTTGAAGCTGCTTGTTCGGCTCTGCCATATTTATGATACCCGGGGAGGTGTGAAAAGAGTCAAAGATGGGGCTTCCCAAGATCAAATCTTAAATGAGACAAGATTGCAGAACTTGCAACGTGATCTTGTAAAAGATCTACGCGAGGTATGTGAGATCTTATAGAGAACTAAAATGCTATGCTATCTATCTTCCAAGATTTTGTTCTGCAAATAGCTTTTGTTTTGTGATATGATATTCACTATGTTCATGGTGAAGAATAAGTTTAAAAAATTATTCTAATTGCTAAGGGTATTTGGCCAGGGTTTGGGCGTAACTATTACTATTATTGTCAAGTTATGGACATCTCTGGTCTCTTGGTGTTGTTTCATCTTAACTTGGTGTCCAATTGGTAGGTAAATACCCTGAGAATATGTGCACGTCTTCTTTGGGCTATTTCAGAACACATAGACCTAGAAGGTCTGGATCCACTTCTTGCTGATGATCCTGAGGATCCTCTAAACATTCTCGTGACAAATATTCACAAGGTCCTATTCAACATAGATTCATCTACAAATACAACAAATAGGCCTCAAGATGTTCAGGCAGCTCTTCTATGTGCTCAACGGTTGGGATCTCGTCATGCTAGGGCTGGACAGTTACTGACAAAGGAGCTTGAAGAGTTCAGAACCAATGGCTTGTCCGACTCTGTCAACAAGCATCAGTGCCGAATGATATTGCAGAGGATTAAATATGTTTCTAGCCACCCTGAAAGCAGGTGGGATTGCTGTCAATGGCTCTATATATTAGCATGAGACTGAAGCTCTAGATTTAAATTCACTGAAGGTTTTTGATGTGCTCAATAATGAAGCATGGTATAGATGATGTTTCTTTAGCATAAGTGCTTGAATGTCCCCTTATACATCATGCCCTTTTAAATCTTTTGGACCGAATTTGGGATGGACTGCATTTTCGGTGAAAGTATTCATGTTTAGTGATAAGCAGTGTGAGCTACAGATGTTTAGTGATAAGCAGTGTGAGCCAGAAAGTTTTTCCCTATTGGCAGACGCTATTTCCATTTTTGTTGCTATATGAGTCTGCTGGCATGGTAGGCAAGAATCTTGTTAAACTTAGTTCTACTGAAGTAGCTTCTTCCTTAAATGTCTCCCCAGCCTTAAAATGAAAGGAAAAATAGATCCATGTGCATAATGGGCATTTTTTGAACCATGTCAGATAAACAATGTTTCTTTTTCAGGTGGGCAGGGGTTAGTGATGCCAGAGGAGATTACCCATTTAGCCACCATAAACTGACTGTTCAGTTTTATGATGCATCAGCTGCCCAAGATAGAAAATTGGAAGGGTTGGTTCACAAGGCTATTTTGGAGCTTTGGAGGCCTGACCCTAGTGAATTAACACTTTTGCTAACAAAGGGAATTGACTCCACATCACTCAAGGTTCCTCCAACTGCTCGTACTTTGACTGGTAGCAGTGATCCTTGCTACATTGAGGCCTATCATCTGGCAGATGCAGGAGATGGAAAGATCACTCTGCATCTGAAGGTTGAAACTCTTCTTTACTCATTTTTATCTTCTGTGCCTCTTAAACCTTTTCCTTTTAGTCTCTATATGATATGAGGTAATACAAGTCTGTAGAACCTCTTGAAGTGAGGGAAATGATAAGGCAAATTTTGAATATAGCCTACTTAATTTCTTGAAACTTGATAAATAAATTTTGAAATTTATCTAAATCTAGTGCCATAGATATTGGACTTTACAGAGGCCTTGCAGGTTTATCTTGAGGAGTTTTCTAAGTTGTAAAATAGATTCTACCCTTTTAAGTAGTAAAGTTTTACTGGAAGGTTATACACTAATGCAAGAGGCATTTGTTTATTGATTGGTTAGTGCGTCATTGTCTTTATTTGCTGATTACAGGCATTAAAGTTTTTCTTGCTTTTACATCAAGCTATTGATGGCAACCTTGACATATTTTAGTTGTGACTCAATCTTTTTCATGTTTGCATCAGTCAGGCAAATAGTATGATCGATCAATTGTGTTACATGCTACAAACCATTTTTTTGATCAGGAACAAAAGTCTGAAAGCAGGATCATTACTTAATGCCTATTCTTTTCTTGTGCTGTGGTTCTACTGGCTATGATGAATGATGCCTGTTGATGATATTCCCTTGGTTGATTGGTGAATTTTGCAGGTTCTTAATTTGACTGAACTGGAACTAAATCGTGCTGATATTAGGGTTGGATTATCAGGTTCTTTGTATTTTATGGATGGGTCTCCTCAAGCGGTACGGCAGTTGCGTAATCTTGTTTCTCAGGTTTCTTTTCTCATCTTTGTAAATAAATCTTGAATTTTCCTGTTAGTCTGATTCTATGCTTTCAAATGCACCTATATTACCTCATCTTGAGAAAAATCTTTGTCTTATCTTGCAGGATCCCATACTTTGCAGTGTGACAGTAGGTGTTTCTCATTTTGAAAGATGTGGCTTTTGGGTTCAACTCTTATACTACCCATTCTATGGGAGTGGTGCTGTAGGAGATCATGAAGGTGACTATGCTGAAGAGGATCCACAAATTATGAGGCAAAAGACAAGATTAAGGCCAGAACTTGGAGAACCTGTGATTTTGAGATGTCAACCTTACAAAATTCCATTGACTGAGCTTCTCTTGCCGCATAAAATTTCACCTGTTGAGTTTTTCCGTCTATGGCCTAGTTTGCCGGCTATTGTTGAATATACTGGCACATACATTTATGAAGGAAGTGGCTTCAAGGCTACTGCTGCGCAGCAGTACGGGTCTTCCCCTTTTTTGAGTGGACTGAAATCATTGTATTCCAAGCCTTTTCACAGAGTTTGTTCGCACATCATTCGCACTGTAGCTGGGTTTCAGGTAGGATTCAATGTCTTGATATCCACCTCCACAAGTTTGTGTTGTTCGTTTATAGGCTCTCTATCCTTCTGTGTATTGTTTTTTGAAGCTATTCAAGCATTCTTCCAGGAAAATATTTGTTTGCTAAGGCTTGCCCAAACTAATTTAGTTACTGTTTGAGACTTTTCTGTTGCTTGGTAAAATTGCTTTTTTACTTACCCCACCTGTGACAGCTATGTTATGCTGCAAAAACTTGGCATGGAGGCTTCTTGGGCATGATGATTTTTGGAGCCAGTGAAGTGAGCAGAAACGTGGATTTGGGTGATGAAACAACAACCATGATGTGCAAATTTGTGGTCCGAGCTTCTGATGCATCAATTACTAAACAGATTGAATCAGATCCACAAGGCTGGTTGGATGATCTGACTGATGGGGATGTGGAGTACATGCCTGAAGATGAAGTGAAGGTCGCTGCTGCTGAGAGGCTTAGAATTTCTATGGAACGGATAGCCTTGTTAAAGGCGGCGCAGCCAAAGAAGACTCCAAAATCTGATGACGAAGATGATGAAGAGAAAGAAGAGGAAGATGAAGAGAAGAAAAATGAAAAGAAAGATGGTGAGGAAGATGGTAAACCTAAAGGACCTTCCACTCTCTCAAAGCTGACTGCAGAAGAAGCCGAGCACCGTGCTCTTCAAGCTGCTGTGCTGCAGGAATGGCACATACTGTGTAAAGATAGAAGCATCAAGATCAGTTAACTTCCCTTATCTCTTCCTTGTTTTGTTCTGAAACAAAGAGCTATATCTTTTTTTCTACCGTATTATGATTTTGATTTGCATTAGGTTGGCGTTGAAAGTTGATTAGAGTGCCATATTTTTTTCTTCTTTGGGGCATTCCCTCATACATCTTGTACCGGCTTTGTCTGTTCATGATCATCAGAGATCAATTGTTAAACACCATGCAACATTTTCGTGCATGTTTGTATTATTAACAACATTTTCAATATTTAATATGAAAATGCTTTGGCCTAATGGTGAATTTGGTTGTTCAATCTGTGTTATTGCTATATGACCTTCTCCATTGCCCCACCAAATTAGTCAAACTTTAATTGAGGGTAGAAAGAGAAAAGACAACAAGGGAAAGAGGAAGTTATATGAAATCAACTGAATCTATTAAGTAATGTGCAAAAGCTATTGTTCAATTAATCACACATCCACAACTTGGGTGAGCAAAACTACATAAGAAAATTTGCCACCTCTTTTAACAACTTGAAGCCAACAGAACAAATTTGTATGTCTAGCATCTTTGTCATTGCCATTTACCAATCATATGTTAAACCTCTGAGGAACAGTGTCAAAGTCGTCAAAGTCTAACCTCTGTCGCTCTCGCCCAGCCTGGACACAGAAAGGTATTGTCTAGTTACAGATCAATGGTTCATAAACAATAGTATTAGCTAAAATCTTTTGATGAATGCAAAATAGCAGGCTTACTTTTGCTAGATACAATGGTTCACATGACATGAGTTCATCCATAATCGTCAGCTTCTTTGAGAGGGTCATCAACCTGTAATGTAACACAAAAAAATTGAAAACAAAAAAAGCATTTTGATATCGCTTTTATTCATGATGAGGCCGAGCCCATGTTTATACTTGAAAGGGCCAGACAAATAATCACCAGTGTTCTGCCACTCATCCCCATGATTGTTATCATTATATATTATAGGATTATGCTAAAGAGTGTCCTAAGGGCACTTTTAAAGGTTACTATATAAAGGATTATCTTCATCCAATGCATTGAAAATCATGAATAAAGTTGTCAACTATTAAGTTAATACAAAATTGTTACTATAAATAGTATATTCACTAACCTTAAAGAAAGCCCTAAGGGCACTCGTTAGCAAAACCCTATATAATAACCTTTTTTAAAGAACTATTGCAATTAATAAGATTTATAATAAGGTAATGCCAAAATTGTAAAAGTAGCATGTCTAAACAAGTCATATTATCTATTCAAAGTTCAAACAAAACATGATAGTGGTGTCTATTCTATAGAGTTACCTTTGGATTGATGAGTCAATACGCTCAATCATTTCACAGGACTTATATTGTTCAGGATCCTCTAGGAATCTAACCATCCCATCCTTTTGGTTGATGGTTGCATATATCTCACCATCTTGAATCTAAGATTTGACATGAAAAAGTCAACGATGGAAATATGTAACAGATAATATGAAACTGCAGTCTTAATTAACTGAAACCGAAGATCCAAAATTACCATTTGAAGAACATGCATTTCCGCTTCCTTAGGGCTATTCAGTTGCACTGTGTTCGCTATGTCCTGAAGGGAGAGAGTTAAATAGGTCTGAGTCAACCTCTGGATATTTCGCTTATACATGGATGATACAACCTGCTTCACCAAACCTAGATTGTTGTCCTGGTAAAAGCACAAAGCCGCTTTCAGACGGTCAAATAAATAAAGCACAAGAGTAGGTTTAAATTAGATACAGCACTTACAGTTTCAAATTTCTCCTTGTTTGCCTGCACATATGTCTCTAAGTCTGCAATTTTCCCATTGCCATAACTATTTGCCAGTTCGATATATGGCTATCCAAGGAATAAAAGTAAGAAGTTAATTAATAAATTCAATAAAATATACCTAATCAAGGAAATGGTTAATTCTTTTTATGTTGGTACAAGGCCAACAAAATCATTAGTCCTAGAATTGATATGTACCAGACATAAGTTCTTCAAATTTCTCTGGCCAACCGAAGAAGCATACTTAGGGAGACTGGTAGAAAACTGTAACCAAGAGAATGAAAAACCACAGGAAAATCACCATCAGAGATGAAGATGAGCAAAAGACAAAAGTTGCAAGTGAAAATGTTGTCAAAATGGTGAAACTATTAACCTTTCAAACCACAGCTTCCAAATTGAGAACCAATTTGTCCATATATTCTTTTTTTTTTTTTGAAAGGAATTGTCCATACATTCTTAATACACAATACAATGTAAAATAAATGTCACTTGCAGAACAGACCTGTCCAGGGTGAATAAGAGAGACCAATATGTATTTTTTGTAAGCCTCAACGGCTATAGCATTTATGGTAGACATTGGAGCAGTCACAACCTAGACAATTACCATAAAGCAAACAAAATAGGATAATCAGAAGTCAGACTCGTAATTTTAGTAGCTGCCAATAATGAAGAAAAGAGCTGTAAAGAAACAACATACATTATGTAGAAGCTCCAATGCTTTCAGAAAATGCTTTTGTCCAATGCATATCATTCCCCTGTCACAATGTCAAATGAGAAATCCAATCATTGATTCCTCTAAATGATGCTAAACCAGTGAAACAGTCAAATCAAGAAGAACAAGGTAGAATTTAAGATTCAAGTAAATCAACTATTTAAGGGGTATAACTTTTCACTTTCAGTAGGAAATATAATTTTGCTGTTTGATTCTTGAAAAAATCGAAATATAGATTCATAATGCGATAGGAAAATGTTAGTTAATACATATGCCTAGCGAAGGAAGCTAGTTCTCTTAGAGCTTACTAGTGTCAAAGGAAAAGATAAGAGCTCCCAAGAACTAAACATCTGAATACACAAAAGATTAAATGCAAAATCTGAGATGCAAATTAAATAGTTTGCAAAGCAACTGACCCATAATAGCAATAGAGAAAAAGGTCCCTCGGCTGATCAACATCGAAAATATCTTCCTCTAGAATGGAAAGACCAGTTTTATAGCACTTTGCCAGCAAACAAAGCAAAAGAAACTCCGGATGTAAAGTAGTCAAATGTTCCGTAGAAGACTGAAGCTTCCGAATAGCAGTCAGCATCGGAGCAACCCCACGCAAGGGCTCCTCAAGCAACAGAACTTGGTCCTTGAATCTCTTACAAACAGACATAACTGCAAATCACATTAAAATCAACATCGACAACATCAACAACTACCAAGCAATGATTAACACAAATGAACTGATATCAACAATATCAACAACTAACATTTGTCAGGCGCCAATCGAATTTGCTCAGCAACACATGAACTTATAAATCTGGCAATGATTAACACAAATGAACTAGCTTGTTCTTTTGTAACTGGACCAGCAGTGCATGCCTCTCTGTTGAACCATTAATAAAATTCATAGTTATTATTTTTCCTTCTAAAAATTAAAAAAAAGAAAGTAAGAAATCACAAAGTTTAAATAAGTTAATAAAAAAACCCAGATTTTATATATACATATATAAAAAGATTAACAGTTATAGAGAAACTAATTAGACCAGAAAAAGAAAGAAACCCCAAGATTCAATTTTCTTCCACTTTCTCTTTGATTCTCAGCAACCAAACATCAAATTCAAAACAATACCCAGATCAAAATTAAAAAAAAAAAAAAAAACCAACTTTGACAAAATTCCAAGTAGAAAAATCGATTCTTCTTTTTTTTTTTCGAAGACCTAAATTAAAAAATAACTCACAGGAAATAGAGGTAACCGAGAGAGTGCATGGAAGGGTCGAGTTGGTCGAGAAAAGGTAACAACCGAGTCGACTCGGAATGGAGTGAGTCATCAGCTTGTTTAAGCAAATTTTGTAGCAATAAAACATCAGAGGCGGTGCTTGATCGCCCCTGGATTTGAGTCACTAGACCTTCCACCGAGCTCATCCCTTATCTCGCAGCTGAGTTTACTGATCGAATCGACTCAGATACCAAAGAAAAACCAACTTTGATTCCCGACTCTCTCCGATTCACGTTCGCTTAGCTCTTTAAAGATTTATTATTTATTAAAATTTTATTTTGGGGCTAATTCCTAGGTCTATTACCCAACCTTTTAACCTTTGGTCTAATTGGGCCTTGGCCTATTACCAGACAGGTTCAAACCGTACCGACCAGCCCATTTCTTCTTTTCACTTTTGTCTTTCTTGTCCTTGGAAGCAAAGAGCCTAAGAGGAAACGAAGAATCGGAGAAGAGAAAAGCCGAGAAGCAAAGCGCTAAAAGCAGTAAAAAAAATGGCGGATTACCATTTCGTTTACAAAGATGTAGAAGGAGCTTCGACTCAATGGGATGATATTCAAAGAAAGCTTGGGAATTTACCGCCAAAGCCACCAGCTTTCAAGCCTGATCCTTTTGAACCCGCACCTGATCTGGATTCAACACCGAAAGATAAGTCCTGGGTCGACGAAAAGACTGAAGAAGAACTTGAAGACCTCGAAGATGATCTCAATGATGATCGATTCCTTGAAGAATACAGGTCTAATCTTAATTTTTCTACAATTAATTTGATTTTTTTTCAGATTTAATTTTGGAGATTAAGATTTTATTGATTTTGATTATTTGGTTTGGAGATGATGTTTTTATTTAATTAAAAAATGGGTTTGGTGTAGTTGGATAAATTTGTTAAATTTATGAGCTGAAAAGAAAGTTTTCAGGTTCAACTGTTCAAGAACTTGTAAAAGGAATTCAGGTTGATTATTTTGTGTTCTTCATTTTGTATCAAAGTTATGATGAACAAAAGTTGAACTTTTGCCTTGTGACTATAATATTTGGGTTTCCATTGAGATATATGTTTCTGCATTTGAGAAATGGTGTGGTTTTGATAGAAAGAAGAGGCTGGCTGAGATGAGGGAAGCTGCTAAGATTTCAAGGTATGGATCAGTGACACCGATTTCAGGATCCGATTTCGTGAAGGAGGTTTCACAAGCTCCTCAGGATGTCTGGGTTGTTGTCATTCTCTATAAAGAAGGGTATTTACATTTGAGATAGTTGCTCTCTTTTTAATACAAGTATTTGTTATCAAAATTGTAACAAATTTGTCTCTTTTTATGTGTTTAGTAACATTTGCATCATGTAATCTTTATGCTCATAATGAGGTAACAACTAGTATTTCTTATTCACTTTGGTTTTGAATTTGTTGATTGGGCTTTATTTGCTTTCCACAATATTTGACTTCGTATGGTTGGTGTTTTTGCTTTTTGCTATTTGTCTCTTGTTTCCAGTTCTTTTTATTTTTCACTTTCTATCGAAAGAAAAAAAAAGCAAAAGCACAATCAAATGGAGCTAATGAGCTTCATATTTGATGTGAATTATTAATTCAACAATGGTATATTTCTTATTCGTAACACTTAATCTAATCAAACCATGCGATTTTCCTTTCCTTCCTTCTATATTATATAGATGTCAGTTTGATAGGAATTGTGGTTGATGAAATTAGAATAAAAACTATATGACTTGAGAACAATGAAATTTATAAATGCTCATGCTCCATATAAAAATTGGTGTGGATGCTGTACTGTTAATTGTAAGAGCTTTTGCAGGATCATTATATTGATTGATTTTTGCTTTATTGTATCTCTTATTAGATTTCCAGAGTGTGGGCTGCTTTTGCAATGTTTGGAAGAACTGGCTGTTAAATACCCAGCGACAAAGTTTGTCAAGATAATATCTACTGATTGCATTCCTAACTACCCAGATCGTAATCTTCCCACTCTCTTGGTGTATAAAAATGGAGCAGTAAAAGCAAATTATGTGGGCTTGCATACTTTTGGCCGGAGATGCACACCTGAAGGTAACGTATTCTATATATGAAGGAATTCACTCTTATAGTATTTTCTTTTCCTTTTCTCATTTTTCAAGAAAATTTGACGAGGGGCAGTATGAGGGAAGTAACTGAAAATGCTTGTCAATCTTGTGTTTTGGATGTGAAATATTGATATTTTGGATCCTACATGTGCCTTTTTTTTATTTGAAATTTATTTTATACATTTTATTTACCATATTGTTGTTCTCTCTCAAAATATAGGTGTGGCCTTAGTTCTCTGTCAATCAGATCCCGTACTAAATGATGGTCAAAGTGGGAGCGATCCGTCACAAAAGGCTGTTCTTGAAGGTGTTCGAAGGAGGTTTATAGAGAAAGTTGTTGCTGAGCATGAAGATCATGATGATGATGGATCAAGTGATTAGAAATTTGGTGAATTCATTTAGTTTCTTTTGATTAGTGAAAGAGTACTGTTGATTGACAGACCGTTGTAATTTCACCGGTTTCTTTGATGCTTTTTCTTCTTCTTTTTGAAGTTTCTTTGCTGATTTTGAAGTTTTTCTATGCATTATAATTCTGTAATCTAGTTATTTTCATGGAAAAGGATCAGAAGTACAATGTTTAATTCCCTTTGAATACAGCTTGAATAGGACAAAGCCTGCAAGAAATGGCAGCCCCATTAACACAAGATGAGGAAAGAAGCAATTTTACAATAGAGTTTTATTGTAGATGAAGCTGTATGATCATCAGTTCATTATATGCTAGTAATCTTTGCTGTTTTGTGCCTTAGCTTCCTCTTTCTTCTGGAAATACCTTTTGAAAAGAACCATAATCAGAAACATTTCTATATCAGTTCCTGGAAAAGTATCATTAAACAATTGCAAGAATCTATAAATTGGGATTTGATTATCAACTAATCACCCTTTCTGAGGAAAATTTAATTTTATGAATTCCAGGTTGAAATCACAAGCCAAAAAATAAAAAACAGAAGCAAATGGAAAATCCTGCTTGCTTAGTTTGTTTGCTTACTCTTGAGCCTTGATCCACCGCGAGAGCTGATACAGCTGCACAGTCTCATTTGAGGCATGACATACAAGAAGATGGAGGTTGCGTGGCTGTACCATCCATGCAAACCTCATGAACAATGCAGAGTAACCGCACATAACTGCAAAATTCAATGAGGCTTAGCAACAGATGAAGAACAAAATTATGAATACAAGATAGTGAAATTCAGAGATCAAACAGTACTTAGAGACCTGCTGTCATGTTGCCAGATATCATTTCTGGGGGTTTCTTTGTGTCTACTAATGCCTACAAAAGAAAAACGCTGGATTAATCTCATAGAAATGCAATAAGACAGCAGTGAATTATGTTTTAAGTATTGAGCATACTGCAATAGGGATGCTCCAGTTGAAAAGAGGGCCCCAGAAATGAGTTGTTTTGGGACCAATGGGACTGTTCCAAAAAGCTCTTAACATTTCCATTCCAGCTTCTGCAAATTGTAAACCCTACTACATCCGCAAATTTATGTCAAATAAAGTTTCAGGAATGTGCCAGGAACATATGAAATCAAGTTAGTTTGAAACAAATAGGCAGGAAACCAGAACCAATCAATGAAATTTTTTAATTGGCTTCCATTGAATATAGAACAAAGAAAGGAACATCTTGTTTATTCAGGGAACAGAAAATCAAACCATGTTCTTGGCAAAGAACAACCAGGCGAAGAATCACACAAGTAAACAAACAAAGATTTCATTTCTTCAAGAATAAGCCAAGATCGCCAAAACCATCATTTAGGACAAGAGAAAACAGAAGAATATTTTATTCCTTTCTTTCAATTATTGGTAAATTATGAGTCCCAATCCTTAGTAAAGATGATAAAACTACACATGTTAGATTGAGATAACTAACCAGTACTGCAGCAGTTGATGAACTCAAACTTGTATAGGTCAAAATCTATTTGCCATCAGTTGCAGAAGTATCAGAGTTTGCAAAAGTCACGAGAAATGTCTCCATAGAATGTGGAGAATGATTCATTAGGTCAAAGAACTATCTAACAAGCAAGCACGCATTTATATTTTAATCAAAGAATATCAATCATACTACTTGCTCTTCATATTTTAATCAAAGCAATCAATACTTTCTTCCCATCCATCCGACTGTCGTAAGCTTACGTTCCTTGAGGTTATCCTAACTCTTTTGGTTACTTTGAAAATGACATTTTTTGAATTCAAAAATTAGTTCAATTAGTTCATACAATCACAATATAAAATCTAATGAATTTAAAATTCAAATCTCAATACATGTACCCTCTTCTTATGTCCTAAGCTGTGGCCTCGAGGAAAAAATAACTTGTTTTATCTTCTCGTTATCTATAACAATAGTCAATGCTAAATTGTTAATTAAAACGCCGTCGAGACATTATAGAATTCATTGCTTACCTTCGAATGTCTTGTTAACCTTATCATCAAATCCTTGCGATAAGCTTTCCATATTGTTAACCTCATCATCAAATCCTTGCGATAAGCTTTCCATAAGTATGATTACAACATTGTCTTTTCCTCGTATTCTTTGATTATAACAGCAAACTTAGCTAACGTTTAGATAACCGTTCGTAAATTTAGAAAGGGATCGCCACCAATACATATACAATTGGAGTCGGTCTCTTGGAGCCGACTCCAATGCCACCGAGCTACAGCTTCTCGGTATAAATTCACCGTTCTTGACGTTGACGCGTGAGACTTGTGGAGAATTTAACTTGTTCTTGATCTCGAAACTTCAAATTGTAAGATGTTATTTGTTGTGATACGAAGGTATCATAATTTTATCTTATAAAAAAGATTTTGTAAGTTTGAATTTAAATTTATATTTATATATCATAACAAATCTTCAAAATCTCTTAAATTAAGATGTTTCAAACTTTCTCTTAAAGATATGAATCTCTAAATATAAGATCAAAAAATTATAAATTTTTTTCATTTAACATCCTGTCAAACTAAACATAAAACACAAAACCAAAATCAAATCAGACATTAAGATTCTAAATGTTTTTATGATGTAGTATTTAACTCTCATCCAACTTATAATCACTCTAATATCATTTATAAAATTCGCATCTAATTTGAAAATATTTTTTATTTTGATTCAAAAATCTTACAATTTTCTTTCATAAATGATGGTTCACAAGTTTTGATTTAAACTTTTACATATATATATTATAACAAATTTTCAGAATCTCCGACATGTCATAAAAATAGTGATTATTCATGTTTTAATTCATTGAAAAGTAATTCCGTGCCTATTGTCCAAGTAAAGTTTTACGTTGTTTACAGGCATCAAATACAAGAAAGAAAGGCAGGGCCTAGTTTTCCCTTGGACGAGGCAAAGAGATTGGAGAAAGAAGTGGCTCAATCTCATTGCTGTTGAAGAACTTTGATCAACATTGCAGTAGATTTTGATAGAAAACTGCCAATAATTGAATGATGAAAGTAACGGGGTTGCTCATTTGCAGCCAGTGCCTGACCATAAACTGGAATGGGAAATCGAGAGTTGGAAATATTTTAGATGAGAAAGCATTTACAAACTACTAGAGATCAAAACCTTTACAATGAGATATTGATAGTTCAAGCTACTTCAAGGCGAAGTACTCCTCCAAACATCTATACAATCATCTTAAAATCAGCTATCCAACTCATGTCTATCTGTCTTTCTGGCTACCAAAAATGGCCTCCCTTGTTACAAGCTTTATGCCTCTTACCCATAGCTCAGCCATTTCAAACCCACCTTGACACGCAAAATGAACCTCTTTGTTCTTGGTAGTCACAACTCGAAATACTCCAGGTTCATTAGCATCACCCTTGCTGCACCTCTTCCTCTCAAAGGCTGGACTCGGCCCCAATTCTGCCTCTCGGCATATCACATTTCGTCGACTTGACTTTCCCCATTGCAGCATTCCGGTAGTCCCTACCATTTTCACGTCTTTCCCATGTGGATTTCCTTTTCCTCCCTTGGTATGCTTCAATACTCGGGCACCACCGAGGACGCACTTGCGAGCAAGCTCATCTAGAATCACACATTCTGCATCTTTTTTCATGACACCAGTTTTTCTAGCAAGAGAGAGTGCAGTTTCTCCTTTAGCATTCTTAAAATCACAATTCGCCCCGTGTGAGATTAAGAGCTCACACATGGGACCATGTCCTTCCCTAGCTGCTAACATAAGGGGAGTGTAGCCATCTCCATCAGGGACATTTACATCATAGCCCCGGCTTGTCAACAATGTAACAGCATCCAAGTCTCCATGACGTGCTGCACAATGCAAAGCATAGAAGCCTCCAGCATTGTGATTGCCTTTTTCAAGAGCAAATTCAAGCATCACCTTCTCAAACAGGTCACGGTTATGATTCAGTTCAGACATTGTGATTGCAGTCTCACCAGATTTGTTTAACAGCTTAACATCAGCTCCAGCATAAACCAGCAAGCGGAATGCTTCAACATGGCCTTTTAAGGCAGCAACCATGACTGCTGAGAAACCATTATCATCTTGATAATCAAGATTAATGTCTCCCCTTCCAATCACAGCTTTTAGAGCCTCAGCATCACCGGCTTGAGCAACAAACATTAGGGGAGAGAAAACTGCAACGCTGCTTGACTTGGGAATCTTTCCAACCTTGATTACATCCAGCACTGTTTGCTGAAAACCAAGGGACCACCGGTTTGATCCAGAAATTGAACTAACAGACTGACCAGAGTCGTTAACTAAGCCAAAGTCAGCACCAGCCCTAGTCAACACTCTCAGACATTCTTCATGCTTGTATTTTACACAAACCATCAAAGCTGTGTCACCAGAGTCTGTCTTGGAGTTTAGATCACAACCAGAATCAATGAGGGATTGAAGGGTCGCTGACAAGCCAAGACGAGCAGCTATGTGTATTGGGCGAAACTCAGTTTTCATGGTTTTAACTGGGCATTCTACATTTGCACCACAGCTCAAGAGCACTTTGACAGCTCCTGCATTGCCACAAAGGATTGCATGGTGGAGGAGGGTTCTTCCACAGTGAGGTGTCTCAAGGTTGAGGTGCCTAAGGAGCATGCGCACGATGGCACCACTATCTTCAAAATATTCTACAGCACACCAACTGATGGCATAGGGCTCAGCCAGTCCTGCACCCACTCGAAACTCTTCACCAGTATTAAGGTCCCATGACCATGCTCCCAGACTTACTTTAATAACAGTTGGGGTTCCAGCCTGTATTATGATTTTGGATAAATAAGATAATGAGCCAAAGTAGTTTACAAAGCAAGAAACAAATTCTAGTAATAATAATAACAGAAATGGATTGTTAAAAGCATTTACTCATTCTTTAATGGAACTCTTTAAACTCTCTTTTTTGATTTATAGGGGAAAGTAATATCTTCTAAAAACATCAAACTTTCTTAAGGCAAATAAAGTAGCAAAAAGGTTGACGAGATCCAGAAGTAATGCAACTATTATTTGAATATGCGAGTGATTTAGATTCTAGTCATAGAAAGCTTTCTCATTCCAAGCTTGTACATCAGAAAGGCAATTAGTGGCATAAACCAACTTAAACATTTAGTGGCTATTTTAGAAGCATTTATTTCAAAGTTTTGGAAATTTGTTTAAATCATACAGGACGCTAGAAAATTAGAAGATCACCTGTAGAAGCAAGCGAACAACAGAGACCTGCCTACTAACAACAGCAGCAACAAGTGCAGTGCAGTCAACATTTGTGTGCAAAGAAGGTTTAGATGACCGGAGCAGCTGCCTATGACTTGCACTTGCATCAACACCACACTGTTATTGAGCGGGAAAGCCATTAGATTATCATATAAAATCTAATAGAAAGAAAACATATTCAAAATTATATCTAGAGCCTAATAAAATGTCCTGGTCCTGGAGGATCAACTGAATAACAGCATTAGGAAATTAATTTATCAATTATCCTCTTTATAAGTTAATGGATAATGTGGAAGTTATTATTCCATTGGCAAAATCAGCAATAAGAGCATCAATGCCAATCACCCAACTTACCGTGAAGCCCAACAGGACATGCGGGCAACAGGCTAATAGCAGGTAAAAGCCAGAATTACATGTCATTATAATGGTTAAAACCATTGAACTGTCCCATTGTGTTCTATTATAGTGGGTTTTAGAGCTTTACTCATTTAAATTGCTCCTAAGTGGTGCACATAATTTAGAGGGTATAATGGTTTTACCTTCATGAGGGTGTCCACCACTTCCACAAACCCCCTGCAGCATGCGGTGACGAGAGCATTAACAGCAACATGTGGTCGAATTAAATCAGAGCCCATGAGCAGTTCTGCAAGCCTTGCTTGCCCATGGCAGCTTGCCTCCAGAAGAGCTTCCTCACAAGCAAGTTGAGAAGCCCCAGCTTTAAGCAAGATTTCCAGAATCTCAAGACGACCCTCCCTCACTGCTTCTGTTGTTGCAAAGCCCTTGAAGAGTTTCTGATTCACATCAGCTCCTATACTCTACCATGCGCAAGTGTACAAACTTTTAGTGCATAATATAAGGTGGGTTTTGTTCTATTTTTAATTTAAGTATTTTAAGACTTCTTTTGGAGCTAACCTTACAACCATCCTAATACTTTGGCCATAAGCAGACAAAAACGGGGGAACAACACCGATTGATAGACAGAGAAGCAGTGAACGTTCGTCAAGAAATGCATGAAGATTTCAATCAAAAAGGGACGAGGGATACATCATGTACTTGTACTGTTTTGTACTTCAGACTCAAGCCAATGGTCAGAGACAACTCAGTATGGGGCTTGCAGAGCATATTTCTCTTGAATAAATGTGTTGAGCAATAAAACTATTCTCTCTTTTTTTTTTTAAAAGCACATAAATTTACTCATGTACATATATGTCATTACAGTAAGAAAAACAGTAAGTTCTGTGGTTCAGAGGGGGACACACACCAAATATTCATATAAGGGAATAGTTTAAAGTGCCCAGAACAGGAGACTTGGCAGAGATTCAAAGAAAAATAAATGAAATTACTACACTGAATCAGAGAACTTTACTCAAATCTGTATAAATTTTTATTAGCTAAAAGGAATAAAAAGTTTTTTAACTATAATTAAAAAATCATAGAAACCTTTATTTTTTTAATTGTAATCAATCAACTCTTTTAATATTTATTTACATCTAATTAAATTTTTATTTAATTTTTTAATTAAAAAAATTTTCATGTGATATTAATAAAATAAATAAAAATTTACTACATAGCTTAATTCATATATGCAAAAATTAAATAAAATATACTCTCTTTTTTTCTCTATTTTTTCTCCTCTCTTTAAAATCTTTTTAAAAATTCTATTGACTATAATTCAGGAGTTCTATTGATTATAATTTGATTAGTTCAATTTTATTATGTGATTACATTTCGTTTAATTAAAGATTTAATTGAATTAAAATAAAATATTAAAAAATTAATTAATTGTAATAAAATATTAAAAATTTAAATAACTTTTAATTATGCTTATGGAATATTTATGACCTTTTAGCCATTTTTATTTTATTATTTAATGGAAATTTTACATTAAATATTGTAATTTTAATTTTATATTTTGAGGAATTAAATTTTAGGGACCAGAGAAGGGGAAAAGCAAAAAAGCCAGCAAGACAGTGAATCTTTGAAGATACGAAAAGATTTTAAGACAAAAAATATATATGTTTTAATTTTCAAAGATTATGTCCTAGGAACATGTAAGATCTAGCCTTAGCTTCCTCAAAATTGAGAAAAAACCAAAAGTTGAAAAAGCGTAATAATAAATTAGCTTTAAATTTTTGAATACTTTTAGAACTGCGAAAAATTAGGAAATCACCAAACTACTCGTTTGAATTTTGAATTTGAAAAACTCGTTTCTAAAGTGAGAAAATATCATATCACTGCAACTTTTTTCTCAGTAGCCAAACAGAGTAGAGAGAGAGTGCAAGTGAAACACTTCAAAATCAGTACAAGCAACTCAAAATTTAACTTTGATCACAGAAAAGTTTAGAACACTTGAGAATCAGAAGCAAAACGACGCCGTATATTAGACTGTTGAAAAATCTGAAATTTCAACTTGGATCATCAAAACGAAGAAAAATCACTGTAAAACGGAACGTTAATGAAACAGTTGGAATCACAAACCCGATCAAAACGTTAAAAAATAACGAAACTTTTCTATTGCATTACCAGTAGTTTCTTTACGAGAGCGACATTTCCAACATGAACCAAGAGGAAAAGAGCGGTGACGTCAGTTTTGAACTCTTCATACTCGACGCGGACCTCACTCGCCGATTCATCTCTCGGAACGACTTCGGTCTTCTTCGTTTTCAAGCAAACGGTGCCAACGAAGTTCACGTCAACGCACGGATCGGCAATGCATTCGAGAGCGGACCTCAGATCGCCGGTTAACGAAGCTTCTAGCAAACGCTGAGAAACTTCAGCCTCGTAGTCGACAGGAACCACCTGTCTACAACCGGAAAACACCGTCATCTCTTTACACGTGGCGGTTTTTTAAGGTAACACCGAGAGGTCGATGTAACTGCAGGTAAGAGACGGCATGCGAATATAAGAGAAGCCCAAGAAGAAAAAGAAGCAAAAACTTGAAATAAGCGAGCGCCGGCGACTGAAGAAAGGAGGGTGGCTTACTTATTATTAGTAGCATTTTTTTTTACTTTTTTACCGCGGTAAATTTGAATAGTAAATTTAAGTGGAGGCTCTGGAGTGGGGCCGGGCTTTGCATAAGGCCGGTTGGGTTTAGCTTAGGCCTGATTGGTGGAAAAACATCGGTAATAATAGAGGGTTTAAGATCTCAAATCATCCTGATTTGAGATCTTAAACCCTCTATTATTACCGATTTGAGACGGTTTAAGATCTCAAATCAGGATGGTCCAGATATTAAGACGGTCCTGATTTGCTGTTATATATAAATTTTGGACATAAAAATGTAAAACATTGAAACATTCTAGGATTTTAATTAATTAAATAATTAAGAAATCTCTAATAAAAAAATTAAGGAGATATTATACTATTTCAATATCAGTACCAACATACCATAAACTTCAATAAAAATTTATTATAATTTACTTGTCAAAAAAGATTATTGATAACAAAATATAATCTAACTCTTATAAACAAAGTATTTTAATTTCTATCAATTCAATTATCTCATCGAAATTGAATAATTATTAGTTGTTAAAATATGAGTTTCTAAATTAAGATTGTGTAGCTTAAAAATGTAAATTGTATTTGGCAGAAAAAAAAAAAAG
This sequence comes from Durio zibethinus, assembly GCF_002303985.1. The sequence continues at coordinate 25,415,156 of NW_019168470.1, forward strand.
GATGTAAAAGATTTTATACTAATTTTATTTGTTCATAAAAGGTTGGTGCCAAATAATTGTTGAAAACACCTATAGAGAACCAATAATAATAATAATAATTGTTAAATTAAGAATGTCTAACTAATTGATTTTGAGACAAGGGAATGTATAAAAATGGTAGTAATATTTAAGTTGAATTTCTTCTTTAAAGTTTTCAACTTTTTTTTTCTTTTTTGCTTTTATCATTGTTTTTTCTAGCTTCTAACTATTTGCATTATTTGATGTAATTAATATATGAGAAATTATCACTAATAAAAAGATTAGGCTGAACTTTGTTACTATAGTATAATTCAATTTCAATTATATTAAATTTTATCAATGTAATTTCAATTTTGTTAGTTTTTGAATAAAAATGATGAAATTAAAATACTTAATGTAATATTATGTTAATATAAATGATAAATTTATGTTAATTTATGTAAAAAAAAAAAAGCAGTTAAAAAATAACATTGACCAATAAATAGAGTGATCAATTCCATTATAATCCTTAAAGAAAAAAGGTATCATTACTTGGAAAGTTGTTTTATACCTAATTACTTAGTTAATGAAATTAACTCCCTTGGCCGCCTAGCCATTACAAGTCTTAATGTCACATTGTCATCGATCGACATCTAAATTTTTCGTCATAGAACAGGCTTGCCCTTTGTCTAAGAAGAGTTTGCCTTACATCTTTATTGACATCTCGTCAAAATATCACTTTAAAATTATACATTTAATTTTAATTTATTTATAATTATTAAATATAATTTACGTTTATCTATAATTATTAAATACAATTTATAATTACCCACGTGTTCCTTCTTCGAGATCCATGTAGACTCATCATCGTAGGAGTAACTAAAAGGGTTGGCAGAGATCATGGCCCTCCAAAATTTTTTACACCATTAGCAGAATATTCAATCCCACCAAAAATAATACTTAATCCCATTTTTTATAGTAAAATTATTATTTATTCCTCATTTTTTATATTTTTGATTTCACCTCTACACATTATCAATGATCAATTATTTTAATTACATTATCACTTTTCATCTCATATATAAGATAAAAATAAATTCAAATATATATGATCTAAGTAAAATTTTTCTTAAAGCTTCGTGGTACCCTTAATTTACCTTTTTTCTCATCAAACATTTAAATATTTTTACTGACTCAAACATTAAAACACATCTTAAAAAATCAATTCCAACGTCCTTTACCATATTTTTTGACCTCAAGTCCAGACCTCTTTTCCACTAGCTAAATACTCAAAAGCAACGTCAACAGTTGTAATAATTGGCAATTTTAATAATTTATAGTGGCAAGTGAAGCTATGCCTATAAATTTATAGGTAATGGTTAATTTTAGCAGTGATGGAGCTGAAGACTACAACAGAGAAAAGAAATTTTATTGGTCATCGGATTCTTCTACTAAAATTATACTGCTCCTTGTCTTTTGTTTCGATCATTGGCGACCAAAACATCGGTGAGCATCAACATGGAGATATAAGCCAACAAAAAACGAAATGAAAGAAGCACCAGTAATAAGCTACATGCCAAAGACATGCCATGATGCATGCTTTCAACACATGGCTGTCGGGTTTTTTAATTTTCATTTTTTTTTATAATTATAATTTTATTTTTATCAATGGAATTAATTAAATTAATAAAATTCGGTTATATATGCTTGTATGCTTTTATTCGATTTTTATTATCAGGATTTTTTTTTTTAACGAATGAGATATAAATTCAATGTAAATCTTTATTGAGATTTGCAATGACCTTGAAATGATTTTCGTTACTCCTTTTGTCTTGATTTGTTTATTTTGTATTAAATTTTATAAAATTCAAGAAAAAAAATTTAATGTATTTAATAGTAAAATTAATTTTTTTATAAAATTAAAGTTTTATGATTTTTAATGTTAAAAAATAAAAAATTATAAAAAATAAAAATTGTAGATGTTTAAAAAAATAAGATATAATTTTGAAACATTTAATAAATAAATAAATAGAACAGAAGAAGTATAAGAAATTTGGTATGCTTCATTTGCATAATCAAAATAAATATTTATCATATTACCACGTTATTTCGAAATTAAATTTGACATTATCAAATTGTTATAAAACTGGACCGAAATTGAATTTTTAAAAATTCAATCCAAAAATCCACGTAATTACATGACATAAATTCCTCCTCGACATGGCTTGACTGAGTGAGTCTTCCAGATGATCTCAGTCAAATCTCTTTTGACCAATTATTTTTTTGGTTTTTCACTTTTGTCATCTGATCGTGTGGGTTTGAATCACGGATGCACAAATATCCAAAATCTGTCCAATCAATGTGATCTTGACATGTGTAAGATAATCGGTGGTGAATCTGCTGTACATTACCGTGTGATTTGCAGTAGAAGTGGGTCCTGACGGCTGAGATTTACTGGAGGACTGTGTTGGGACTCGGGAGAGTTGATGATATCGGAGAACAGCTGGATGTACTGAATCCTTACTACCGAACAGGATCCCAGGTTGGCCCCACCACACTGCATAAGATATTGTGATTTGTGCAAGTCAGCTAGCCACTAGGAAGGCTGCTTATCTCAGCCCGCAACTGCATGGTCAGCATTCGTTGCCACGTGGCAAACCACAAATGGTGATCATCGACCGGATTTACTACTTGTTTGGCAGCTTCGACTTATGTTCTTTTTCATGCATATATAAGGTACTAGGATCACTCAATCAGAGATGCAACGGAGTAGAATTGAATTTATATTATAAAAATTTTAAGTTTAAATTTAATTTTAAATTTATTTTAAATTTAGTTAAGTTTTAAAATTTAAATTTAAATAAATTTTAAATTCAAACTTAATTCAAAATAAAAATAAAATTATTTTAATTTGTTCAATTAAGTTTATCTATCAAATAAAAAGTAATTTTGATTTTTATGTTCACTTTAAATTCAATTATTTTTTTAAATTTAAGTTTAAATTCATATATTTAAAGATAAAATAATAATTTTTAATTAAATTAATTAAAATATATTAAAATATAAAATTTTAATTAAATTCATTAATTATTTAAATCAAATATTAAAAAATTTGAACTCAACTCATTAAGGCTTTATTTAGATAGATGATAAAAATAATTGTTGTGAGATTAAAAATAATAATAAAATTTATTGTAATTACGATTAAAAAATATATAATTATAATTAAAAAAATTTTAATGAAAATTTTATATTAATTTAATTTCATTAGAGTTAATGTTTAATTTAATTGAAAATACAATGAACTTAATTATATCGCATCGAAAATATAATAAAATCTAAACAATTATTAAATAAATCAAATTATTATTATTGAATCAAATTTAAATTTTATTTAAATTAAATCAAAATAATTTATGAAGTTGGATATATTATTTACTTCCCACTCGTCTTCCATCTCAAGGAATTGAAAAAACGAAAGCAAGAAGAAAATGGCAGGTCGGCATGGGGACGGCCTTACACGTGAGGGGGAAAAAAATGAAACATTTCTCTCGAATTCCATCTTCCTGGTTCTATTAAAAACAATTTTCTAGCAGTTTTTTTTTTAAATTAAAAAAAAAAAGGAAAAAAAGGTTAAAATTATGGTGACGGAGGTCAGAAACAATTAATGTGCGCAGGTAATTAATGGCCATCTTTCCGGTACAGCTTTTCGACAAAGGTACGGACACGTATATCGCTTTAGAATCAATGCTGAATGGGTTTCCATTTGGTTTCTTTTTCGTTATTATGTTCTTTCAGTCAATGCCTCTATGGGTGGTCGGCACGATTAATGCTATAAATTATATTAACCCTAATTAAAAAATAAATCATGTATAAATCTTTTCACTCCATGATAAAAAATAAATAAATAATGGGCTAAGTATAAAAATATACTTAGTCAAATTAAAAAAATATTACTACTAAAACATTTAATTTAAGATATATTTGAAAATATGATAAAAACTTTTCACCTACAATACTTATATAATAAAATATTTTTATAATAAAGTTATATCATATTTTATACGATATTTTTATTTTCTAATAATGAGCTTCAATATCATCGTATTAAAATCTCATTTGGGGTCTGAAAAAATATTTGGTATTTTGAATAAAATATTTTATTAGATCACAATTAGATAAAAGTAGTTATCAAATTGGAATTTTAAAATTTGTTGACATCAACCAAAGATTTTCATGTGGTTTGATCATGAAGAGACACTGCTCTTGCCATAAAACTTATTTAAAAAACAATCAATTTATATAAAAATTATATCATAATTCGTATTCTCATAAAAATATAAAATGTATTTTTTATTTTATTAAATTCATATATAATTATTATTAAAATTTTAAATCATACTATTTTTATATTTTTTATATCATATTTAAATTATATTATTATATCATATTTTAAATTATCATATTTATAAATCAAATTCATGATAAAAAAATTATTGATTTTAAAATTTTGAAACCCCGACCCAAACTCATAATCATTATTTTTAGTTTCAAATAGCTTTGATACCAAGATTTTATACCCATCATGAAACTAACCGTTAAAGAGATCTGTCCAACCAACCCTAATTGTTTTTCCACCAACCTTGTTGAATTTAATTTCAGGTTGCTTGCTTCTCAAAGTTGTCAATCTTAAACTTGTGTGTTAAACTTCCAAAACTTAAGCAAATATGATATTTGTCTCATACTATATCTTTAGGAACATGTTTGTCTCCTTCTTGGTAGCCAACCCTTTTATTAATTTTCTCCTTTTGATTACCATTTAATAATTTAGATTGAATTATCAACCTAATAGCTCTCTTATAAGTTACAATTTAGACATATTTGTGGTTAGTTACAAGTGTTAATTAATTCTTTTTTTTTGTTTAAAATGAGATTTAAAAAAATCAATAATATTTTAATTTATTAATAAACTATTGAGTTATAAAAAAAAAATTGACGATGACAAAACTTTTCATTTTCCAAAGCAAATTGAAGAAAATAATCAAAGAGCACCTTGGTGGAAAACCCAAGGTATCAAACACAATTTTTTGATAAAATTTGCAGTTGGGATTCATTAATTGTGTATATAAAATGTTTTTGATCATTTTTTTTTTTTTTGTTTTAAGAGGACAGAGTCTTATAATAAAAAAAATGGAGAAAGACTAAGGTCGAATCCCAAATTTATCTTCTTAAATTTTGTTTTGACCATTAAATTAAGCAACCGAAGATAAAATGTTATTGATCATTAGAAATCATTAGGGTAAACTTAAAGCATACATTGTTTTGAAAAGCAAGTTCAAGGTTTTGTTATCCTACCTTTCGTGTCATTGCTTTGAGTTAATAATTTCTATTTTAATCTTTTACCAGGCTCCTCTCTTGTCCCCACAAAGCTTCAAATAGAAGCTGGCTAACCAAACCAAAGTGCAAAGAATTCATGATTAAGCAGATTTGCCTGCTAATGATAATAACAATATTGATAATATCTATTAATTAATTTAATAAGAATTCAAGATTGAATTTGTCAACACTTTTGAAGAAAATGAAATATATATAGCTATTATTTTCTCATTTATTATAAAAAAATTACTAAATTATGATACACATAAGATCGAATCATAATTTTTATCAATCTTAAATGCAATATATCAATGTAAGAATTATTTTGACCATATTACCATTTATCCTTAGTAAGGAGTGACAAAATGTTCAATAAAATCATTTTAGATTAAAACAAATTTATATTATTTTAATTTTAAAATGTCGACTTTTAAAATTATAACACTTTAATCTCATATGAAAGATTACATGAATTTATTATAATATATAAGTAAAAATTTAAATTAAAATTTGTTAAAAGTATTTTATAAGACAAAATCATAAAATTTTCGAATTAAAATGAATAATAACTCACATATTTAATGCAAATATTCACAAATAATATCAGAACGATCATTAATTCATTTATGAAAACTTACACTTAATTTATAAAATATTATTCATTTTGATTGAAAGATTCATAATTTTATTTTATAAAAAATTATTCATAAATTTGAGTTTAAATTTTTACTTATATATCGTAATAAATTCACAGAATTTAGATTGAAATATTACCAAAGTCTAATGAATTAAAATTTGAATCGCTTAAAATTAATTTTTGGGTCATCCGAATTTTAGACAGATTCAATTTCGGTTTGAGATGTTTCGGGTTTGGGTTTAGCGGGTTCGGGTTTTACGTATAACCAAAGAAGGAAAGGTGGGCTTGGGTTTATAATTCAACTTAGTCAACAACCTTCAAAACTGTTTTTCCTCAAGGCCCAAAACTAACCGTTTGACAAAAGTTCAAACGTAAAAGTCAAACGCAACACCAAAACAAAACTCAAAACCATCTTCCACGAAACACTCTCCGACAGCTCCAACCGTCATCATCGCATCACCGCCGTCAATGCTGCTCATCCCTTTAATTCTGCTCCCCGTCCTTCTGCTCCTCCTCTTCTTCATCGTCCGCCCCCGTCCGGTCACCATCCCAATAAAAAACCGCCACGTGTTCATAACAGGCGGGTCAAGCGGCATCGGGCTTGCCTTAGCTCACCAGGTCGCTTCCCAAGGAGCCCGAGTCTCCCTCTTAGCTCGATCTCTCAACAAACTCGAAGAAGCGAAAGAGTCGATTCCCCTTTCTTCCGGGGTCGACGTTTCGATCTTTTCCGCTGACGTTCGTGACTACGACGCCGTTCACAGGGCGGTTAACGACGCGGGACCCATCGATGTGCTGGTGGTCAACCAAGGGGTCTTTGTGCCTCAGGAGCTGGAGAAGCAGGGATTGGATGAGGTCAGGTTTATGATAGATGTGAATTTGATGGGTAGTTTCAATGTCATCAAAGCTGCTTTGCCGTTGATGAAGGAGAGGAAGGACCGCCGACCCACCTCCATCGCTCTTATTTCTTCCCAAGCTGGTCAGGTCAGTAGCCGAATCATTGAACTTTGTTGTTTAGTTACAAAGGATTTGTTTTGTTGCTTATTTTGACCAATGCTTTTTTCTTTTTTAACTTTAGTCATCTGATCATGTGGGTTTGAATCACAGATGCACAAATATCCAAAATCTGTCCAATCAATTGTGATCTTGACATGTGTAAGATATTAGGTGGGGAATCTACTGTACATGACCGTGTGATTTGCAGTAGAAGTGGGTCCTAACGGCTGAGATTTACTGGAGGACTGTGTTAGGAGAGTTGGTGATATCGGAGAACAGCTGGATGTACTGAATCCTTACTACCGAACAGGATCCAAGGTTGGCCCCACCACACTGCATAGATTTTGTGATTTGTGCAAAGTCAGCTAGCCACTAGGAAGGCTGCTTATCTCAGCCCGCAACTGCATGGTTAGCATTTTGCCACGTGGCAAATCACAAATGGTTATCATATACCGGATTTACTACTTGTTTGGTAGCTTCGACTTGCGTTCTTTTTCATGCATATGTAAGGTATCAGGATCACTCACAATTACTTATGTAATCGAGTTGAATTTAGTTTATACAGTAAAATTTTTAAATTTAAATTTAATTTAAAATTTATTGAGTTTTAAATTTTAAATATAATTAAATTTTAAATTTTAAACTTAAATTTGATTTGAAATAAATGTAAAATTATTTTGATTTTATTAGGTTTATTTTTCAAATAAAAAATAATTTTGATTTTCAAATTTAACTTTCAATTCGATTATCTTTTTGAATTTGAATTCATATATTTAAAAATAAAATAATAATTTTTATTTAAATAATAAAAATATATATTAAAATATAAAGTTTTAATTAAATTTATTAATTATCCAAATTAAATATTAAAAAATTTAAAATCTACTTACTCAATAATTTAAATTGTTCGAATATAATAATTAAATAAATTTAAATTTTATTTAAATTAAGTCTAAATAATTTATGATATATTATTTACTCCTACTCGTCTTCCCTCTCGAGTCTCGAGGAATAGAAAAAACCAAAACAAGAAGAAAATGGCAGGTCGGCATGGGGACGGCCTTACACGTGATGGGGAAAAAATGAAACATGTATCCGGAATTCCATCTTCCTCGTTCTATTAAAAACAAATTTTTACAGCTTTTTTTTATTTGAAAACACCAAAAAAAAAAGGAAAAAAAAGTTAAAATTACGGTGATGGAGGTCAGAAACAATTAATGTGCAGGTAATTAATGGCCATCTCGAAGTTCGAATTGACCATCTTTCCAGTGTCAGCTTTTTCGACTAATGTACGGACAGCTATATCGCTTCAGAATTCAATGCTACATGGTTTCCATTTGGTCTCTTCTTAGTTATTATGTTCTTTCAGTCTATGCCTATATGGGTCGTCGGCACGATTAATGCTATAGATTATATTAACCCTAATTAAAAAAGTAAACCATGTATAAATCTTTTCACTCCATGAAAAAAATAGTTCTAAAGAAGGGTTAAGTATAAAAATACTTAGTCGAATTAAAATATATTAGTATTAAAATATTTAATTTAGGATATATTTGAAAATATGATAAAAAAATTTCACCTACAAAACTTATACAATAAAATATATTTTTTAATAAATTTATATCATATTTTATATAACATTTTTATTTTTTCTTAATGATGAGCTTCAATACGGTCGAATTAAAATCTCATTTGGTATTTTGAATAAAATATTTTATTTCATCACAATTAGGTAAAAGTAGTTATCAAATTGAAAATTTAAAATTTGTTGATATCAACCAAAGATTTTTCATGTGGTTTGATCGTGAAGAGAGGCTGCTTTCGCCATACAACTTATTTAGAAAACAATCAATTTTGATTCTTTTAAATTCGGCCAAAATGATAGTATTAAAATTATCTATAGTAATATTCTTAATTAATTCTCGGATGGCCATTTTATTAATTGACTCCTTTGGCCCATTGTACTTGGTTGGAGAGATCATTCTATTTGTCTACCACGTATGAGACAATGGAGAAACCGCTATGATCCGAAAATTTAAAATCACATTTTACAAAAGTGTAATATCTATTTTTATTAGAAAATATAATTGTATCAGGTGTAGATAAACGAAAATTATTTATAAAATATTGCATTTTTATTTCTTTTTATCTATGAGTTCTAGATGAAGAGGTTCGTGAATTTAGAATAAAATTAACAAAATGATAATAAGATTGATTATCACCTATATTTTGTTGACATGGATTATCTCTTGCAAAAATAAAAATTTGACTCGTACCTGTATGGCTTATGCTGTTTGTTCTTTGAAGATTTTTTGCATTAGTTGTACTTGGAAATCCTGAAAAAGAACTCCTTTGGCCCATTGTACTTGGTTGGAGAGATCATTCTATTTGTCTACCACATATAAGACAATGGAGAAACCGTTATGATCCGAAAATTTAAAATCATATTTTACAAAAGTGTAATATCTATTTTTATTAGAAAACATAATTGTATCAGGCGTAGATAAACGAAAATTATTTATAAAATGTTGCATTTTTATTTCTTCTTATCTATGAGTTCTAGATGAAGAGGTTCGTGAATTTAGAACAAAATTAACAAAATGATAATAAGATTGATTATCACTTATATTTTGTTGAGATGGATTATCTCTTGTAAAAATAAAAATTTGAGTCGTACCTATATGGCTTATGCTGTTTGTTCTTTGAAGATTTTCTGCACTAGTTGTACTTGGAAATCCTGAAAAAGAACTTCTATAAGGAGTATAAAAGGATTGATTACTAGTTATACTCTCAATATCATCATCTTTTTTATATTCAAAAATATTTATTGGAGGTAAAACCAGGTTAGGATTAAAACTGGTTAAGGAATGCAGATTTTTGAAGTAAATATTTTTTTCTGACGAGAAAAATTTTAAACTTTGTACTTTCTATTTTTCAGAAGGATCTGAAATATCTTCGAGACACCATCTTTATAGGACAGATAAATCTTCGAGTTTGATTAATTTTGATTTAATTTCAGAATCAAAACTATTTGGTTCAAATAGTTCAATAATATTATAGTCTATCGGTTTGATAGAAGTATTTGTAGTATTTGTAAATTTATAAATTACAGACCAGTTGATTGAAAGATCATGCGATTTTTATGCAATATTAGAATTTGTTATTTTGACACGAAGACATAAATATTTTTCAATATTTTCATCAAAAATAGAAATAAAATAGTTTGGTTTAACTTTAAATAAAATAACACTAGCAATTAAATTGGATTGGATACCTTCAATTATAGCATTAGTAGGATTTTGAAAACGATTATCCATTAAGACAACTATAATAGGAATATCTTTGGTAGATAAGAATAAAGGTTTAATAGTAATCAAAATCATACCAATATGAATATATTTAACTTTAGCCTATTTTTTCAAAAAATGGTTTATTTTTTGTTTGGTGAAAAGGGAATTTCCACTTATCTATGTATAAAGGTTTTTTATAGAAGAGATATTTAATTTACAATAATGGAGGATGGTAAGTAAGAAAAAATGGTAAGTATGAGAGAGAGGAAATAAGAAAGAAGTAAGGAGTTAGTGGAAAGAAAAAGCCTCATCAAGCTAATTACAACACAAGCTTAAACAAACAAAGCATAAACAGTAACTATGTACAGTAGAATTTTATCTACAGTACTATTACAGTGACATGTTACAGTGATTTTGATGGTAGGTCTTTATCTTTTTCTCTACAATGATTGTTATAAGAGATTTTATCGTGAATAGTAATTACTACAGTATCACTGATCTTTGGCTCCAAACATCTTTGTCTTTTTATGTCGACAGTTAAGATTAGCTTAAATTTGGCTTATTTTGGTTGAAATTTTAACATGATATTCTGATTTTAGATTTATCCTTCCATTGCATTGTCCAGGTTTTGGAGTTCCACTCATTCTTCATCCAATGTTTGGTGAGATTGAGGAGAACCGGCTCTAGAGTAGTTTTACATTTTCCATCATTCTTGATACTGGTATAACATCTCTGTAGATTTATCAATATCTTCCATTTGGGAAAATTTTTGAAGAAGATCCAGGGCTTCTGGTTGAGTCTGAAAAGATTATTAAAATGATGCATAATAACTTATTACAAAAATTTAGCGTCCATATGTTTGAAGAACAACTTTTGGTAAGCCATTGTTGTTGGCTAACCGAAGTAGAGATGAAGCTTTTTTCATCATATTAATTCATGTTTGAAATTGGTATTGTGTTGGATTTAAAAATTTTGAAACTAAAATATTTAAAGTTTCAGGTATTTCAAAGGCTTCAGTGGTAGGATTTAGATCAAGGTCAGAAAAGACTTTTTTCATTTCCCAGATTTGGTATGGTTTAAAAAATCTTTCTCATTGATAGCAGCCAAAGAGACTGGTGATGGAAAAATGAATATAGAAAAAATAGTTGTTATGTTTTACAGCTTTATAAAAATGGTGTTTGATAAAGGCTGGAAAGTCTTTGATCAAATCAAAAAAGAGGTTTTGGATAGTGATTTGACCAACTAATCCATGTTCAATACTGGTTATATCAAAAGGTTCGTGATTAAGTCTAAGTTTAATTTTTGGAATATGATCCCCAGTAGTAGTTGTATGAATATAAAGGGAATAATAATAATAAAATTTTTTTTTCAATCAATAGTTTTTCTGTTATTTGGATAATGGAAAAATTTATTTGTTGAAAAAGTTTTCTAGTTAAGAACTGAGCAGCTTTTTCAAAAAAAAGAATCATCTTGAGCTTGTTTAGCTTAGAAGAGTTTTTAGATTCAAAATATTCACAAAGCGTTAAAAAATTATTTATTTCTTCAACACTGTATTTATTTTCTTCCAAAGCAAAGAAATCAATATCCTGTTGTTTTAACAGGTTAGAGTCAAGAAGGCTTTGGAAAGCTGTTTCTTTAAAACTCTGAAATTCTTAAGTCTATTTAACTAAGAATTCAGCTAACTTGGTCATCCCTTTACGAAAGCTAGATTTGTTTGCTGAAATATGGGATTTTCAAACATTGTTTAGTAAATCATAGACTTGTGATTCAAGTCAAGGATTATAAAAATCTTTTATTTCTAGGCTAAAAACTTTGGTTTCATTTAACAGGTGTTCTGTAGAAGAAACTATTTCAGAATAGCTCATAGGAGTCCATTTATTTGGATCCTAAAAAAAAAGAGAGAGATCTGATTGAGTTCTCAAAGGAGACGACATGTATGGCGGTCTAAAATTACAGGATTAATAGTAAAATAATCATTGGTTAGGATCATTATAAAAACCAAAGCCATGATTAAGATTTACAAATAAAGAAGAAGATCTAAGAGAAGCAAGGGTAGAAGAAAACAAAGAAGACGAACCCTTTTTAGGTTGTTTTGTCTTGATTGTTCTCCATTCTCCAGGACTCTTGTGATGAGTTTTTCCTCGATCTATGAGGCCTGCTAAAAAAATATGCTAGAATATTTTTATCAGAATTGATAAATTCAACAAAAAAGTTATATTGACAAAAAAAACTATACCACTTGATTCGTCTGGGATTGTCTGAAAGTTTTCTATTATTGAAAAAAATTTGGGACTGCCTGGTTATCTATTTTTATAACAAATATTTTAGGGGTAAGATAAATATAAAATCACTGTACACCATTCTTTCATCTGATGAAAGAATTTTAAAATTATCATCTATTATATCATCATCTACTTCAAAACTACTGACACTGGTTGTGTCATAATTTAACATATATTGATAATTGTATTTTTGAAAAAATCCTTTATGTTCTTTGTAAAATGTTTCAATAGCATGAAGATAGTCAACCTGTTGTTTTAGATCTTCAAAATTTTTAATTTTATACTTAAAATTCTCAATTAAATATTTATAAGAATCAAAATCAAAATTTTCTTGTTTCGCCTTTGCTGAAAAAGATGAAGGATTATCATCAACCATCATAATATTACCATAATAAAGAGGTTCAAAGTCTATAAATGTATATGAAGGAACATGTCTTTGATCTATTTTTTTTACAAGTAAGTCTATTTTATCTTCAATATTATCCATTTTTACAAATATATATATATTTTATTAAATTCATATATAATTAATACTCTTTATATTATATTCGAACTATATCATTACATCATATTTTAAATTATCATATTTATAAATCAAATTCATGGTAAAAAAATTGATTGATTTTAAAATTTTGAAACCCCAACCAAAGTCATAATCATTGTATTGAATTTCAAATTACTTTTGAAATCCCTCGTGAAACTAACCGTTAAAGAGATCTGTCCAACCAATCCTAATTGTTTTTCTACCCACCTTGTTGAATTTAATTTCAGGTTGCTTGCTTCTCCAAGTTGTCAATCTTAAACTTGTGTGTTAAACTTCCAAAACTTACGCAAATATGATATTTGTCTCATACTATATCTTTAGGAACATGTTTGTCTCCTTCTTGGTAGCCAACCCTTTTATTAATTTTCTCCTTTTGATTACCATTTTATAATTTAGATTGAATTATCAACCTAACAGCTCTCTTATAAGTTACAATTTAAACATATTTGTGGTTAATTACAAGTGTTAATTAATTCTATTTTTTTATTTAAAATGGGATTTTAAAAAATAAAAATCAATAATATTTTAATTTATTAATAAAATACTGAATTATAAAAAAAAAATGACGATGCCAAAACTTTTCATTTTCCAAAGCAAAGGAAAGAAAATAATCAAAGAGCACCTTGGTGGAAAACCCAAGGTATCAAACACAAATTTTTGTGTAAAATTTGCAGTGGGGATTCATTAATTGTGTATAAAAAATGTTCTTGATCATTAGAAATCATTAGGGTAAACTTAAAAGCATACATTGTTTTGAAAAGCAATTTTTTTTTTGGTTGGGGGGGGGGGCAGAATTTGAAAAGCAAGTTCAAGGTTTTGTTGTCCTACTTTTCGTGTCATTGCTTTGAGTTATAATTTCTATTTTAATCTTTTACCAGGCTCCTCTCTTGTCCCCACAAAAGCTTCAAATAGAAGCCGGCTAACCAAGCCAAAGTGCAAAGAATTCATGATTAAGCAGATTTGCCTGCTAATGATAGTAACAATATTGATAATATCTATTAATTAATCTAATAAGAATTCAAGATTGAATTTGTCAACACTTTTGAAGAAAATGAAATATATATAGCTATTATTTTCTCATTAACTATAAAAAAAATTGCTAAATTATAATATGCATAAGATCGAATCATAATTTTATCAGTCTTAATTAATAGATCAATACAAAAATTATTTTGATCGTATTATCATTTATTTTTAATAAGGAGTGACAAAATATTCAATTAAATCATTCTAGATTAAAAAAAATTTATATTATTTTAATTTTAAAATATCACCTTTTAAAATTATAACACCCTAGTCTCGTACGAAAGATTATGTGGATTTGTAAGTAAAAACTTAAACTCAAACTTGTTAAGAGTATTTTATAAGATAAAATCATAAGATTTCAAGTTAAAACGAATAATATCTTATAAGTTAAGTATAAGTCTTCACAAATGGTATTAAAACGATTACTAATTTATTTGTGAAAATTTATATTTAATTTATGTGGTATTGATTGTTTTGATTGAAAGATTTCATGATTTTATTATACAAAAAATTCTTTACAAGTTTGAATTTAAATTTTTATTTATATATCATAATAGATTCACAAAATCTTTTAATATGATATTGAAATGTTACAAAAATCTAATCAATTAAAATTTGAATCGCTTAAAATTAATTTTTGGGTCATCCGAATTTTAGACAGATTCAATTTCGGTTTGAGATATTTCGGGTTTGGGTTAGCGGGTCGGGTTTTACGTATAACCAAAGAAGGAAAGGTGGGCTTGGGTTTATAATTCGACTAAGACAACAACCTTCAAAACTGTTTTTTCCTCGAGGCCCAAAACTATCCGTTTGACAACAAGTTCAAACGTAAAAGTCAAACGCAACACCAAAACAAAACTCAAAACCATCTTCCACGAAACACTTTCCGACAGCTCCAACCGTCGTCACCGCATCACCGCCATCAATGCTGCTCATCCCTTTAATTCTGCTCCCCGTCCTTCTCCTCCTCCTCTTCTTCATCGTCCGCCCCGTCCGGTCACCATCCCAATCAAAAACCGCCACGTGTTCATAACAGGCGGGTCAAGCGGCATCGGGCTAGCCTTAGCTCACCAGGTCGCTTCCCAAGGAGCCCGAGTCTCCCTCTTAGCTCGATCTCTCAACAAACTCGAAGAAGCGAAAGAGTCGATTCGCCTTTCTTCCGGGGTCGACGTTTTGATCTTTTCCGCTGACGTTCGTGACTACGACGCCGTTCACAGGGCGGTTAACGACGCGGGACCCATCGATGTGCTGGTGGTCAACCAAGGGGTCTTTGTGCCTCAGGAGCTGGAGAAGCAGGGATTGGATGAGGTCAGGTTTATGATAGATGTGAATTTGATGGGTAGTTTCAATGTCATCAAAGCTGCTTTGCCGTTGATGAAGGAGAGGAAGGACCGCCGACCCACCTCCATCGCTCTTATTTCTTCCCAAGCTGGTCAGGTCAGTAGCCGAATCATTGAACTTTGTTGTTTAGTTATAAAGGATTTGTTTTGTTGCTTATTGATTGAACTTTGTAACATGGGTATTTAGGTGGGAATCTATGGTTACACAGCTTACTCCGCCACTAAATTTGGACTGCGGGGATTAGCAGAAGCATTGCAGCAGGAAGTCATTGCTGATAATATTCATGTCTCTGTTATATTCCCACCAGATACTGACACTCCTGGTCTTGAGCAAGGTTGAGACCCTTTTCTTTGAGCCTTTTACCGCTTTTAAATTGCTTTGCATTTTGTGTAGTTGTGAGATGTCATCATTCTGCATTGTTATTAATCAGTTTATGTTATTTTGGATGTTTATAATAATGGGATTGATGGCTAATGATGCATTATGTAACGCAATTGTAGCTATCAATCTAAATAGGCATAGAGAAGTTCAGATGGTAGTTATTGTTAGTGTTTCTTCATTGATTCCAATGCAATCAAAAAGGTTTTTCTCTCCATGACAAGCATATTTGAAATGGGAATCATTGATCAATTAAAGTACCTCATACTACCTTTTGCTACCTCCAATTATGTTTCTCAATAGTAAATTGGAGTATGCGATAACTATAGCTCATTGGTGTTGCTTATCAAGCATTTGCATTTATTTGCTAAAAGCTGACCTTTGGCAGAAAATAAAGTTAGACCAGAGCTCACAAAAATACTAGCAGGCTCCTCTGGTTCAATGAAAGCTGATGAAGTTGCCAAGAAAGCTTTAGATGGCATCAAATCTGGAAGTTTCATTGTCCCTTGCAACTTTGAGGGGCACATGCTCGCCATAGCTACTTCTGGTTTATCCCCTCAGAGATCTTTCTTGATGGCATTTGTTGAGGTGGTTTTTGCTGGTATATTACGTCTTATAGCTTTATTTTTCCAATGGAACTGGTATGGGAGCATAGAACAGTGGCATGCGAAAAGAAAAGGTAAGCATACAATAAAAGAGTTCTCTATTTATACCCCAGGAGGAAAGATACATTGCCTACTTTATTAGACTTAGTTTTGTCTATTTATTATTTTAAGTTGTTTTTTGCGTGTCAAGTTGAATGATGAAGAACTTGAGACCAGATTAATTTCAAGGGATAGCATTTAATTTTAATTAAAGTTTTTAGATTGTTCCTCTAAGGTATTGTGGATATGAGAATATTGTGTTAGACTCTTATCTGTCAATTATTGATGAAATTAAATTTTGCCATTTCCTATCTTTCAAGAATTAGGAATTTGCATGAATGTTGCTCCAAAGAGGTGGTCTTCCCTCTGTTTAATTATTAAAATCTTATGGTTGATAGCAATTTACACTAAAGCATCGTGTTTGGATGAGTATGATTTGGTAGATAGATCATTTTCGAGTGAGATTCCTTGCCAAAACTTAAAATGATAGTTTTTCCATCCTAAATCTTGAGAACCAAAAAACTAAGATTGCTAGTATCATATTATCAGCAGGGGTATCTACTCCTGTGGTACAAGGTAAAAACTGTTATAAATCAGAATACAAATCATATTCCTCTAAGCATACCATGTTTGCTTTACTAAGGAAAATTCACAGTTAAGTGTTTAGTGGTGAAGTTATGTCTAACGAATCTTTGAATCACTTAGTGCTTGATTGTGTTGTTGGATACTCTTTTTATGCATGATTGTTACACCTTTTATTGTGTCAAAACTGTTAGGGGTAATAATGTCCTGATAAAATGTTTTCTGTTTGTTTTCTTGATTTCAGAGACATAAAATTCCTGGTTGCTTGATATGGATCGGCATTCCTTCTTCCAGCATATCTGTTGCTTACTTCTAAGATCTCATGGATGTGGATCTTTGAATAATAACAAGTTTCAGCATTCAACCTTCAGAAACTGAAGCTCTCCCGCATTCTCCATCTAATACTCTGAATGTTACAACTAATGTGATGTTGATCCAATAGATGGACACCATAATTTCTCATTTGAAGTTTCAAATTAGCTATTTCTAGAAGTAGATGTAAGCAAATTTTGATAAACTGAATAGCTGCAACCATCATCGCTGGAGCATGTTATAGCGTGTATTACAAGTTGTCAATAGAATTTGGAGATATACAATTTTTCCAAGAATTATGGAGTTTTAATCGAGAAAACCGTCTTGTACCTCGATAAACAATTCTTGTCTATTTACTCTTTGTTTCACCCATATTACTTTGATCACAGCATTGATGGTTATTCTTGTATTTCATTTATGTTCCTTGGCAGAAATGAAACTTAAAATGGGAAAGTAAGATCTGAGTTGGGAGATAAGCTTCGGATTTATTGTTCCTCAGATATGTATCTGCTATTTTAGATTTACTGGAGTTTGTACATAAAGAAGTATTCAATGACATAGCAGTAACTTAAAACATTGAAGGGGCTTACGTTGTTTAGCAGAGAGGCCAAGACCATAAATTTATAGGCCTATGGCAATATCCAATGGAAAGGGTAGACAACTGGGGAAAAACACTTAGGTACAAGAAAAAGATACAGTGAAGCAGAGCAAACAAATTCCTCTTTTTGTTTCAAAACGTCTGATTCTATAGGTAAGTATTTTCTTCCTTTCTGTTTACATTATTGTACATTGGAGTGGGCAGTGGATATCCTGTTTTGGCCTTTTGGGGTAGGAAAATCAGGAAGGGGTGGCCAATGGCCTCCAGTTGGTGGGTCATATGCCGTACAAAAAACAAAAGCATACTTTGAATTTGAACGTCAGTTCCATTTTCTTAGGACATATGCACCTTAACTGTCCCTGCAGGGCCACAAAGATAAAAAAGTAAAGAGAGCAGAAGACAAACTGCAAGTAGGGTTGGTGGCATCTTCAAGAGTAGGGGTAGCCCTAAACCCTTTCATTTTCATAAAAATCCTGTCCATAGAATTAAATCATTTATGAATCTATTGTCATTCCTTTATTCAATGGATGAGCAAATAACAGTAGGGGTAGCCCTAAATCCTTTCATTTTCATAAAAATCCTATCCATATAAGACACAAGTTGGAAGTTAATTTTTAATATAACCATCAAACTTAGGGGCTAGGTCTTGAAATCAAGACCCTGCCGTAAATGCAAACATTTCAAATTTGTGCTGGTGGGATGTGGGTGGGGGGTGGATTTAAGCAAAGCAATTTTGTCTTTGCAGCAGCTCTATCATCAGATGCAATGGTGGTCCCTTTTAAATCCTTGTCCTATCTCTTTAACACTTTATGCTTTTCATAACTTCCATGTCATTAAATCTTTTTTGTGTCATGCCCAGATATCAAATCGTAAAATGATCATATTATTTTAAAAAAATTTCAAAGTAATACGAAATTTTTTTTCTTAAACATTCTAAAATTTTTCAATAAAATAATTTACTAAATAAAATTTATATCTTTAATTCAATTGATGATACATCTTTATATATCCAAATACAAACCATATAAAATATAAAATTACCTCTTAAAATCTCATTTGTCAATATAAAATATAGTCAGGGTCGTATGATCATATCTTTGCTAACTACTATTATCCGTTAGCCAGGGTTGTAGAACTAGTTTTGGTGTCGATGATCCCACTTCCCAGAGATATAAAAACGTAACCATCACAAAATTATTCTTTAAACATAAATCATTTTCTCATTTTATTCATAAGCATGATCCATCATTTATATAGAAAAACTCAAAATAATCATATGCTTGATCCTATTTTCATACATCCAAAATAATGAAATAAAATATTCATTCATTTACAAACATACATATATACATAGATTCGAAAACAAGTAAAGTGTGTGAGATTCTACTTACCTCCATTCGATTTCACCACTTAGTTTTTCTCCCAAAATAATTAATGGCCTATCCAAGATCATTTCAATAGATCAGAATTTAATCAACCATTTTTGAGACCATTTATACAAAAATCAAGTAAGTTACACAAAGGGTTAACTTAACTAATTAATACTGATAGCCTGACCTCTTTTCATTAAAACAGTCATATTTCAATATATCTAAATTCGGAATTATGATCTCTTTAATACGTTAAAAATTAGACTTGATAAGCTTTCTAACCATATATGGCAAACCTCGTAATTCCTTGTAAATTAATTATAACAATTTTTGAAATCCACGTCATATACTGCTGCCAAACAGACTGTATACCTTTTAATAAAAATTATATATTTATTCACAAGAAACTCCAAATTCAATTCTGCTTATTTCATTTAAAAGTAGACTCAATAAGCTTTTCAAACATATATGGCTTAATCTGTAAATCCTTGTATACAAATTAAGAAGAATTTCGTAATTCAACCTTGATGCTGTTGTCTTACAGCCTGCATATCTTTAAGTTAAAATTAGACAACTCTTCATAGAAAACTCGGATTTGACTTTCGTTTGTTTCATTAGAAACTAGATTCAACATGCTTTCCAATGATATATAATAATCATAGTAATAATCTATCCATTAATACAAAATTCTATTTTAATTCATTATTACAGATCACAACATCTCATCCAAAAATAAAATTTCTCCTTCAATCTTTAAAAACTCAAATCCTTACTTTCAGCCTTCAAATTCCATTCAATAATCATCAATAAATTTTAAGAACATGAAATAAAAAAAAGCTCAGTAATTTACCCAAATAGATCATGAAGATTAATGAAAGATTTCATGATTTTTCTTGGTTTTTGCTCTCAAAACTTCAACTCCAAATAATAGTAATCAACTTGATATTTCTTTTTAAATAAAAGGAGGGCATGTACTCACCTTTAAGGGATTAACTTTATTGTAGCCTCTGATTGTGAATCTCTAACTTGATTTTTTATATTCTCTAATCCTTAAGGAAGATGAGGAAAAAAAACTCTATTTCCTTTCTGTTTCACAATAATTAGGTTTTCTTTCATCTAAAACTTTAATTCTTTTTTTTTACTAAATAATGTCTTAATAAACTGATAAACTTTAATATTAATCTAATCAAATTATTATTTGAGCTGAGGTATTACACTTTGCCTTATCTAGGAAACTAAACTGTCTTAATGCACAAGATGCTAAGTTTTCACTGGTAATAGTACCATTATCAGGGCCTAAAAATAAGAGATCACTTTTCTAATTATTGACCGTCTTTGTTTGTCTGTCATGGGATGGAATCTTGCTTCCTTGATTGCTTAGTGATTAACTTTTTGTTTTTCATTAATCATTTGTTATATAGGAAATTTAACATGCTAAGTGTCATAGTCTAAAGAATAGCTATAACCTTTACATCGATTATATATTAGAGTTCAATTTAAAATAAATATTCATATTACCTTTAATTTATGAAATAAGATAAAATTGTGAAACTTAATGAATTGATACGAACAATTCTTACAAATTGACGTGAATTATGATATTAAACTTCCCTAGAACTCTAATGAAACTATGCTGAAACATGGTCTACCCTCGGCATATTGATTCAGGATGATATGGATTATGTTTAGTACTTTTCTTTTCAGAAGGCTAACTGATAAACGTCTTTGCCCTTTTCTGGCAAAAGAGAAAATATACCCAGTTCAAATGGCTTCATCTCATAAAAGGTCATCTTTGATTTCTGAACTTGCAAAACCTGAGTGGGAAAAAAAGGCAGAAATGCATTTCCATCATCTCATAGCCAAATATTGATGATTGGGTCCCATGAAAATCTCTGTACACCGTAACACAAAGCTGGCTTATTGTTAAACTGAGAAGAAGATATTTGCAATCATGTTATTGTGTATGAACTAGGATGGCCTTGACTGAGTCAGATGCCATATCCAAATATGAAAATTTCAAGCCAGCTGCAGTGGCCCCCCGCTAACATACCACTTTGTCAGGGCAGCTCCACCACCACAAACCACTTTATGCTTCACTTTAAAGGCGCGTCAATGGAATCATGTTCCATAAAAACATGCAAAGATTCTCAAAAAACACTAATATAAATATAAAATGATTGTGTTCATAGAGAGAAATATATATGACTATAAGAAAAAGAGACTAAAGATCCACGGTTATTAGGTATGTTGTGAAGTGGGATTTTGGAGTTTGGTGATTCAAAGCATGTGCAATTGCGCGTGGTTAAGTTGTTATAGTGATCATGCATGAGATTCCAAGGCTAATTGTAAATCTTGCCTTCAAACAGGCTGTCCAAAGGGCGTGGGGTCCCAGGATTAGAGGGCCAAAGCTTTTTGCAGTAATCCAAGTTCGAATGATGATGCCTGCTGCTTTATCCCCCTTAAGCCCTTTGGTTTATTTATTCTGTGCTACTTTTAGTTACTCAAAGGACATTGAAATTGCTTTATCTTTTTGCCATATTTAATAATGCCTTACTGCTAAACAAGGACAGAGAAAATTCAACTTCAGATTTTGCATATGATTTCCCTATGATGACTATTGTAATTTTCTCACTAGACAAAAGCTTCATTGACTTATATGTAGAGTTAAACCTTGGAAAACATAGATAAACACTGACATATGTGGATAATTTTCCATCTGTTAGTATCTTCGCAACCATTTCAGGTCATATGATTTTATCTTTCCATTATAATTTCTGAAAAAGATCAGATTAGATTTATCCCACAGTGTTGATGCAAATCTCATAGGTATATACTTGCAAAGCTATTTGAATATTTGATCAAGACTCTTCCAAATCTGTGTGGATAATAGTTTTAGTCTGTACATTTTTAAATTTTTGTTATAAAAGATTTCATATATGCACAAAGACTTTGCCTTACAGGCTTAGACTAATTATTTTCTGCCTCCCAATAGCTAGTTCCTGGTCTTGTTTCTGGCCAGAAGCTAAAACTAGGGGCCATTTTTAGTAAGAAAAAGGGCACAAAACCAGAGCCAAATCTGTCGTACTCACACCATTCAGTTCAAACAACGAGGACATAACCAAAAACAAAAAAAAAAAGGAGACCATGTGATGGCATTGTTGTAAATATCCAAATCCAAGGTCAATTACAATAATTCCCAACAGTAAAAAAACTGCACAAAAAAATATAGTTTTTTTCGGTTATATACAGGATTATCTCTCCATCACTGCATTTCTTAAGCACCCTTTTTCTGGTTACCAATAACACAGTCCCCACTCAGCTTTGTCTATTCTCACAAGAAAAACAAGGAGCTCCATTAATGCACTTCCCTCTTAATCGCCTTATCAGTCATCTTTGATCGTTTCTCTCTTTTGTACGGCACTTTTCAACTACCACCTTACATTAAATTTGCAGTCAAACCAGCAGGCAGGCGCCGTCCACTTCTCTTTATAGCCCACTTCAATAATATTACAGAAATTTAGCCAAAGTATTTACAATTAACTTCAAGTTACCTTTTTTAACCTTGTTTTGGCTTCTGGGTTGTTGTTTATTTTCCTAGAAAGTAGATAGATAAAGAGAGAGATAGAGACATGTTCATTGGATCATGAAAGTTGCTTGTTTGTTAATGTTCCCTTGTGTTTCTCTCCATTGGGTTCCTTTCATTTTTGACTGAAGTTAGTTAAAGTGTTGAACTTTTTCTTGGGAACAACACCTTCTTTGATCTTCCTAAGTAAGAGTATTTTCTTTATGTTTTTCCTCCAACATTTACTTGAGTTTCAGCTTTCCATGTTTTTTAAGTAAGCTCCTGAATTTGATAAGTGTAAAAGAGATTTGCCTTAGCATATAAACAGGATTTGCAGTTCTCTACTCCAGTGAAATTTCTCTTCTTGGGTTTGTAATTAAAGGTTCAACCTTCAGGTAAAGCATTGCTTATCAAGCTTCCTTTTGCTAGGTATGTAAATGTTTCAGTTTCTTCCGAATTTAACATTCCTGCTTTAATTCTAGGGCTTTTATTCACCTCTTGAGACATCTGGAATTTGTTGCCTCACAAGCTTGTTCCATGGGATACTTTTACTTGTTTGTTCTAGTATTGTTTTCATGGAGTTGCTTTTTCCAGACTACTCATGGATTGCAAGCTTATCAAACTCAACTTCTGCTGCAAGTAAGGAAGCATTTAGAGTACCCTTCACAGCTGCAAATTCTAGATAATTACAATGGGGACCTCTGTAACTTGTCTGAGACAGCACATGTTGTGATATCTTGCCAGGACAATTTAGTCACTGAGATTAAGATTAGGGGAGATAAGCTTGCTAATATTAGTGGATTCATTGGATATGCAATTCCTAGTAAAACATTGTCTGAGACTTTTTCCATTGATTCTTTAGTTACCACATTGACAAGGTTAACCAGTTTAAGGGTACTTAGCCTAGTGTCGCTTGGAATTTGGGGGCCACTTCCTGAGAAAATTCATAGGCTATATTCTCTTGAACTTTTGGACTTAAGCTCCAATTTCATGTTTGGCTTTATCCCCCCTCAGATATCTAGAATGGTTAAGCTTCAAACTCTAACGTTGGATGGCAATTACTTCAATGATACTATTCCTGATACATTGGATTCCTTATCAAATCTTACTGTTCTGAGTTTGAGGGGCAACCGGTTGAGGGGTGAGTTTCCTGCTTCAATAAGCAGGATTTCAAGCCTTACAGATATTGCACTGTGCCACAATAAGATTTCAGGTAAATTGCCTGATTTGAGTTCTTTGACTCGACTGCGTGTGTTGGATTTAAGAGAGAATCGGTTGGATTCCAAACTGCCTGTCATGCCCCAAGGATTGGTTACAGCTCTTCTTGCTAAGAACTTATTCTCAGGTGAAATTCCTAGGCAATTTGGCATATTGAGTCATCTTCAGCACCTTGACTTATCTTTTAATCATCTAAGTGGAACACCTCCCTCTGCCTTGTTTGATTTGCCAAGCATCAGTTATTTGAATTTGGCATCAAATATGCTGAGTGGTTCACTTCCAGAGCATCTAACCTGTGGTAGCAAACTTGGGTTTGTGGATATTTCTAGTAACAAGTTGCTTGGTGAGCTTCCTTCTTGCTTGAACGATAAATCAAATAAGAGAGTAGTCAAATTTGGTGGAAATTGCTTGTCAATTGATGGCCAACAGCAGCAGCAAGGTTCCCATTGTAAAGAAGCAAACACGAGGAAAAGTGGAAGAAAGATAGCAGTATTAGTTGCTGTTATTGTTGGATCTGTTCTTCTTCTGGTGCTTTTGGCATTTGGGGTTCTTATTCTGTCTCGAAAATGCTGCCGAAGGCGGACTTTTGAAACTCATATATGGCAAAAGGCTGTTCAAGAGAATCCAATAACCGGGGTTTCACCTGAAGTTCTTGCAAATGCCAGTAAGCAAATATGATTTCTTCTGTTGCATCTATCATCCCAAATCCATCCAAGATATGTTTGTACTTAATAAAGGTCAAGTTCATATTGTAGTAGCTTATTAGAAGGGAATTCATCATGACTTCTAACCCTGTAGTGCGTCAAAGGGAAACTTGAGTAATTAGTAATGTTATTAATTATTTAATTTCATTTGTTTAGGATTCATCTCTGAAGTTGTGAAGCTAGGGGCACAAGGTGCTTCAGTATGTCGACTTTTTCCCTTGGAAGAGTTGAAGGAAGCCACAAATAACTTTGATTCATCAATGTTTATGGGTGAAGGCTCCACTGGGAAGGTGCCATCAAAACTGAAGAACTTATCAACTTTAGATGATTTTGTTTTGTCAGTAAAACTGAGATCAGATCTTATACCACTCGTTTTTATCAATCATGACATCAAGCATTGCATAGAACTAAGAATTTTGAGTGGGAAAAGTTGATGAACTTGGAAATTTTATTTACACCATAAGCTTTAAATGAAATTTTCTTTTATAGATTTCTCCTTTCATTTTCTTTTCTGGAAGCATGGCACCAATGAAAATAGCTTGCTGGAGCTAAGATTTAGAAAACAATTATACTCCTTAAGTATATCCATGAGGTTTTGCCCTTGTCCATGAGCAGAACACATGTGGCAAATACTGGTTCTGATATTTGTATATGCTATCATCAAAGACCTTTATGACTTCATTTGTTTCTCTTTTTCAGCTCTACAAAGGAAGATTGGAGAATGGGACCTATGTTGCCATTCGATCTTTGACTTTACTCAGGAAATATTCAATTCAAAATCTTAAAGTTAGGCTTGATTTCTTCTCAAAGCTTCACCATCCACATTTAGTAGGCCTTTTGGGTCACTGCATTGATGGTGGCGTACAAGATGATTCCAGTGCAAACAAAGTCTTCCTCGTATATGACTATGTGCCTAATGGGAATTATCATATGCATCTGTCAGGTTAGTGTTACATTTGAACTTTAAATTACATTTGCTTATAATAAGTGCACAGCTATAGATGTACTTACATGTGTAGCAGATACTCTATTCAAAGCTGTTGTTATGATTGACGAATTAATGATTGTTAAGCTGTAAATGCTCTGCATTTGTAAAAATAACAGTGGAAAGAGGACAATGTGGTTAGAGGTTTATGGACTAGAGAATATGCAATTGCCTCGTTCATTCTGAACTCTGGGACTTGTAAGGGCATGGGTTTAGGTAACCTGCATCAGCATTTATGACCTTTCCTGACTGACCATCTTCTAATCCTTAATGTGTGCTGGATCCTGACAACCACAATCCGGAAAAATGATGCAGAAAATTGTCCGGAGAAGGTTCTTAAGTGGTCTGACAGATTAGCAATTCTAATTGATGTCGCCAAGGCTGTACATTTTCTACATACTGGGGTTATTCCTGGTGTTTATAATAACCGATTGAAGACGAATAATATATTGCTGGATGAGCATCGAATAGCAAAGCTAAGTGACTATGGGATGTCAATTATCATGGAAGAAAATGACAAACTAGAGGTACGTTTCCTAGCTATTTATATTTAGCTCGTTACTTGCAAAAGATATCATGGTCCTGATTTCTTAAACATTTTATTGTTCTGCAGGCAAAGGGAGAAGGCTTAATGTCTAGGTATTGTATGGAACCAATTGTCAGCAGACTATCCGAATTTTTGCCTTGCAACTGAACTAATGAGATTAGAATTGGAATACCATCTTCATGCTTCTTTATGTAAAATAATGGACATGCATCATTAACAAAAATTCAATATTCTCATTGCATGAACAGTTGCTTTTGCTGCTTCCACTTCCTTTCCACCATGGCAATTGCTAGAGCACCCTTGTCTCTCCAATTGGCATGGTTGATATCACAAAAAACAAAGCTGTACTACCAGCATTAGGACTTTTAGATGTTACCACTGAGCAAAACTCTGCTGTTAATGTCAGTATGCATCATCATATGCGTGTAGCTACTTCCTCCTCAATCATTCTCTCATGCATTTACCATCTACCTTTAAACTTATTCTATAACTGCTGTCAAAGGCAGTCGGTTACAATTTTTTTTTCCCATTGATTTCAACTGTGTCTCATCTTTTCTGTTGTTGCACCACTGCTGTGTCGTGCCGAAAATTTTGGTTTTCTTGTTGGATCATTTTTAGGACCTTCTTGCCAATTGTTGTTTTTATAATCAAATGCTTTTCATTCTTTATTGCAGCCAAAGGAAAAATTTGGAGGATGATGTTTACAACTTTGGATTTATATTGCTCGAGTCTCTTGTTGGGCCTATAGTGTGTGGAAAAGGAGAAACGTTTCTTTTGAATGAAATGGTAAGCCACTGATTTTCCATTTAACACAACATTATGACATTGATTATGGCTGGAAGCAGTCAAAATGTGTTGAGTTCTAGAAGGCTTAGATTAGATTTGAAATGTTAAGCCAATGTTGCTTTCCATTTATCCTTAAGAGTTGGAGAAAGGTATACCTCTAAGATCTTGTATTACAAATCACAGGCATCCTTTGGCAGCCAGGATGGCCGAAAGAAAATTGTGGATCCAACTGTGTTAACCACTTGCTCACAGGAGTCGTTATCCATAGTGGTATCTATTACAGGCAAATGCATATGTCCTGAACCATCATCTCGGCCATCTTTTGAGGATGTTCTTTGGAACTTGCAGTACGCAGCTCAAGTTCAGGCTGCAGCTGATGCTGATCAGAAATCGGATTCTACATAGTTAATTTTTAATATGGTTAGTGCACACCTGATGTTCATTTGTAGAAACATGCGGACACTGCTCAGATAAAGCTCTTGGAAGGTGCTCTGGTGTAAAAAACGAGTAAGGTCCTATATTTAGCTGCACTTCCTGAGAAATGTAAAGTTGTAAATGTCTTTTTCTAGACCTTCTAAATGGAAAATTTTTGGTAAAATAGATGTCTTTCATACATTTTTGTTATAAGAAAGCTACCATGGCCATAGGCAACAAGGAAATGGCACCAAATACTGTTTTTGAACAATCTCTGGTAGCTTAGTTCAATGGTCTGTTCTGATTTTTATCCATTTCAAAGAAAAAAGCTTTCCATATGATGAGATTTTGCATATGCAAATCTTCTTGACTTGCAAAGATGGATCAAAAAATTTTGTTTTCAACATCATTTCTCAAAGGAGATAGAAGTTCTTACAATCATTATGAACAATTGCAGAGCTTCTTAACTACTTCACAACTAGAAGTATCTGTATCAGTTATAACTGACATACCCTGCAATATCGAAAAGCTTCTGTGATTTCATCTTGTCTTGGAAGGATCTTCAAATATACCCCAGCAGAAGCAGAAACCAGTTCATCACAATCATTATGCTCATTGCTTTCAAATTCAGGCAAAGTTCTCAAGCTTCGTGTTCTGGTAGGTTTATAATTATCTGCAACCAATGGCTTGCCATTCCTAGTTGAAAATCATACATGCTTTTAAAAGCTTCAAGCTGCTCAGGATACCCAACAATCATCACCAAAAAGCAAAGCCTTTACAAGCTGGTTTGTTCTTGACACAACTAGCCAATAAAACTCAATTGAATGTCACATTTTTATACTTACTAACAGCCTTTCCTAAGGTTATATGTCCCATTTCTTTCATGCAGAAAGGGGAAAAATAAAATAAGACCTATTTCTAGAGGCAAAGCCCACTAGAACTAGTAGGAAAAAGTATAGATTTTGAAACCAGGTTAGCCTTATGGCACATATCTCTTGCCTACTTCTATTGGATACAACCCATCATTCTGTTCTTGTAGTTGGTAGCTGTTATTGAGAACTGTCAAATAGTCTTCTGAATCTTACAAGATAAGAGAATTGCGAGGAGAGGAGTCAAATCCTACTTGAAACATTGATATTTATGTTTCATTTAGATTACTGGTGGCCAAACTCTCCGGACATCTCAATAATAGAATTAACTTAATAAATTTGCATATTTTGAGATTTTTTTTTTTATGAAATAATATTTAGTGAAACATTTTTTATGAAATAACTTTTAGTGAAATAATTTTTTATATAAGAGTTTTTGATAAAATTATTAATGTTATTTAAGAAAATTGTTTTGAAAACAGTTATTTTATAAAGGTGTTATTTCGTAAAAGAATTCTTTTTGAATAGTTATTTCGTAAATATCTATTTTATAAAAAATGTTATTCCATAAAAATTATTTCGTAAAATAACTTTCATTAAAATAATTTTATCATTTGCTTTGATTTATCCTAAACTTTAACAACTTAAAAAAAAATATTAATAACCAAAATCAAATATCTACAAACTTCATTGGCCATATTAAATTATTCATTAACATAATAAATATATTCTAGAGACAAAAAGAACTTAATCTCTTATATTATATATAGTACTATTTATTATACTTTGTACAAAAAAAATCTACCTACTATTTATTGTATCATATCCCAGTCTTCAACTACTACTACATTGGTCATATTTGATTTTGAACATCATTCTTCACTTGGATTTGGACATCTCAACCATCCCTTTCTCTTTTCTTTTTCTCTTTCCCTTTGGTGAAAGTGTTTGTTTGCTTTGAGTTCAAGTTCAGTTTTCTTGTGAAGCAAACATTTAACTAACTGCAAATGACAATTTCATTACACTATTTCCCATTGGACAGTTGCTTGGTCGGTTAAAAACCATAATCACAAGATTTCCTTCTCATTTTAGAATGTAATATTTAAATTTATTAAAAATATATTTTCATGCTATTTATTATAAAAAATTATTCATACAATAAAAATATTAATAAAATAATGTAACAAATAATGTGACATATATTAATATTTTATTAAAAAAGCATATAAATAATAATTTATTTATTATTTGATAATTTTCTTTGTTAGATTGACTGAATGAAATGGACAATGGGCTTGATTAGCCCAATTGATTGAAGGCCCAAGAGGGTGGGGTCCACTTTCGTAGGGTGCGTGTGTTATTGACTGAGAAGTGAAAAGCAACGGTATCATGTCGGCGAAAGGAGCCAACCGAGACAGAAAATAACACGGGTTTCAAAACCTGTGTCACTTTAAATCCCACGCGCAATCCCAAGGAGCAACGCTAATTAAAGAGAATCAAGTCGAGAGTTAACGTCACTTTCCTTCCAAGCGAGTGGGAAAATTTCTTCTTACAAATAAAAATAATGACTTCTTTGCATATATTTAATTTAAGTGGAACCATTTCCGCCAGCGCATCACATCAAAAGGGAAAACGACGCGACAAAAACATTCAAAACGGCAGCGTTTAACCCTGGCAGAATCAATAATTTATTTACAGAAAATCATTATTTCTATTTTTATCAACCAGTATTTTCTTTTTTTTTTTTAATTTTTAATTTTTTCCATTTCTTTCTCGGTCAGTCACTCGGAGCCAGCCAGCCTCTGCACCTCAAAAAAGGCCTTCATCTCTCAGCTTCTTTCATTCTTTCTTCCATGGAAACCACTCCAAAACGCACCGTTCTAGCTTTCCCATATCTTCAGTTCTTCTTGTAATTCTCCTGGTGATTCTTCTTGTCACATTCAATGTACCCATAGTGAAAAATTGGTTGCTTTTCTCAGTTTCCTAGTTTTCCCCTCTTCTGGGTTGGTTTTCATCTCTACATTGTAATGATTCCATTTTTTTCTCAGTTTCGAGCCAATAAATTAACATTTTTTAAACATATTTTGTTTATATGAGCTAGATCTGATGCTCAAGAGTAATAAAGTTTCATTTTTTTATTCATTAAATTTTAATGAGCTTCAAAGTTTCCATTTTTGGTTGCAATTACATATATATATATATATATCTGTTTTTTAAGCTTTCTTTAGCTTATTTTAACGTCTATTGCATGAATGAACTCTCAAAATTCCTTTTTCAATTTCACCGATTTAATTCTTCTTTTTTTTTTTTGTTATTATATTTCTGCCTTAGTTGCTTAACTTTTGAGTGTAAACTATCATTTCTTACTTTCTGTTTCTTTTAGTTTTGTTCTTTTGGAAGCCATATGCCCTTATGCTTGGTTGTTGAGAAAATGAAGGAAAAATTGAGGGAAAAAAGTTTGCCTTTTAATTTGTTTTGGTGGTTTACTAATTAGTCTTGTTCAGCTGAATTGGTGGTTGTTTCCTTTTTTGCTTGATCCTTCATGGTAAAATGTATTAGGATTTGGAATTATATGCTTGGTGTTTACTAGTTGTGCTTTTAATTCTTGATGCAAAGTTTCTCTACTAAAATTATAATGCTTTCTGCATTGTAGGAATTCAACTGTCTTGTAGATTGGATAGTTTAAGATTAAACACATCCTGGCAAAATACTAGTGTTTCTGCAACAATGATTCTTGGTTTGAATGCAAAGAACCGGAGAGGGCCTATGGTTCATGTTGATTATCTAATCCACATTCAGGAGATTAAACCTTGGCCCCCATCACAGTCACTGAGATCACTTCGTTCTGTCCTGATTCAGTGGGAAAATGGTGAACGTAGTTCGGGGTCTACCAATTCTGTTTCACCCACACTTGGTTCCATTGTTGGTGAGGGAAAAGTTGAGTTTAATGAGTCATTTAAGTTACCTGTGAATCTAGTGAAGGATATGTCTGTTAGAGGCAGGGATGCTGATGTGTTCCTGAAGAATTTCTTAGAATTTAACTTGTATGAGCCTCGAAGGGAAAAGATCCAGCTGTTGGCTACTGGCATTGTGGATTTGGCGGAATATGGTGTTATCAAAGAGACATTAGACATTACCGTTCCAATGAACAGCAAGAGGAGCTTTAATAACACTGCTCAGCCAATTTTGTTTATTAAAATCGATCGAATTTATAAGGGTCGGAACAGCTCTTCATCAAGAGGCAGCCTGTCAAAAGAGCTGTCAGTGGAGAGGAAAGGAAGTGAGTCTGCTTCTTCTCTGATGGATGAAGAATATGCTGAGGAAGCTGAGGTTGCTTCACTCACTGATGATGATGTTACTTCACACTCATCTCTGACTGTTTCTTCTTCAACTTTGGAATCTAACGGCAGTTCACTTCCTCGAAATGAAGAGGTAACTTTTAGTTATTTCCTTTATGATCTTCAGATGGCGTTAATTACTTTTTCTTTCCTTTTCTTTGTTGTGGCACTTGCTGAGAAAATGCCAGAAAAATTCTACCTGACCAATAGAATTGTTTAGGTGTAATGCACCTTTTTTATTGCATCTTTTTGAAGGTGGATCCAACATCTCCCATATCTGCCTTTGATCATGATGCTGTTGTTCTGGGGCCTAATGGGATGCCCTGATTTTTTTTTTTTTTGAAAGTTAAATTGCACTAGGTAATATAGTAATTGGTACTGATTTGCAGAATGGATCAGTCACTGATGGCAAGGGAGGAGTTAAAGGGGAACATTCCTTGGCGTCCAAGTTGCACCTGGAAAAAACAAACGCAGCCACACAGATCACACAACGTGAAAGCATTAAGGGGAATCCTTCTTGCTCATCATCAACAGACTTATCATCTGACTTTGATAGCTCAGCAGATGCTTATGATTCCAGATCTAACACTTATAGTTCCAAATCACCTGTACGAGATAATGTTGTTACCCATAAAGTTCATTTGTCTTCATCATCCTTGGCTAATGAAAATACACAGGATGAAACTGTTACCAGCATGAGAAGCAATGGTCATGGAGATTTATCTCAAAAGGTTTATGAAATCGTTGCCAGTAAAGGAACCATGGTTAGGTATGATGGTCAAAGTAAGAAAGATACATCTGCTAGTTCTAAGGCCATATTGGCATCCTCAGCTAACAGTCCTCAGGTTGATGAGCAGGATACTAAAAATTTTAGTGATTCTCTGGTTGATGGAGAAGGTGATAGCAAAGCTCAAAGAAATGGCAAAATTTCCTCCGAGGAGGCTTCAGCTACTAATGATGCATATAATAATTCTTTGGAAGGAAACTCAGGATATGATTGGCAAGAAAATGGACATGAAGGACAACACCTGGAAGAGAAAAGATATTCTACTGAAGATGAACAATTGAATATCTATTCGCAAGATAATTCTTTAAGCCAGGGGAATCTTGGAATAAAGGCCAATGTCCTAAAAGGTGACAGACTAAAGCATGTCAAGTCTGTTCGATCTTCATCAGACTCAGTTAGGGGCAATGGTTTATTTGGCAATAACCAGCATGCTGAATTGAAGGAAGTTGGTGTTCTGGTCGATGCACAGCATGGGGCTGGAACCGTCAGAAGCAAATCAACGAATGAAAGGAAAGATGCTAAGGTCTACCCCAAGGATGCTAGAAGTGCTATTTTGGATAACAAAATGCAGCATTTGGAAAACAAGATAAAGATGCTTGAGGGAGAGTTGAGAGAAGCTGCTGCCATTGAGGCTGCTCTGTACTCAGTAGTTGCAGAGCATGGAAGCTCCATGAGTAAGGTGCATGCTCCCGCTCGGCGCCTTTCTAGGCTTTATCTTCATACTTGTAAGGAAGGCTTCCAATCAAGGAGAGCGAGTGCAGCTAGAAGTGCTGTTTCTGGACTTGCTCTGGTTGCAAAAGCATGTGGAAATGATGTTCCAAGGTACATTAAGTCATATTATTCTCATTGTTCTGCCTGATTATTCTTTACTATCAGTTCGCATTAACTTTTTAAAGTTCTATTAATCTAATTTCTCAATTCTCCAGTATCTGAAGCTGGACTTTCCCAAAATTTTTGGTTGTAAGAACTAAGCCTTGTTGATTGTTTGTGTATGGGGGTCGGGAATTGTTATTTTTTGGGCGTCAAAAGAAAGGGGGGAGGGAGCTGTACCTGTCTTTCCCTGAACCAGAAATACCACAAATTGAGTGAAATTTGGAAATTTCAGAGCCATTCTTCTTTATATGTTGAAATAGGTGAAAGTTCCGTTGAGATCTCTTGCCGAGGCCAAAGTTGGTTAGTAGTATTGTTGGTTAGGGGCTGGTCTATGTTGCAGTGACTTGTGAGTTAAAGCATAAAATATGAAGCTATGATAAGCTCAACAGAACTATTTTGATTTCTGATGAACTCATATGTCATATGTATGATGATTACAGGTGGACATTTTGGTTGTCAAACTCTGTTAGAACTATTTTGATTTCTTATGAACTCATATGTCATATGTATGATGATTACAGGTTGACATTTTGGTTGTCAAACTCTGTCGTGTTGCGAGCAATTATAAGCGAAAGTATTGGAGATTTGGAGTTACCACTTTCTGCTGGACCCATAGAAAGAAATAGAGGTGGAAAGGGGAAGAACCATGTATCATCTCCTTTGAAATGGAAAGAGTCCTCTCCTATCAGAAAGGATAATAAACTTGTGTCATATGGAAGTTTTAGTGACTGTGACAACCCACTTGCCTTTACTTTAGCCCTGGAAAGGGTTGAAGCATGGATCTTTTCCAGAATCATCGAGTCTGTCTGGTGGCAGGTAAATCATTAACTCTTTTTGTCCCCTTCTATTCATCAATTTTTTTTAATAAAATATATGATTGCGACTGAATCTCACAAACTTGTTTGGTTGTCTGACCAAATTATGTTTCCTTATTTTCATTTCAGACCCTCACCCCACATATGCAGTCAGCGGCTAGAAAAGAAAATGATAGACTTGTGGGATATGGCTCAAGTAAAAGCTATGGGAGGATATCTAGTTCAAGTGATCACGACCAAGTGAACTTTTCATTAGACCACTGGAAGAAGGCTTTCAAGGATGCCTGTGAAAGACTTTGCCCGGTTCGAGCTGCAGGTCATGAATGTGGCTGCTTGCGTCTGATATCTAGATTGGTAATATTCTTTTTTGAAGAATTGATTAAATGGCACACCAGTATGACACACTAAAAATCTATTCTGCAGTGGGAGGTTAATGGCATCTGAAACTATCAGTTTCTTGTTAGTATATGAACGTTTAAATGAGCATTAAGTTGTTTGCATATTATGAGAGACTTTATAAAAGCATTGAAATTAAAAGCAAAAATGAATTTCTAAAATAGCTAAAGTGATTGTTGCTTTGCCTCTTATCCTGGTGACTACTAAGTAGCTTACTTTTTTGATAATATTTTTGATGGTTGCTTTCTCATCTTATCAATAATTGTCACCGATCTTGTTTCCTTGCCTGATAATTTTTTTTTAACTTGAATATGTTATAATTCGTCCTTTAATGCATCTAGATAATGGAGCAATGCGTGGATAGATTAGATGTAGCTATGTTCAATGCCATTCTTCGTGATTCTGGTGATGGGATCCCCACTGATCCTGTGTCTGACCCCATTAGTGATCTTCTGGTGCTTCCCATTCCAGCTGGGAAGGCAAGTTTTGGCACTGGTGCACAACTGAAAAATGCGGTAAGCAATCCAAAACTGGTAGTCTCCAATGTTATTTTTTGAGTGACATCATTGTATATTGTGCTGTCATATTCATAATCATTCTCCCTTGGTAGTTAAATCTAAGTTTTCAAACTTTTAATACTTGTTACTTTTCCTTGTTGGTGTGGGCCTCGGCGGCTGGCTGGGGTGGGTTTTTTTTATGTGCATGGCTTACCTCCTGACAGTATCCAGGCTATTTGAAATTTTACATGGTTGATCATATTAACTTAGATTTTTTATCTGCTGTTTGATTAAGATGGTGACAGTTGTGTAAACCTTGGCCTTTCTCCTCTGAAGTAAAGCAATTCTTGTTGAATTTCATTTTTGTGCATTTCAGATAGGTAACTGGTCTAGATGGTTGACTGACCTCTTTGGTATAGACGACGATGATTCAGCCGGAGATGAGAATGAGCAGGATGACAGTGACGAGCAACAAGACACATCCTTAAAGTCTTTCCATCTTCTTAATGCATTAAGTGATCTCATGATGCTTCCCAAGGACATGCTCCTAAGTAGACCTATCAGGGAAGAGGTTTGACAATCCAACTTTAGACCTTTGGTTTAATCTCCAGGGTCATTACTTTGGCTGTTTATTAACAGTGCTTGATCTTTATTTTCTAAGGTATGTCCGACATTTGGTGCAACACTGATCAAGAGAGTTCTTGATAACTTTGTCCCAGACGAGTTTTGCCCGGATCCAGTTCCAGATGCTGTGCTTGAAGCCCTGGAGGCTGAGGTTAGTCTTATAATCTTGAAGTACTCCTAGTTAGACTTTTGTCATGTGCACCTAACTCAACCTTAAAAGTTAATTCATGAATTATGATGTGTGCTCGACATATCTACACAGGCAAAGAACTTTAGTATAGTAGACTATGCAATGATTTCCTCGAATAGTACTAGTAAATTTGATAACCTAAAGCCCTTCAAAGATATGAAAAAACCCTTTTTGCCTCTACTTTGCATCAGGATCCTCTTGAAGCCAGGGAAGGGTCTGTCACAAACTTTCCTTGTGCAGCATCTCCTCCAGTGTATACACCACCTTCTGCAACATTTGTTGCTAGCATCATTGGAGAAGTTGGAGGCCAATCTCAGCTGAGAAGAAGCGGGTCCTCAGTCCTAAGAAAATCATACACAAGCGATGATGAGCTTGATGAATTGAATTCACCCTTGTCTTCAATATTCGTTGATTGCTTCCGATCACCTACTCAGTCAAAGCCTAACTGGATATCAAAGGGAAACGGCTACCAAAATGCTATCAGATATGAACTCCTAAGAGATGTATGGATGAACTCTGAATAATTGTAGATTATATGTTCATTAGTATATAAATGGTTGTTGACACTGCCTTTGTTTTTTCTTGAGCTGTAAATTTGTAGATAAGTTTTGGTTCGTTATCATAAATTGGTTGTTTCTGTATAAAGAGAATATTGCCTATGCTTGTAGTTTTTACCAAAACGATAATTAATGGAGGGTCTCTTCCAAAGTAACTTTTGAAGAGACATTAACTTTTCTTTTGCTTAATGATTTCCAGAAGAAACTTCAAACATTATACGAGTAAATGGCTGATTGGAATTAGATGATTTCGATGCAATTAGCAATAAAATGGGTGAATGAAGAGAATAAAAGAACAAAAGAGTAACAATTAATTAGGAAAACAAATTTCTATGGAAATGAAGAGACAAAGCATTCTTTATATTATATAAGTGGTCATACAGGCCAATCATCATCTCATGATCATCTTCGCTCTTCATCTTTAGCCAAAATTACATTACATACTTTCAAACTGCATAGCACCTTACTATAAGGAAACAAAAATTCGAGGCAAATCCAACTTGGGTGTTTGCCACACTCAAAAAACTTATCTATCACTCGTTACATATTTACTACCATGCCGGAATATCAATTAAGGTAAGGTCCACTGAGTTTAAAGAATAACCAGGTTTATGCTGTCAGCTTCTGCGAAGAACTGAGAGCATTCATATGCTGGAGACGTAATGCAGCCAAAAGACCTTGCCATGCATCTGCTGATGCACCAGCCACCTGATAGTTGAGAAGCTTCTTTTGCTTACTGTAGTAATCCTCCACTGACTTTGCCTATTAAGATCAAAGATTATTTGGTTATGAAAAATTTTCCACCTTGAATCCCCTTTTCAAATAATCAAATAGTTTATCATGAAATTTTATGTTACACATTTCACTACCCAAAAGACCAAAGAAGAAGACTAAACAGAACAGGTAGCAGACCAAAGAAAGATCTAGACAAAGGTCCCAAAAGTTTTACAAGTTGAGAACGTGTGGAAACAGCCAGTCGGGAACATTTTCAGTGGATTACCTAATAAAATACATTGCAAACATTAGACAACCATATCAAAGAGGAATGTAACCTGCTCTGAGTATCGATGGACATTTTCCTTCCAGGAACTTCCAACATCCTTGGAGTTGCCTATGTGATGAAACTCACTTTCTGAACTCTTCTTCAACATGTAATCTTCAGTACATTTAAAGTTCACAACCAGGCCAATATCAGCAATTTGGTCAAGAATCTCCTGGAAAAGTAAAACCAAGAACAAGCGTTTCAATGACATATAGGAAAGGAAAAAAAGAATCTATAGCAGACTGTTTCATTCAGCTTAAAAAACTTAGAACCAAAGGAGATTGATTGGCCTCCAACCACACTGGTAATCAGAGTATACAAATTGTTTCAATCAAAATAATAGATGACTTACAGCCTGCATCCTGGTACGAGGAATTCCATCAAGAATAAAACCATTTTCACCTCCACAGTAACCTTCTTCAAGTCTCTTAAACAACAAAGCAAAAATTACATCCTCTGGAACAAGCTTTCCTTCATTCACAGCATTTGCAATCTAAACCCAAATGACAGCAATCAATTAGCATTCTTCACTATATTATACATTAAACAAAGTTCATAATCAGCACATTTAGTACAATTAACACTTGAAAAAGGTTATCAGACAATCAACTTTCGAGTTTATAGTGAACTTTTACGAACAAAAATAAAATCTTTTCCCATAATATAGGGAACCGTTAAAGCAAATAAACACTAAAAATCTATTCTTTTCCTACCTGTAAAACCCAACTTTGTAAAGGACCCAAATTTATTCACAAAGAAAGGAAAAAGAAAAGAATCTAATAATAAGAGATGATGAAAAGACCTGTTTGTAAAGAGAAGAGTGAGGATTAAGCTCTTGTCTAACAAGGGTACCCATTGAAATATGAGGAACTTCTAGAAGCTTCGAAAGCCTCTCAGCATAAGCATGCCGTTTCACTCCAGGTTCCCCTATAAGCACCCATTGGACTCCCCTCTCCGGCACCGAGCCATCCACGTCAACCTTCAACTGAGCCGGGAGCCGATCCCGGTGAGCTTGCTCGTACTCGTAGTATTCATAGTCGCAGTCAAGCTCCAACGCTGCGGCTGATCCAAAGGTTCGGAACCCACGCCTAAGTGATTTCAAAACCGAGGAGGAGGCGGCGGCGGCAACTTGGAGCTTGGGTAGCCGTGCCATGGTGGTTGTAGGGTTTTATGAAAAGAAAAAGGAAACGTTGGAGAGGGTTAACGAAAGGGCGGATCTTTCTTTCTTCTTTTGTAGAGAGAAAAGTGCGAAATTCCGCAAATGCCACC
This sequence comes from Durio zibethinus, assembly GCF_002303985.1. Next base: position 25,453,999 of record NW_019168470.1, read on the forward strand.
GTTTAAATGAAAAACTACGATGGTGCCAAGAAAGGTGGTGTTTTTTAGGTGTTGTGGTTCTGAAACGAAGAAAGGTTGCGTTATCACGATCTGATTGGTTATTTGGAAGAGGAAAGATTACGTGTCGTGGCGTTTGGAGTCCACCAGACATGGAATCATTGTAGGTTTAGAGAGTGACACGTGGCATCTTGAAAGACTCAAATCCTTTGGGCTCATCTAAGTGGCCCAATTTTTAGAAAATTTTTAATAAACCCAAAACAAATGCTTTCTCATAAGCATTGGGCTTAAAGTTGGCCACTTTAGCCTTTTCTTTTTTTAAGTGCCAGTAAGCCTTAATTTCTCTTTAAGCTTTTTTTTTTTTTTAAGTAATATAATTTAAAATTTAAAATTTTTAATAATTTGATGTAAAATTTTTATTTAATTTATGAGATATTATTTATTTTGATCCATAATTTTATCGTAAAAGAAATACTTTACAAGTATAAATTTATATCTAAATATATATATCATAATATATTTTTATATTTTTTCAATATATAATGAGAGCATCACATTTGATTTATGAGTTTTCATGATAATAAAAGAGGGAGATTCTCACTGTGTAATCAAGATTATAAAAATAATCAACAAATTTGTATTTTAAGAAATAGAAAGCACTTAAAAAGTACGAGTGACAACCATTTATCCATTTGGTATTTGGAATTAAGTTTTTAAACTTTGATAATGGAACCTTCTGGAATCATTTTTGACTAGCAACAAGAATCCACGAAACTTGTTTTCTAAGCAATGCCAATATGGATAAGCTGGCATTTATGCCTGGACTCTAAAGTAGGCCAAAAAATTTGTTTGAATAAAAGTTATAGAAGGAGTTATAGTCTTATTAATTAATTAATACCATATTTTTCAACCCATGAAGATAGGAACAATGGACTCAACTTTGATATATAGATCTAACTTTTAGATAAATTATAGATAGTAAAGATTTATATTTAATTTAAGAGATATTATATATTTTAATTTAAAAGTTTTATAATTTTATTTAATAAAAAGTATTTTATAAAATTGGATTTAAGTTTATATTTATATATTATATCAAATTTTTAGAATATCTTGATATGAGATTAATGTATCATATAGATTATTAATTTTTTATTTTTTTTAAAAGTGAAAATGGATTCTAATAGAAAAAAACATTATTTTTTTTTTGTTAATAAATGAATTCCAAAGAATAATGGACTACATTTATAATAGATAAAATAATTTAAAATACGATACGATAACACGATATGAAAATGATATCAATAAAAAATATAAAAATAATGACTTAAAATTAAAAAATAAAGATTTAATAAAATTAAAAATTTGTATTTATATTTTTGTATTGATACGAATTATAATGTAATTTTCGTGTAAAAATATAATACATATATATATATATGAATTACTAGATCTAACCTACAACAAGACACATTAGTAATAATTTATTTTTAAATATTTTTAATTATTATTCAAGTTCGAGAAGCATTACTAATCAGGTTGAAGTATTAGCAAATTTTTCATAAAAAAGTAATAGCAAATTAAAAAAAATAGATATGCTTTAGCTTTAGCTTTTGCTTTATCTTTATAATATTTTATTCTTTTAATTTGCTTTATTCCCATACTTCACATATAAATTTCTGGTGCATCCCCCTACAGTTTTTCATATAGGAGCGAACTTACTCTCACAAAGCTTTGCTGCAGAAGACGCAATCATGTCTATTATCTCCGCTTTTTCATTGTTTGACCATCCATTTTCAAGCATGGAAAAGGTTCATATGATTACTTGACACTTGATCACCGACTACATATTCAACAGACTTTTGTTTGCAGATTTGAAGATTGAAACCAGAATTGAAGCTGAATTTTTCCTCTGAGTAAGAACTTCATAAACATCTTGTTATTTTGATCTGTCACTGTTTTTTTTACTATTTTCTTCTCTTTTATCCAAAGGAAGGGAGAAAAATGAACACTACCACCATAAAAGTAGTGGATGGAAGAGATCATGTTATTTCTTTCATTGATTCTCCTACTGAATCACTGGCATCTTCCCTGGAAAATATGATGGGGGAGAATACTTTCCTGCCATCTAGGTGTTGCATCTTCAAGACCCCAAGCATACTTTACAGGCACAAAGAACAAGCATACATCCCCAATGCATTTTCAATTGGGCCTTTTCACCATGGCAAACCAAACTTGACAGAGACAGAAAAGATCAAATCCAAGTATCTTCAAGGCCTCATCTCTCGATCACATTCACCAGAGGCAAGGTTGAGGCAGTGCATTGATGTTATCATAGAGGTCGAGAAAGAGGCTCGGGAGTGTTATGCAGGTACAATTGGTTTTAACTCTGATGAATTTGTGAAAATTTTGGTGCTTGATGCTTGCTTTATTATTGAGCTGTTCCGCAAGGATGCAAAGTTGGTGCCCAAAGATGAGGATGACCCTATATTCACCATGTCCTGTATGCTACAATATTTGTTTCATGACTTGATTTTGCTTGAAAACCAAGTACCTTGGCTAGTGCTGGAGCGTATATTTAGCTTAACTGCTAGTCCAAGTGAAAGCGAGTCCCTTGTTGAACTTACCCTTGAATTCTTTGGTAACATTTTCTCATCTGATAAACATTCCATTGAACCTCACCTTTTTGTCAACCAAGAGATCAAACATATTCTTGACTTGTTAAGGAAGTTATTGCTTTTACCATACAGAGGTGAAGATCATAACCAGCATTGCTTCGGATGGCAACCCTTTCCTTCTGCTACAAGTATCAAAGAAGCTGGAATCAAATTTAGGAAAGTTGCATCGAATAGTATCTTGGATATAAGATTTAGCAACGGCATCCTTGAAATGCCATCTTTGCTGATCCAAGAGACCACCGAAACCATCTTAAGGAATCTGATTAGTTTTGAGCAGTGTTATCCAAACTGTATCCCTAGAGTCACATCTTATGCCATACTTCTAAGTCATCTCATCAAAACTCCTGAGGACTTGGATGTACTTTGTGATACTGGAATTATAGATAATTGGGCGATTCCTGAGGACTCAACCAAGTTCTTTAAGACGCTGTATCATGATTCTTATGTGAAAGAATTCCACTATTTGAGACTTTGTGAGCAAGTGAATGGATATTGCTATCATTGGCGGTCTAGATGGCATGTTTTTTGTAAGCAAAACTATTTTGGTAAGCCATGGGCTATTGTTTCTGAAATTGCTGTGGCTACCCTTTTGATTCTCACCTTAATACAAACCTACTGCATCGTCTTCAAATAAGAGGACTTTCTTAAGGACCTGTAATTAGCATGTATTGTGGAAGAAATCAAGAAAGTGAAATTTCCAATTCATAGAAAGTACATTTATAGATGTTTGTAAAATGTAAAATCGTTCATAGATATACCGTGCAAATGTTCAGCTGCAATAAATGTACTTCTTTGATTATTTTGGACCAAATGGAATCTTGATTAATTTTACTAAGGTATTGATTCCATATATATATATATATATATATACATATATATACCACGAACCTAATTCTATCTAATTGGGAATGGATATGATTGATTTGGAATTTTGCTATTTGAGAATTTTGACTAAGAATCTGATTCCTCCTAATCTTAATCAATAATGTCAAATTTGGATGCAATTCATGTGGAAATCTGCTATTAATTTACTAATTATTATTCATTTTGATCTAAAATTCTCACATTCTATACAATGTGGACTTCTCTTGACTTTCAGTTAAACCCAATATAGAATACACAAAATCATGATCACCCTTCTAGTCACTAAGATTTTGCAAGTGACTCACACTTTCGGCTGGAAAATTCTGGTCACTAAAAAAAATGTTTTTTCTTAACTTGCACAAAGAAGAAACTCTAGGAAAATAGCCTCTATATGCCTGCCTAAATATCAAGAGACAAAGCAAAACATTATACTTCTATAGAGGTTTGTTCATCCAGCACTTCCATAATTCCTATGAATTGCAATGTGGATAAAAGATGAAGCGAAAACTCGTCCCGTTCTCTGAGGAACAGCTGAGAGGTGTATTGAGGCGCCTTGACTGCGATAATGATGGCAGCCTCCGCAAGGAAGAGCTTAAAACAGCCTTCACCTACCTTGGTTCACGTGTCCCAGGCTATCGAGCTCTTGCAGCACTTAAACATGCTGACGAAAATGGAGATAGATTCACAAATGAGGAAGAGTTGGAAGCTCCGACTCAAAACTTTGTACGACTTGGTTGTACAAATGAAGTGCGGTAAGCTAATTAAGTCTGGTAGATATCTACTTTGATGGCAATAAATAATGCACATTGGAAATCCCAGAATTTGTGGAAGAAATGATTTCTTTTCTTGTTATATATATCAGCTTGATGGTCTGTTCATGTTTTCTTTGTGTACTTGAACTCGGAAATGCCAATAACTAATATGTGAAAGGCTTAAAGCCTCAAATTTTGGAATAAAACTTGTTTTTAACTATAAATTATCTCTATTTGTTGTTCTCAATCCCAGAAAATTACAGTTTTAACCGTAAAGGGAAATCAAAGATCTGTCAAAATTGCATGTTTAAGAGCTGAAGCAAAATTTGGATGTTCAAACACCAGAGACTTGGAGGAAAGCAATAAGAATTTTCATGATCAATTTTTTCGGTCAACAATACTTTTCCAATTCTGTAAGAGCAAATTCAGAATATGAAAACGCATGTTGGTGAAATTCAACAATTTAGAAAAATAAAAACAATTTAGAAACAGAATCATCCTATTCCAAACCCATTAAAGGAACCATAAACAAATATATACTGCATTGAATAAACAGGGGCAGCAGCCATTAAATCAGATGACAGAAATTATCCCAAAAAATAAAGCAGTTTTGCTTTCATGTTTGCTTGTGCTTCCTGTTATCAAGCAGTTACAGGAGGAAAAGTGAGGTTCAAAGGAATACTAAGCAGTGGCAATCCAGGTAGAAAATAATCATGAAATATGGCCTGGTCTTGAACCTATCTTTAGTAGAAAAGTTTTCCACTTTCCCATCCTGGAAGTAAATGAAGAGTTCCCTTCAGAATTTGCTTTATTTTTGCTTTAACATCAATTGCAGGTTGCTGATGGAAGTATAGAATTTGACATTTGAAGTGGAAGCCAAATTGTTGCGTTGCAAACAGCTGCCAAACTGGTATGGTGAAATTTATGGCTAAACATTTTGTCATTAGGTAGTATTGTTTGGGCGGCATTCTTTTTTCTTCTAAAGCAACTAATTTTCTCATCAACACCATGCTTAAAGAACTGATAAACTTTTTTTTTTCGATATTTTCTAGTTAGGAGAACGATGACAAGGGGTAGGAAAGAGCACATTCAAATTAATGTCCAACAGTTGACATCATCTTAAGAAACAATGGTATCCTATGACTTTATCATGTCCAGTACGTGTTGCATCTTCAAAACCCCAATCATACTCTATAGGCATAATAAACAGGCTTATGTTCCTGATGCATTCTCCATCGGGCCCTGGCACTATGGCAAAATACACTTGAAAGGCACACAATAAATTAAATTGATGTCTCTTGAAAGCATCATTCACATTTCCCCGAATATTCCAGGGACAAGAATGAAAGAGTTGGAGGAAGCTATGAAAGAGATCGAGCAAGAGGTTCGTGAATGTTATGGGGGGCCAACTGAATTTATCAATGAAGAATTTCAAAAGATTTTGGTGCTTGATGGTATTGAGTTGCTCCGGAAGGATGCTAATGAGGTAGAAAGAGAGCCAGATGATCCCATATGCACCATCTCTTGTATGCTGTAGTTTCTATATCATGATATGATTTTGCTAGAAAACCAAAAACTTTGGTTGGTGCTTGTGTCACGGACCTAAGGATGAGTTTTGAATCTCACATCGAACATAATAGAAAGGTCACTATGGTATATAAGGGTTCACACCACCTCCGCCTTGTGAGGCGCCTTTTGTAGGATAAAACCGTGAGACCAGGGGGCAGAGCGGACAATACCTCATAAGGGTGTGAACCGTGGCGGTCAGGTTGATTCGGGACACCGGAAGGGTGAATGCCCGGGTCCCGGAGTCGTGTGGATTTGGAGCTTGAATCTCGACCCGTGACAAGTGGTATCAGAGCCAGCCCTAAACTGTTCTATCCATGCCAAACACCTCGAGGGAGGTAGGCAGGGTGGTCAGCCTCCGTGACGAGGGCGTCACGAGGTTGGGTGCAGGAGAATGTCACGGACCTAAGGATGAGTCATGAATCCCACATCGAACATAATAGGAAGGTCACTGGAGTATATAAGGGTTCACACCACCTCCGCCTTATGAAGCGTCTTTTGTAGGATAAAACCATGAGGTCAGGAGGGCCAAAGTGGACAATACCTCACAAGGGTGTGAACCGTGATGGTCAGGCTGATTCGGGACCCCGAAAAGGTGAATGCCCGGGTCTCGGAGCCGCGCGAGTTTGGAGCTTGAGTCTCGACCCGTGACACTTGAGCGTTTGTTCCACCTAATCACAAACAATTTTTATTAAAATTTTAAATCGTGTCATTTTTATGAAATTTTTGTATTATTTTTAGTGTTTAAATTGCTAGGTCCTTACTACATCATCAAATCTATTCTAACTACTACATCATCAAATCTATTCTAACTAATAGGAAACAAAGAATCATATGTACATAAAAAATAGAGCTATTTAAGTCTAAAAAATTTAAAGATTTCTGGTTACGTAATCTGATCCTGTGAAGAATTGTACCAAATTTATAAAGTAATATTCGCTTTAATTAAAAAGTTTTACGATTTTATCTCACAAAAGAACGTTCATAAATTTGAATTTAGATCTCTACATATATATTATACCATATATACGCATTCTTTTAATATAAGATTGGAAGCGTTACAAATCTAATATGCGTAAATCCTACTAATCTCAATTTGACAGCCTCCCTCCTTAATATGATCAAGGACTTGCATGGGGAACTCTTGTATGTGTCTCTATAACTTCTTGTTCATTTCCTTTCAAATGTGGTAAATATAAACACTCCAAGCAATAATACTTAATATAAGCACAAAGACCGACTTAAAACTCATAAAAAAACCCATAGTTTACAAGAAAATAATGAGATGAGATTTTCTCATTCTTTATTTTGAACTGTAAAGACTAAAAATCAAAGCAAGGATCACATTATCTCCCACCAACAGTTCCAATTGATATTTCTCTACAAGGATGGAAGGAAACACATGGAATTGCAAGTAGATGACAAGTTAAAAACTTGAAAATCCCTTCCTTTTTCTTTCTTTTCTTCTCTTTACTCTTGGATTAAAGCATTAATTTCACTCTTATACATGGTGCACAAGGCAAATCAATTATGAGAAGGTAACCAGGTAACGTGTGTTAGGCACTTATCCTTACTTTGTCAAACTCTTTCACATTAGAATAATCAGATATAAAACCCCAAACCCCTGAGTATGAATGAATAAACTAGACCCCTTGAATTGGAAGCCTTAACAGGATAGAATATGTTTTGTAAACTTCAAACATCAAATTGTAACCAATGACTGCCGGTCTGCCAGCTTGAGAAGAATGTGAAAATATGTTAATCACTTATCATCTCCTGAAGCAAAGGATAACTTCCCAAGGCAACTAGACAGACATTTTCTTTAATCTCTTTTACCATTTACTTAATTCTTTATTAGTGTCCCATGAACAGTTCATCTTCGATTCTTTAAAGGTTAAGTGATAGTTACAAAAGGGATTAGGCATGCTTTATCTGTAGATTCCTTTTAAACAGAGTTGTGTCATGCATATACTTTAAATTTGTGTGCATGAAAGAGCAAATAAAAAATTGTACTTTTGTCTGCCGTACTTCGTAGTTTGTATATATACACTCAACATTCTTTCGTCTCGCCATGAATTTTCAGAGTAATTTCCCAAATTTTCTTGTCTTGAAAGAGTTCGAAATCTTATATATCTTGCCAATTTACTGCTATTAACTAACTCTGATTATTGGATTTTTGCAGGTTGGGGAGAACAGAAAAGCAATTCAAGTTTGAAAATTGAGACTGAACCTAAATAGGTGTTAGCCTGGAACTAGGTACATTCTTTTGAATTTGGTACGTGGATTTCTGGCTATTCTTTTTCATACTCATGCTTGCTTAATTTCAATTATGTATTAATTTTTTTTAATGTTATATCAAATGCCCATTCAATCAATCACCTAAATAAGCAGAAATATAATTGTTAGTATCAAGTTCTAGGGTGAAACCCTGAAATAATCAAAGAGAGAAAGAGAGCGGTTAAATGGCAAAAGTAAGAAATATTTCTTACATTTGCACTTAAATCTTGAATAAAAAATCAAAATAAAAAAGATCAAAAGAAGAGAAAAATAAGGGAAAATAGAGGAAAAGTCAAGATGCTTGAATAATAATTAGAGGGTCGTATTTATAGGCGAAAGGTAAAAAGTTTAAGGAGTGAGTGATGATGTGACATTGATATTGTAGGTCGGTTTGATATGTCAAATTGATTTAAAATTTAAAATATTTCTAATTATTTGATGACAATCTCTAATGAAGAAAATGACCAAAATACCCTTTAAATCTAAAATTACCCCTAGCAATAAATTATTTATATAAGACTTAAAAATTTAACCATTTTTTGTACTCAATTTGACTATATTCATTAATAAAGAAAAAGATTAATTAATTGTAAAAAATTTTAAACATATCAAATCATTAATGCTCAATCTCAAATAAATCAATCCCACACATAACATTCTTAACTCAAGCATCAAACAATCACAAACCCTTAATTTTTTTTTTATTCCTATAGAGCAATCCCAAAACATCTAATATATATATAGAAGGGATCACTTACACAATATAAAATTTTTATAGTTTTATATTTTTTACCTTTTATTTCAATATCCAATATTATTTTTACTTGTTTTTCTCATTATTTGAATTTATTGAAATCAAAAATTAAAAAAATATGTAAATTTTTTTAATTTTACATCATATAAGGTGATCCTATTTATATATATATATATATATATATATATTCATAGAACAATATAGATATATGGATCTAAACACCTTTATCTCTTTTAATTTTATGAAATATTTATGTGTAAAATCTTAATTAAAACTACTCGTATCTTTCTCTCATAACTCATCCAATTGAGGCTTACAATATTTATAAGCCTATAAATTTACTTGCTATGAATCTTTTTCTTATTAGAATTCTTACTTATAAATAATGCATTTTTTAATTAGAAGTTAAAATAATTAAATTATTTAATATTATTGATTTTATTTAAAAATATTATAAAAAAAGTTAGAATATTTAAATAGGGACAATTGTCAAATTTACCGCTCTATTAGATTAGAGGCTTCATGTTTACTATTTTACGTTTTTTTTTAATACAAATTTATCATCCTACTACATTTTTTGTGCAATTCTAATCATTTATGGATGAAAATAGGATATTCCATCTAAACTAAATAATATTCCATTAAAATTTTTAATTTTTTTAATTTTTATTATATGAAAAATAAAAATACTATATTTTAAATTCTAAATAAGGATAATAAAAATAAAAATAAAAATAAATTGATTTTTCTAAAAATATCAACAATGTCTTTAATTATTTTTTTCATTAAAAAAATCTTATTTCTTCCTAAAATTTTTAATAAATAATTTATTTAAAAATACCATTTATATAATTAACGACATTGTTGGTATTTTAAAAATTCAATTATTTTATTTTTATTTAATTACTGATATTGTCCTTAGTTGTTGTTAAATAAGTGATAATGTTAATAATTTTTTAGCTGTCAGAATATTTGTTATTAAAATTTTGGAGGGAATAAGATTATTTTTTAAATAAAAAATAAATGGTATTATTGGTATTTTAGAAAAAAAAATTAATTATTTTATTTTATTTAGAATTTGAAATAAAATATTTTTTTATTTTTTATATAATAAAAATTAAAAAATAATGAACATTCTTAATGGAATATCATTTAGTTTACATGAAAGATTTTATATTCATTTACAGGTTAGGAGAACTGTATAAAAAAATGTTATAAGATGGTAAAATTTTATAAAAAATTGGAATGGTAAATACAAAACTTTCAATCTAGCAGAGCGGTAAATTTGATCTTAATCCGTTTAAATATTAAAAAACTTGCAAGTGCCCTTATTTATTACATAAAATTCTTTCTTTAGTTATTTTTATTAATTAAAATACTTTTCAAATATAGAAAATTCCTTCTTGAAAATTTGAAAATGAAAAAGAAAGAGACAATGATATTTTTATGCTAGCAAGCTTAGGATGGTCTTGGAACAACATATTGGTGTTTTAACTTGCTAATTTTCCATCATATTGGTGTTTGTTAAAAGTCCCCAAAGAAATATAGGAATGGCCATTTCTATATATGGAAGTTAATTATTCCAAATTGTCAATTTTTTTTTTGTTGTTTTTAATTGTCACCCAAAAATGAGAGTTCTCAAAAACAATTTTTCCCAATAGGAAAAAGCAATAAGACTTGAATCATGGCTGCGAAAAGTGGAAGATCAGATGACAGTGTTGAAGTTGATGTTGGATCACTGGTATCTTGTCTGAAAGTTGAATTGAGTAATGCTCATCCATCCATGCCAAGCATCTTCAAAACGCCAAACATACTTTCAAGGCAGAGAAAGCATGCATTTCACCTTGATTACTTTTCAATTGGGCCAATGCATTATGGCAGAAAAAATTTGGCAGCCACAGAAATAATAAAAAAAAATTACTTGAAATGTCTCCTGTCCAGAGTAGTTTAGGCCAACCGGAGGCGGAGACAATGTCCGAAGAAGCCAAGGTGATTAAGCAACAGACAGTTTAACTGATTGGATTAATGCTGTTAGGTCGAAAGAGAAACAGGCCAGTGATTGCTATGAAGGACATGATTATGCAGCAGAATTAGGTGACGAATTCGTAAACATATTGGTGCTTGATGGTTGCTTCATTATTGAGATATTCCATAAGGATTGGGCAGTGGTCCTCACAGAACCGGATGACCCAATTTTTTCGCAATTTGTATGCTCCAATTTCTGCATCATGACTTGATTTTGCTAGAAAACCAAACCCCTGGTTCGTACTTCAACTCTTGTTTGATAAAACCAAGCTCCCTTCCGAAACCAAGTCCCTAATTGAACTAACCATTTCTTTCTCTGCTAACAAGTTCTTATCTTATTCAGATCCTATTAAAAAAAAAAAGCCTTTCCGAAGGCCAAGATATAAAGCATATTCTTGATCTGTTAAGGTTATCCTTGGTTTTCCTTCGTATTAAATAAATAAGTTACCAAAATTTGGATGGCAACCTATTCATTCTGCGACTAGACTCAAAGAGGCAGGAGTAAAATTAGTAAGAGTTGAATCAGGTAGCATCTTAAATATAAAGTTTACAAACGTTGTTCTTGAAATCCCACCTTTACTATTTCGAGAGACAACGGAAACAATTTTTCGAAATCTAATCTGCTATGAGCAGTGTTTGCCAGGTTGTGCCCCTATATTCACTAGCTATGCCATGATCTTGAGCAATCTCATGGACGATAAGGATGACACCCAAATGTTATGCAAGAAGGAAATTATAGAAAGTTGGGTGAGTCTAGAGGATGCAACCCATTTCTTTGACAAGTTGTACTCCAACACTTATGTGGAAGAATTCTATTATGCTTAACTGTCGAATGATCTGAATCATCATTGCCAGCAATGGTCGCCTCGAGTGCGAGCTGCTTATGTGCACAACTATTTGAGCAAGTCATGGGTTGTTGTTGTTGTTGCTGCTCAACTTTATGCCCTTAGCATTCTCCTTCTAACCTTTTTGGAGACATTCTTTACAATCAAAAAGTAGTAGAATAACTGACACACATTGGTCAGAAAGGGGAAAAAAAGTGGTCTTACCTCTTCTTTTCTTTTTCATGAATGAGCTTCCCATTTGCTTTGTTATCATTTTCATTTGATTAAGGACATCGGGACAATGTATTTTATTTTTCTTTGCTTATTGTTGGTTGTTAAGATACTCTATTATGAAAATTTTGTGCTCTTCAACATTACAATCACAACCCTTTTGGCTGAGAAAAAACAAAATCTATTTACTAGTACTCATTATGAAGTTCAGTTCTAATGGTAATTTTGGAGTTTGATTAGGAGGCAATTTAGAAACTTGCAAAGGCTATCATGTTCTCTTTAAAGGCCAACTTATAACTCATCTAAAACCCTAGCTTAAAAGAAAATAATGAGATGTATTTTATTCTTTTTTTTTTTTTTTTTTTTTAACTATAGAGACTGAAAATTGAAGCAAGGATCACATGATCTCCCACCAACAATTGCAACTGGTATTGCTCTGCTAGGAAGGAAATTACACATGAGAATTGCAAGCAAAGGACAAGTTAAAAAGTTGAAAATTCCTTCCATCTTTTTCTTTCTTTTGTCCTCTTTAGAATTAAAGCATTTCTCTCTGATACATAGAAGGCATATCAATGGGACGGTAATCAGGTTAGGCACTTAACCTTAGTTTGTTAAACTCTTTTGCATTAGGATAATATGAAGATCTATACCCATTCGTGAGATATTATCTGCTTTAATTAAAAAAATTTATAATTTTATTTCATAAAAAGTATCTCACAAACATATATGGATTTAAATCTTTATTTATATGTAATAAAGGATTTTTAGAATATACTAACGTGAGATTAAAATGTCACAAATTTCTTCCATTAAAACTCGATATTTTCGTTAAACCCAATACAAAGGACACACGAAACAAATTGGAACCAATGACTTCCGGTCTGCCAGCTTGAGAGACAAGAGTGTGAAAATATGTTTATCACCTTTCATATGCCGAAGCAAAGGATGACTTCCAAGGGAACTAGATAGACATTTTCTCATAACTTTTCTTACCATTTCCTTCATTCTTAGTGTCTCATGAATAGCTTGTCTCCCGGACTTTGTAGTTTGTACATATTCTTTCTTTACATGCAAGTTAATCCCAAATTCTCATCTTGTTTTTATGCCATTTTATCACCCAAAAATGAAAGTTCTCAAAAATAATTTTGCCCAATTGCCAAAAAAAAAAAGAGAGAGAAAACAAGAAGACAAGAAAAATGGCTGCAGAAAGTGGAAGATCAGATAATAATGTTGCAATCAATGTTGAATCACTAGTGTCTTCTCTCAATGCTGAATTGGAGAATGCTCGTCAATCCATGGAACCGAGCTACTGCATCTTCAAAACCCCAAGCATACTCTTCAGGCACAGAGAAAACTCATTTGTCCCCAATTGCTTCTCCATTGGTCCAATGCACCATGGCAAAGAAAATTTGGTACCTACAGAAAAAATCAAAATCAAGTATTTGAAAGGTCTCCTGTCCAGAGTAATTAAAAGTCGGCCAGAGACAACATTATTATCCAAAGAAGCCAAGGAGATTGAGCAACAGAGAGTTTTAACTAACTGGGTTGATGCTGTTAAGTTGATTGAGCAACAGGCTAGTGCTTGCTACGCAGGACATAATTATGCAGCAGAATTAGGTGGCGAATTCGTAAAAATGATGGTGCTTGATGGTGTCTTCATTATTGAGCTACTCCGAAAGGATGCTGAAACGAACAAAGAGCAGGATGACCCAATTTTCTCGATGTCCTGTATGCTTCAATTTCTGCATCATGACTTGATTTTACTGGAAAATCAAATACCCTGGTTAGTACTTCAAACCCTGTTTGAAAAAACCAAGCTTCCTTCTGAAACCAAGTCCTTAATTGAACTTGCCCTTCTTTTCTTTGCTACAATTTTCTCATCTCATCCACTTCCTACAAAACCAGACCTTTTCTCGGGCAAAGATATCAAGCATATTCTTGATTTATTGAGGCTATCCTTGGTTTTACCATCGAAAGTAATTAAAAACAAATGGCATTCTGAATGGCAACCAATTCCTTCTGTCACTAGACTCAAAGAGACAGGTGTAAATTTCATGAAAGTTCGAGACGAGAGAAACAATCTTGAGGAACCTGATTCCTTCAAAAAAACTGAATATAGCATCTTGGATATAACATTTAGAGACGGTTGCCTCGAAATTCCATCCCTGCTAATTCAAGAGACGACAGAAACAATCTTGAGGAACCTGATTGGGTACGAGCAATGCTTGCCACATTGTCCACCAATTTTCACTTGCTATGCCAAGCTCTTGGATAACCTGATCGACACCACGAACGACATGGAAATACTATGCAAGAGGGAAATTTTTGATAACTGGTTGAGTCCAGAGGATGCAACGCAGTTTTTCAATAAGCTTTACAATGACACTTATGTCAAGGAATTCTATTATTCTCAACTTTGTTGTGACCTGAATAATTATTGCAGACGATGGTGGCATAGATGGCGTGCTTACTATGTGCAAAATTATTTTACCAAGCCCTGGGCTATTGCTGCTCAAATTTATGCTGTTATCATGTTTGTTCTCACCTTGAAGCAAGCTTTGTAGTCCCTTAATTTGGCCCAAAACCAAAAGCATATTTATTATATGTAGAAATAAAAAATCAAGCTTTGTCTTTTATAACCAGTTGTTTGAAATTAGTCACATGGAGAAGATCATGTCTTTGATTAAAACACTAGCAAAGTTTCCTACTTTTCTAGATAAATCAAAGTAAAAAAAATCATTCAACAATGGTCAATATGCACAAAATGGAACCCCGATGCTAATAATTGCAAAGTCTCAGGTTCCAAGCACTTGAGTTGAATCTCTCTTTGTCAAAAGAGAATATTAAACATGGGATGTTTGGGCTAATTAATTAAAACAATTCTAAACTTGTAAAGATAAGGGGAAAAGGAAATTGGATTGGTTGTTTTAGGAACCAAGCAATTATATTTATGTGTGGATAGAATTTCTTGATTATCAATCAAATCCAAGTTTTGTTGTATTTTAGTTTGAAAATCTATCCATTCATTAAAAAATTACCGAAGGAAAATAAGAAAAGAAATTTCAAGTGTTAGAGATCGAATCTTAATTTAATAGAAATTCACTTTCTAAAAAAAGTAAATGAATTATTTAAACTAAATTTTAAGCTTGAATTAAAAAATATTAATAATTTTTCATGACTCACTATAAAAAAAATTATATTTAATGCATTATCAGTATATAAATTTTATACACTGTCAATAAATCAAACTATTTCATTTTATTAATGCGTAAATATCAATCTTTAAAATAAATAGATAAAAATATTAATATTTTTAAAAAAATTTGTTTAATAATAATATGGCATCTATCTTATTAAAGAGATGATATTTTCAGCCTATAAAAAATTGAAAAAAGGTACCCTTTGCCCATTTGCTGCAATTAACCTCAACTTATCACAAACCAACCAAAGAATAGTGGGGCATATTGTGGAATAAATTAATGGGGCAAAAGTTCATCATTGAACATGGAATATCCAAGCACATAAATTTGACATTAGAATTTTAAAATCAATAACATGAAACTAAAAAATTCAAAAACTCAAAACTCGGAAAGATTCAACCTATCATATTGCAACCTTTGTACTTCCTATAAAATAGGCATTGATGATTAATTAAAGAGAGAAGAAAGCTTGAAGAAAATGTGGCTATGATCAATAATAATGTTTATATCTGGTGTAGGCTCTTACTCTGTTTTGGCTTATAGACCAATCTTGTACATAAACTTTTACTAAATAAAAGTAAGTTACTCAGGTTATTCAGGAGTTTACATGTGATCGATCAGAGTAAACCTACCCGCCATTGTCATAAACTCTGGTAGTAATCCCTCCAAAAATGACATTAATGGTTTAAATGGGGGAGAAAAAATAACCCCATCGATCATAATTCTCCATTCTATTTACATCCATCAGATAATCCTAGCATTCTTTTTGTTTCCAGCCTTTTAAATGGAGAAAATTATCCAACATGGAGGAGAGCATGCAGAATGCTCTCTATGCCAAAAACAAGATGTCAGATGGGCTTAGTGGATGGGACACTCTCCAATCCTGATTCTCCTGACTTCAGCACTTCGATGAAGTGTACTCAATGATGATTTCATGGCTTTTCAATGCTTTGTCCCGGAGCTTCATGACAGCGTAGCCTATTCCGACTCGGTACAAGGTCTTGAAGAACGCTTTTCACAAAGTAATGCCCCTACCTAGCTAGGGTGCACCAACTGAAACATGATTAGGCAGTCACGGCTCATGACTTGATTGTGCTAGAAAACCAGATAGCTTGGTTGGTATTCGAGCTTTTGTTCAACAAAACCAAGGCCCCTTTTTAAACCAAGTCCCCGATTGAACTTACCCTTCATTTTGTACGCAACATGTTCTCATCTCATAATCTTACATTAGACCCTGAGCTCCTCTTTTTGGATCAAAAGGTCAAGCACACCCTTGATCTACTAAGGTTATATGTATCTTTGGTTTTAACCATCCGAAGAAGTAAAAGAATGCGAAAGGAAACCAGGGTCTGATCAACAAAACTTGTACGGCAACAAAATTTGTTAAGATTCACGCATTAGATTGTTTTTGCAATTAATGAAAGTAGATTTTTTAAGGTCAAAGTTTGACCCCAACACTTATAAATAAATAAAATATATATATACGAGTATATTTGAGAAAATAAAATTCAAGATATATATATATACTCCATTATATCTCATTTGCCATCTAGAAAATTGATAAGTCAACGAGAAAAAAGATGAATCAACAAAGGAAGCCTTCTGCCCCTTTCTTGGTTATTTACAAGTCTTTAACTATTTATTTTAGGTGGTTGTGTCTGCGGCAGTTCTAATTTGATGGTTGGCCGTAACTAAAATCCCAACAAGAATCCGAATGCGGTCGTTTTTTTCGTTGATTCCATTTCCTTGTTTTATCAGTTTTACACCGCATTTTTCTTCCATTGTCCCCTGTTGCATGCCCCATGCATGCTTTGACAGGTCAAAGTCTAATAAAATAATAGAAAAAAACCCAACCCCAAAGACAAGTTACAAGGTGGTCAACTCACGCCACGCGCACACACTCACACCTCAGCCGGGCGTATGTAATTTACATACACACACGTTGCTCTCATCCCCTCTCAGATTCTATTTAAACCCTTTTGCTTCATTGCCATTGAGTTTCCAATGCCCCCACTTTATTGCTTTTAATAGAGAAAAGTCGAAATTTTGGACTTTGTTTTGTGTTTGTGTCAACTATATATTTTGGGGTTTAAGCCGTGAACTTGAAGCCAGCCAGCTCTATCTTGGTTTTCATAGCTTCATTTCCATTCATAGAATGAATAAAAACGATCAATATGAGAGGGTATTTAATCACTTTGATGAAAATGGAGATGGGAAGATATCACCGGCGGAGCTCCAACAGTGTGTGAAGGCGGTAGGAGGGGAGCTGTCCCTAGTAGAGGCGGAGGTGGCGGTGGAGGCCTTGGATACGGATGGGGATGGATTGTTGGGGTTGGAAGACTTCATTAGGTTTGTGGAAGAAGTTGGGGAGGAAGAGAAAGTGAATGATTTGAAAGAGGCTTTCAAGATGTATGAGATGGAGGGTTGTGGGTGTATTACACCAAAGAGTTTGAAGAGGATGCTTAGTAGATTAGGTGAGTCTAGGAGTATAGAGGAATGTAAATTGATGATTGATCAGTTTGATCTTAATGGTGATGGAGTCCTCAATTTTGATGAATTTAGAGTCATGATGCTGTGATGTATATTTCTTCTTCTTCTTCTTCTTCTCTTCCCTTTCTTTTTTCTTTCTTGATACTTGATAGTGATTCAGATTTATTTGCATTAATTATTAATTCGTTCTTGATATTCTGGCTTGGTTTCTAATTTCTATCCTTAGAAACATCTTGTTGAAAATGGGTTGATTAAGATAGAAGAAATCAACTAATGGAGCTAAATTGAGACTAAAAGAAAATTTCATTACTAGTGCCATAACCAAATTAAGTTGAAACTGAAAAACTCAACCACATAGATAAAATCCTTGATTAATTTGGTGAAAACTAGGTTGAAAGTGCTTAATAACTACAGCTAACCATGTTTTTTTCATTTGAAGAAGAGAAGATTCAAGCAAGTTTTTTAGCATGAGATTTGTGGAGATTTAACATCTAATTTGCAATATATTTTTCGTTTTAATTGAAAGTATCATAATTTTATTTTACAAAAAATATTTCATAAGTTTATATTTAAACTTTTATTTATATATCATAAAATAATCCTTCAAATATCCCGATATGAAATAAGAGTATCACAAGATCATATACCATCCAAACCAAAAGCTAATAAAGTTTTCTAAAATTTAACATTCGAGTATTCAGAGGGATATTCGATTGTAGACATTTAATCTCAAATTTGCACTTCAAGTTATAAGATGGATTTTGCTTTACATCTAAAAACAGTTGCAAATTTGCCATATTTAAATTTTCTCTGTTTGTTTGAACAATAAAAGACTGACTTTTGAACCAAATCTAACACCGTGCCTTGTATCAGACTCACATATACACACGTTATGTATTCTACCTTAGTCCTTGTATATATGTTTCGTGAGAAAATTTGAAAGTAAAGAATTAAGAAAGCTTTGGATTTCAATAGATGCTTGGCTCTTTTGCTGAATGACCGTAGTGTTAGGTTAATTTTTATGAAAACTGACCCATAGTATAGTAACGAATCACAAGATTTTATACCTAAAATAAACACGAAATTTAATTTAGTTAATTTATACAATCATTTTTAAAAGATTATTTTTAATAAATTCGATATTCAAATTTCAACACTTGTAATCCATTTTTTTAATCTTAAATCACCGTATCTTTCATTGAAAAAAAAGGTTATAGGCAAAATGAAAGAGAAATGACAAGGTCATAAAATTAAAGCCTAATATGACCAAGCTAAAAATGAGCTAATTTAATGAGCAGGATTTTGGCCTGTCCAAAAAACTACAAGGTGTGAGAGGAGATGACCCTCACCCTTTCTTCCTTTTTTGTGGAAAAATAGAGAAGTCTATGTCCTGTAAGACTTTTCCTTGGTCCCTTCCCACCCAGAAAAAAGCTTTTAATTATTGACCAGAAATTCTGATATAAACGTGATTCTCATCATGATAGAGGTCTTACAGGGGTCAATATGACTCAACCACCACAAAAATGAAGATGGTAGATAGTGTTTAACCTCAAAAATCCCCCAGGATTCCAATTTCCAAGTTCAATACTCCAAAACTGTGATCCAGTGAATGTGAACCATGCCTCTAACAAGCATCAGTATAAACTAATCACCTGGAAAGTGGCAACCTTTTGGTTATAGAATTTCTGTCATTCTTAATTGATTGATCTGTCTGTAGTAGCTGATCTTTGACTGAAGAGAGTCAAAGCAGCACAGGCTTCAATAAAGAAACATGAGGCTATGTTAAACAAACAGCTCCACCATTAGCTTCATAGCTTATAAATTATATGTAATCTTAGAGGATTTCAACATATTGAGTACTTCTATGATTTATTATTTCAGGAAATGTAGAGAATACAAACTACAAAGTAGAAACCTGCCTTGTTTGTCCAATTCAGTTTCTTAATTACATATTTACAGGATCCCACTACTCTTATCAAGAAGACAAGAGGCTACGAGCCAAGGACTGCAAAACATTTCGAAACAGCTGAAAAATTAGAACTAAAAGTGGCTATTTTGGATCCATTAATAGATTATTCACAGATTGGTTGTTGATGATGCATTTACCAAAGGTTTGCAAGAGCTTTCACAGATCAACATATTTTCCCCTTCTGGTGATTCTTCCACCAATCTCGATAACTTCTCAACAATCTCTCCGGCATTTGGTCTCGAAGAGGGATCTTCTTCTGTGCAAGCTCTTGCAAGATTTGCCAATGTGACAGCTGCATCAAATGAGTAATTCTCCCCTAATGCACTGTCCATCCATTCCCTTAGCGCATCTGCACTTGCTGACTGCAATATGGACCTGATTTTCTCTGAAAGCCAAACATTCCCTCCACCCTTCTTATCAGGTCTGCTTATTGGTGTTTGCCCGGATAAAATCTCAAGCAAAACTATCCCATAAGCAAAAATGTCAATACCTGGGGAAATCACGCCTTGATGAAGATATTCAGGAGCTAGATAACCCAGGCTCCAAGTGGCGGGGTTAGTTGAAAGATCAGGATACTTGATATCATCTTCAACACACCTTGCCATACCAAAGTTTCCTATCTTTGCGTTGAAATCTTCATCCAGGAAGATATTTCTGCTCTTGACATTTCTATGAACATAGCATGGATTCATAATCTGATGCAAATATTGTAATGCCACTGCTACATCAAGACTGATCCTCAGCCTCTGCTTCCATGTCAAAAAGCAATAACAGGAGGCTATGAACTCATTTTTCATTGCCAATCCACCATGTAGCCAGTCCTTCAAGGAGCCATTTTTAGCATATTCGAAGACTAAAAACGAACTGGAGCCCTCAGTCACACAGGTCCCCAACAGTCTAATTATGTTTGGGTGCTGATGATTTGCATCATTAAAGAGTTTAAGCTCAACCTTTGAAATAATTTCTGTTCTTGTGCCCCTTATCGCCAAGTTTTTACCATTGAGACGACCATGATGCACACTTCCTTCTATCTGATTACTCGGATTGAAATCCTCAGTAGCTTTTCTAAGCTCCTCTATGGTGTACATGTCCACCTGCGCCTTTCGGGGAGTAACACTGCCAATGATCTGACCATCTAGAGCATCCTGCTGGGATCCCTCAAAAGAGACTTTCTTCTCACTTGCAGTTCTTACACTTAAACTAAGCTGCTGCAGTTCCACATCTGCATCCTTGCTTAAATTTTGCTTCTTCTTCCTTTTCAATTGGATCAGCAATAAGGTTGCTGCAACAGCAATGATAGCTCCAACTACGATTCCACTTAAAGCAATATAAACTCCGACTTTCCACATCCTTGACTTCTTCTTATGAGGATTAAGTATTGGGATGCTGGTTTCAGGAAAACGCAGACTAGGCTCACTAGGTTTTGCTAGTGAACCAAGAAGAGGCTTACCATTGAGCGGAATCAAAAGAGATGTAAGGGGTACTAAACTTTCAGGTTCGAAGGCCCCTAAAGATCTGTTATTGGCAGATATTATAGCTTCTGAAGTTGTATTGAAGGCAATAGCCAAGTTAGAAATCGTATCACCTTGACTTACAGGGTAAGAAAGTACGAGCCTTGCTTTTGAAGTGACTTCAGATGCTGATGGACATGAGCATCTTAATGGTATCAGTATCCGAACTTTGTCATCAAGACCCCATGGTGAGACACCAGGATTCTTCTCTCGAATAGCTTTGCAAGTTGTCAAGCCTTCCAGTGACTCAGCAATATCATAAAAACTCTCCCCTTTGATTGTATTTTTTGTTAAATCGGCATGGAAGAAACCATTGTTGCATTTACAATCAATTGGCAACAACAAAGGCTGATCTCTTGGCAGAAACTCTGTTTGTGCAGAGAAGCCATTAGCTTCAGCAATTGCAAATTTGTTGAGGCCTAAATAAAAGCTCAGATTGGAAAGAGATGAGTAGCATGAATTAGTCCGAAGCACTGCAAACGTGCCACATTGATCCGCTGATCCATTTACACTGCAACGGTACCCGGATGCATCTGGAGATGTAGTTTCACAGCTCAGCAAGTTCCGTCCAAGTGAAGCAACAAGTAGCCAGATGAACAAGAATAAAGCTCTCAAGTAGAGCTTACTGATCAGAGATGCCATGTCAATAGGCAATCAGTTCAACATAACTGACCAATTAAAAAAAGAGCTCACTGCGAGAGAGTGAATATTTTGGATCCATACACAAAAGAAAAAAGGTTTAAAAATAAGTGCTTTTTTTGCTTTTTCTTCAAAGACTCTCAAAGACAGGATTCTTGAGGATGACAAAGATATTGTATATTTTTATCTGGTTCCAGCTGTTTGGTAACCACCTAGCCTTGGGCTTTGATTCGACTGATTAGGGGGTGGCTATCTATCCCCAAGTTTTCAGTTGCCGTTGATTGCAGAGCCACCACTCATATAGTTTATAGAACTTTGGGGCCTTCAAACCTGCTTTTATATGCTGAAAAATATGCATACAAGTCCATCATACATGTGCTTTGACAGGACACTTAATTTGTTCCTTATCTAGATACATGTGTAGCAATTGGATGATGCTAGCTCTGTGATATTCATTCTCCTATCCCATGAATGCCTCGGTAGATCATGGACACACAAACATTTTGTGCATATGGTCCTCAAGTTTGGAACAAAGTTGCTTAGAATTCACAGACCAGGAACGGGAATGCACAACATTACTTTGTCCTTGATTGTGGTACCATTGTTTGTCATCTTTCTTGGTTAATTTCTACAGAATCCATTTTGCCGGAGCAATATGAAATCAACATTAAGTGCCAATGTAAATTGTAAACTTGGATAGAGTTTTACTAGTAAACCTTTATTGATAGAAAATATGAGCAGCTAATGTGCCAAAATCAACCCCCGATTGAGTTTTTCTGCACTCTTAAATTGCTTCTGCTGCCCTTTTTCGCGAACAAAATCAAGATTGGAATCACTGCATTTTACATAAACATTAGCAGTAGCATCTATAAATTCTGTTTAACTACAATTTGGACCTTTATTGCATATTTTATGATAAAGTCATAGTACTATTGAGGGACTAGAACACAATAGAGAGGTTCGTATTGCAGAAATCAGTCTCATCAACGCCTGATGGAACCAGAAAAGAGAAATACATAAAGCATATGCACAAACACATGCATGCATTGGCTGATTTATAGACATTCCTGCCCTACCATAACAAAGAATTGGGTAAGGTCGCGTTTGGGGACCCTCCATTGACAAAAATTAGGCCCCAATTTTCTAACGTTTTCCTTCATGTAAATTATGATATGATGATCAAAATTCCTTGCTCTCATGAAGATTTTCTAGACAGAACATGTGAATTGCCATTGCCAACTCAGCTGCCTACGTGGGAACCAACTTGATGAGATTAGACAACTTGGTGAAATCCACATGCAATAAGCCAATTAGAGATGAATTTCAATGACTGAAAATTTAAAAAAAAAAAAAATAGAGATAAGGGAAGACTTATATCACTATCTATCAGAAAACACGGGTTCTGATAGGCAAATGTAATTTTCCTGTCGAAGTCTTAACAAAAACCTATTGTTATAAAAGAGGCAAAAGGGTATTCTTTCAAGCAACTTTGATGAGTAGAAATGATTTAGATTTTGAAACATAAAAGAAAGAACAGGAAAAAGGAAGATGATATCGATCTATGGAACATATGTCCATGCAACGAAAAGCTGGGGCATGAAAGGAAGGCTAGAGATTCATAGGTCAAATTTGCCATGAAAATCCTAAGCTGACAAGCTCCACTCTTTCCAAAAGTACCAGCCATGATCATCGTCATTGCACATCCTACACTGAAAATCTAGGTTGTCCATGGAAGTCAACTAGTTTTGGATCTCAACTCGAAAGAACAAAAGAATAAATACAGAAGGTTTTGAAGATTTTCTTATCCCAAAAGTGAGTATTGCATTTTAGTAGAATTTGGTTTTTCTGAGTTCACAGCTTTTCATTTTAAGCCCTGATATTGAAATGCTTGAAAGATTCAATTATCGATAAAACTACTTTTAGAAGACCTGATTTGCATGTGAAAACACGTGAGACAGTGCATATTTTAACATGGATCAAACAACAACAAACTTTGGACGATGGAACATGCCTTGGCTGACACCTCAAGGACTCATTTTTATCGAGGACAAATGGATGTCTCTCACGTGCACAGGAATGGACATGTGAAGCCATCTCGTTTCTGTTTGGAAGAACCTGGATCCAACAAGCTGATGAAAGTCCAAAATAAAAGATTACAGATCTAGGGGCCAATCTTACCTTCAGGTGTGCAAAAGAGAGAAAAGGGGCATGGATAGATTCAAGGATGGAACAGTATCCAGATCACAGGTTTCAGATCAATGACTCTGAATAGATTTGGTTTTTCTGAATCAGGTTTACTAAAAGTTGGATCTCTGACTAATAATTCATGAATAGAGGATAAGGAAAAGACAATAAACCCCAAGGGCACCAAGCAAGTATGTGGCAGACAACATTAGCACAGAAAGTTGCCCTAAAGCAAGCTAAATTTTACAGCTCATGCCTCTAGAATTCCGATTTCTTTTTTTTTTTTCCCACGTTTTGGCAAACAAGAAACAAGGTCTCATGAATTTTGACAATATATAGACACAACAGATGAAATAAATGACAAATTTTGTGGGAAAATTATATCCCTAAATATGAATGTTATAATTTAAAGTCAAAACATTAATAATTATACTTTGTAGGCCGGTTTGTAAATACATAGACCTCTCTAAAAAGGTCACATCATGAGATGATGTGAATATTAGTGTCATTTTATTGAATTTCAAATCTTATCATGTGAGACCAATGTAGTGTACAATCCATAAAAATTTTCTCATGAAAACCCATATGTTTATCTTGCCGGTAATAATGTTAACATTTCTCCTGATTTTCCAAAACACTCTTTCGCATAAGGGATATAACTGCAGCTGGCTCAGGAGCTCCAAATACTGAACTCCCAGCAACTATGCAATTTGCTCCTGCTGAAGCAGCCATTTCAATAGTTGAAGGCCCTAAACCACCATCAACCTGTAAAACGAAGCCACAATAGCTTCAACAGGTGGTCATTGCAGTAATGCAGGAAGAAGATGTTCCTAAGAATAGGTAGTCTTGAAGAAGTAATCATTGCAAATTTGAGTGAAGTTATAGAATATTACAAGGCAATAAGTTTGATTACCTCTATATCAAGTGATGGATACATCTTCCTTAGAACACGCACCTTCAAAGCAAGTGAAAAATGTCATTCAAATAAAATTTAGAAAGTCTGAAATGAGATTGAAGAACAATAAGAAATGATATGACACCTTATCCATCATTTCTGGCATGAACTTTTGCCCACCAAATCCAGGTTCTACAGTCATCACAAGAACCATTTCCACGGGATTTTCACTGTCAACCTAATAGATAAGATAATCACCCACCCAAGAGACACATTAATCACAAAATATTTTTTAAAAAAAGTACCACATAATAGTGATCAAAGAATTAGACAGAACTCCATTCAATTCCGAGAACCGACTAAAAATACAGATTTGAAAGCTCAAAAATCAGAGAAAAAGAAGGAATTCATACCAGAGGATAAACCTCCTCAATTGCTGTTCCAGGCTTTAATGCCACACCAGGCCTCATGCCTTTTGATTTAATTCTTTGGATAAGTTCTTGCCAATTTTCTGCAAAAGGTGACACGACATCTTTGCATAAGAAATCAAGGAAAAGAATAGATAAGATGGCAGGATGTAAAACAAAAATGAAAAAGGAAGACCACATCACATCCCACCTTTGGATACCTCAACATGAAAAGTGAAACCAGATGCACCAGCTTTACCCAAAGGTTCAACATAATCAATAGGATTAGTGACCATAAGGTGGCAATCCAGATATGCCCTGTGGGAGAAGAAGGACCCTTGATGTATTTATTGATGTAAACTTGCTAATATTGAAAAGCCAAAATGGTGCCAGGGCATAAAGAATGTTACTTTGTGTGCTTTCTTAAACTCTCAATAACTGGAGCACCAATGGTTAGATTCGGGACAAAGTGTCTGTATAAAAATATAACAACGAACAGGTAAGCATCTAGAAGAACTCAATAAGAGAAACAGAATGGACTAGGTCATAAAAATAAAATGCAAGGCTAAACAACTATAGCATACTGACATATAGCAAAAATCAATCCAATTTCAAAAGTTAATGTAACAATTAGGATTAAGCACAGAAAGTTTACTGAATTTAAACAATTAATGTCCATTTCCTTCCCATCAACAAAGAATCATCATTCTTTTCAATGTTTCTAAATAACTTTTCAAACTATTAACAACTAAGGATATTGAATCCTTCAATTTCCTAACATATAAGCATATCCTCAGCCTAAGTACAAAACTCATAAAAATTTTACTTGCCATTGATTTCGATTAAGGATAGAAATATAAGGCTTCAATCTAAGTTAATGACCATCAATAAAAAGAGTTTCTCCTTTATTAGCAAATTATAAAACAGCTAAAAAATTCAAAAAAATGATTAAAAAAAAAGTTGAGGAGATGGAGATGGAGAAAGAGAAAGAACCAAAATCCTAAAGGAGAGAACTTTATCAAAGCAATGAAACATACCCATCCTGCAGAACAAAACCCAGAAACCAAAAAAGGGTTAGAATTTGAAAATCTTTTTCATTTAATTAAGAATCAATAAAACAACAAAGTCTGAAACTTTTACCATGATATCCATGTGAAGCCAATCAGCTCCAAAGTCAAGCATGCGGTTTGCCTCCGATGCTAAGTTAGCAAAGTCCGATGAAAGCATGGATGGAGCAATTTTTGGTGTTACACCCATCTTTGGAATCCGACCCAATTTCTGTCTGTGCTTTTCCCGGGTTTACAGATGTTTTGTCTTGCTTTCTGAAGAGACGGTGGACCGGCCGTTAAGGTGGAAGTTCGATGTAGTTGAGATAGATTAGATGTCCAAAGGTCTAAACGGTAGCGTTTATTGGTCAAAGTTGTCGACGTTCTTACCTACCTTTATGTGCGCTTTACCTTAGGACAACCTAACCATGTTCAAAAATAGTGTCTTTGGTTCCAAAAAAAACATTGATAGCTCTCTTGACAGAATTTTCCTCCTTCTAGAAATAAAATGCACATTTATTTTTTTTCGAATCTGTAATTTTTAAGAATTTATAGTATACGTGTCACCTAGTTAATGTAAATATTAATTATAAAAAATTTTATATTTATTATAAATTTTATATTAAATTTACTATTAGTAATATAATAAATTAACATCTCATAAAAATTAATTTTAAATATATTTTAAGATTAAGTGTATTTATTTTTAATTTTTAAAATTAAATTTTTTATAAGATATTATTGTATAATTTATTAATAAAATAATTAAAATTAATTATCATGACTTTAATAAAGAAAAATTATTTGATGTGAAGTTTTTTAACTTTATAAATGATTAAATATGATACATATTTTATTTTTAATTAATTTTTATTTTTTAAATATACACTAATAAACATATATCATTATCTTAATTTCACTAATGATATTAAAAAATTGCACGTTTTTATTAATTATTGACTAAAATATTCGCTTTGTTATTGTTGTGTGGGTCAGTGGGCGAGAGGAAAGTGGATTTTCTGTTTAGGCCGAGAAAGAAAATATGAAGTTAATTTGTTAGACCAAGATTAGAGCCCAAATGTTCAAGGATATTGGGCTTTCATGTTTCCTTACTTTTTGTTTGGATAAGAGGAAAGTGGATTTGGGAATGTTAGCGTAAGAAGGAAAACAGATAATGGAAGATTAAGAACCAAAAATCAGATTACAAGAAAAGGAAAAATAATTAGATTATGTTTAGTAACAAGAGAGTGGGATTTGTTAAAACCACTGATCAAAGAACTGTACTGAATCACTCAAACAAATATCACATAGTTTAACCTAAAAAAAATTTAACGATTTGTATATTTATATAGTGTAAAATATTAAAATACATGTATTTATATTATATTTTATATAAAAATTATGTGTTATAATTCGTATTGATATAAAAATATAAAATATATTTTTTATTTATTAAATTTATATATAATTATTATTAAAATTTTGAATCGTGTCATATTTATATTATATTTTCATATTTTGTTGTAATATCAAATTTTAAATTATTAGATTTAAAATCAAGCAAAAAAAAATAAAAATAAAAACCCTTTTTCTCCATAATTTATGATTCAAAGCTGGATTGATCAATTCTCTAAATCCTTACCAAGATGTGATACTTTTTGTGAATGTGAGGCTCAAAATGCTAGACAGAAACGTTGGAGATGGTAGGACTTGGCCTTGGCATTGGCCGGCCAAGGGAAAAAGGATACGGACAAAAGAAATATATTCTTTGATTAGAAATTTTTTTAATGCCAATTGATTGACAAAACCTGTCTGGTTTTTGGCAATAATAGGCCATAGCCAACTTTGTGGGTTCCCATATTAATTCCACAGTTGCTTCTTAGCACTTCTTCCATGTAATATGTCTCTTCTAAGCTTATTATATCAAACTTTAATTAAATCATCTTTTTTTTTAAAGTGTTGTGATTATACATAACTGATTAACTTCTTGTGAACTAATTACAAAAATGGAGAGAAAAGTTGACATAATCATGCAATCTTTATTCTTCACCTCTATGCTTTATAGGTGGGGCTTTTCTCTAAATTAGATTTGCAAACAAAAAAAAAATTAATGTCCTAACTCTTGCTTGGCTACGAATATATAATTTTAATCCCTTTAAAGCAGTCAATTATTATCAATTTTTTGTACATTTAAAATTTTGGGATGGACCGGACCGCAAAATTTAATTCCATTAATTTATGTAATCATTTATAAAAAATTACATATAATAGATCTGAAGTTTAAATTTTAGTGTTTATAACTCTTTTTAGTCTCAAATTATAATTTTTTTTACAAAAAAAAATAAAATGGATTGTGTCATATGGTACAATTTGGGATAAATTCTATAAATAATATATAGGAAGAAAATATATATAATTTTAAACCTACCCAAAGCATATTTGTGTTAGAAGATAGCAAAGGTCTTGTGAACCAATAATGGGAAAGGAGAAACTTCAAAAATAATCTTACAATCACAACTATTTAATCTCAATTTCTCCCTTGACTATGCCTTTTAAATCACTTCAATCTTGATGATGATAAAGGTTAGCCTACTTGATGGGGTAAAAATACAATAACCTCAGTAAAAATTTATAGACTATATAAAGGCATTTTCATGTGGATTCATATGCTCATTTTTGTAAACATGAAAAGAACAATTTGACCATGTTATTCAAATGTCATAATTAGTAGGTAAATTGGAAAAGTAGGTAGCCACAATGTGTGTGGATAAGATGATAAGGTGAATCATGATATTTTTTGGATTATGACTTATGATATCAAATAATTCATCATGTTCGACATTTAAAGTCACACATTACGCATATATTATAATATTTTTTGCGCATACACACTTAGCACAAAAAATTAAAAAAAAAAAAACTATATAACAAGCAACAAAATCAAATACATCGACCTTTTGATCACAATTGTCAATAAAACCATTTGATAATATGTTTGATAGAAAATTTTTCATTAAAATGTATCATAGGTTTTTGTACTTTTTTATTTTTAGGAATTTAGTTCCTATATTATTATTTAAAAGAATTTAATCATTATAATATTATTTTTAAGAAATTTAATCCCTATAATATTATTTTTTAAGGAATTTAATCTATATTCATTGTTAACGATTGAATTGAAATCCTTAAAAAATAATATTATAAGAATTAAATTCTTTTAAATAATACTAAAATAATTAAATTCTTAAAATTTGAAGAGTACAAGAACCTATGTGACATTTTGACCAAAATTTTAGTACTGATTTCTAGTTCTTGTGTGTAAAAAATGTGGAATTCTGTTAGCTTGATGATATAAAACAAGGGGAATCTGAGAATGATATTTCCATTTCTGGTTTATTCTTTTTAGTTTCTTTTGATATCAAATGCAAGGCCAAACATCAATCATATGAAAAAGAGACTTTTTTTTTTTTTTTCTTGAAACATGACAAGCAAACAAACTGTTGGGTGGCTTGGATATGAAACATAAATGCAGATTTTTACAAAATTTTCTTTTCATAAGCAGACAAGATTCAATATAGATTAATTGTATTTTGCCCATTTAGATCATATAGATATGACTGATCAGCAACACTTGCTCAAAAAAGGGCCCATAGAGTTCAGAAAAAGATACAAACCAAACTTCTTAGTAGAAGGAACTGAAAATCAGGCCCCAATAATCCAGCTTTCAGTTTGTTTTGTCTACCAAAATCCCTAAATAATTCAGTTTACCACCTGTTTTTGCCCATGAAAAACTCCATCTGTTATCTGTGATACCAATTTTCCATCATTTTCAATGGAAAATATGGGGATTAGCAAGCAATCCCATTTCTGCTGGACTCCATTCAAACCAGAATTTAAGGGTAATCTTCATCTTCATATGCCGCTGTACTTCTCCCTGTTATTCTCAAAAAATTGATTGCTTATCAACCTTAATACCCCGACAGACATCTTAGCTTCAGCTTCAAGACTCACTAGATTTTTTGCAAACTAAGCTTTATCTAAGTTTAATTCTGTTATTGGACAATTTTATTTTGATATGACAATTCGTATATTTATTTCATATAAAATATTAAAATTCAATTAATTTTTTATAGAATATTAAAATTTGTATATTCGTATCGTATTTTACATAAAAATTATTAAATAACTTTTAATATACCTATTTTTAATTTGTATCAATAACTTTATAATGGTAAAAGAGAATAACTGCTTTATTGTGTAATTCATCAGGTTGGGAAATTTTCAAAACTTTTGTGCTTTTATTTTGGCATTAAAATCATATATTTAATAACAATCAAACATTAAATTTATGTTTAACTTTGCCATTTGTGATATGTATATAAATAAAGACTTTCACCAAACTCAAACCTAAATCCAACAAAGAACATCAATGGCAATGCAAATATATTCTTGCTAGCTGGCCAAATGCATGAATGACAAAATTTGAATCCCTTTTTTTTATATATATATATTCTTCTTCTTGTCATGCACAAGAAACAACCATGAATTAGCATTTTAGAAAGTAGAAAAAAGTGTGAGGTTCAAAGCAATGGAATGGATTCAAAGCAATGTATACTATATATTGACTTGAAATCACTAGGAAACTTGTTTAATGTGTAACATATATATATATATATATATATATATACTACAAAAAATGTTTTGTTTAAGATTTATAATAATTTTCAAATTTATTTTGTTTATTTAGATAAGATTTTTGGGTTGTTTTTTTGAAAGAACAAATAGTTTTAATTGATAGAGAATTGTCTTCTTTTGAATCCAAAACAAATATCAAGGTAAGGTGGAACCAAATTTATGTGTTTTTTAAACAAAATATAGTAAACAACAGAAACCCATTTACAATTTTTAAATGAATCATCCTTCACAAAAAGCAAAGTTGAGGACTATAATTTGGAATAGCTGAAATATTATTGAAGTTGACGTTTGAAGGTTGTGGATTCGTTTATGCGAGTAATACCTTTCTTAGCCAAATATATAATAGGGTATGTGAATTTAAGGGAAGATAAAAAAACTTTTAAAAAAATCAAGTTGTGAAAAAAAAATGATTAAACATATGATTTGAGAAAGATGAACTATCCATACATGTTTGTTTAGAATAATATTATACTATAGGCTATGAAATTCTATAGTAGCTATGAAATTCAAGGCTTGGAATTTTGCCCAAAAATCAATAAAATAACAAACAAAATGAAAATCCCAAGTAACTTAGCACACACATTTGGAAAAAGGGTATGCCAATATATATATATATATATATATGAAAAGGCCCAAATTAAGGTGATTAGGTGACCTAAGACCTTCTGATTATATTGAATTAGTCATCAAAAGGTTAACAATTGCCAACTTTTCCTTCCCTATATTCATACCATACCTTTCATTCTTTAATCATATTAAATAGTGTGGACCAAGGCCTCTTTTAATCTTCCCCTTTTGCAACTGAATTTTGAATTGATTTATTATATTTAAATATTCCTTCAAGTTTATCATGCATCACTCATTAAATTAACTTGAGTAATATATTATGATTTTGTTTTGATTCATACTTTTGATTTTTGCTTTTTTTTTTAATAAAATTAATAATTAATAATAAAAAATAAAATATCACATGAAAGATCTGATTAGATTATGAATGATTGAGATAGTATTTTAAAAAGATTTTTACATTTCATTTTAAAATTATTTTCTTAATTATCACTTAAACAGTAATTAAGTATTCTAAACATTGGAGATCAGAGTAGAAAAAAAAAAAAAAAGGCCTTTTACACAATTCACAAGAGTGACATTGAAGTGGGTCCCAAAATTACCATAATGGTAAAAGAATTCTTTAAAAGAGTTAGACATGATATTAGTGAATCGGTATAATTTAAAATATTAAATTTTTTAATATTTGTATAATAATTTTTATATAAATATGTATAATAATTTATGTTGAAATAAAAATATAAAATATATTTTTTATTTATTAAATTTATATAAAATTATTGTTATATTTTAAATAATTTTATTTTTATATATATTTTATATTATATTCCTATCATAACATCATATTATATTTTAAATGTCTAAAACTAACCCACCGTTAAATGCTAATAATAATAATATAAATTTTGAAAAAAATTGCAAAAATATCTTTCATTCATGCACTGCTTTGCTAATTGTAGTCACTGTTCTAACTCCCCTTTCAATTCAAGGCCTAACTCTTTCTCTCTCTCTCTCTCTCTCTCTCTCAAAGGAGGCATTTTCCACTTCTTCAACATAACGCCAAAAAACGCACTACTGACTTTCCTTCTCTTTCCCATTTTCTTTTACTTCTGCCTTTTGGTTGCAGACTCCATAGACGAAAAAGGAAGAAGAAAGTTTCTTTTTTTATTTTTTTGCTTTGTTGTGTGGCTGATGTTGGGGTTCTAAAGGGTTGGAGATAGAGAAAAAGAAAAGAAAAGGGAGTGATGGGTTCATGTGTATCAGTGCAGAAGAACTCTCAAGAGTCAACCATGAGACTTGGATTTTCTTTTGGGTCTAAAACAGACAATCTTATCATTCCACCTTCACCTGTTAAGGAGAAAGGTGCTATTGCCAGTGGTGACTCTACTCTCAAATCTCGTTCTCCCTCTATTTTCAAAGATTTAGGTAAGTGGGTTTCTTTTTGGTTTTATTTACGTTGTTTTGGAGATAAAAAAAGAACTTCTTGGAGTTACTTGGTATGAGGTAAAGGCAATCTTTTTGGTTTTTTTTTCTTAAATCTTGTTCTCATTAATCTTCAATGGAGTGCAAAGTTCTCTTTTATTTATTTTTTTCTTTACCCTTTATTTCTGTTTAGAGATGATGTTTTGCTTTGATGATATGAGATCTGAAATGGGTGTATGGTTTGTCAAAGTTACTTTTTTTTAACTATCGACATGTTGATCTTTGTATCAAGCAGTTTATTTTTTTTTCATAGAAAAAATAAATTTTTTAGTTTGATGAACGATGATATTCCCATCTCCATTATTGATTTTTATGAATATTTTTCAACGTCTGCCATGAGTGATATGCCTAGTGAAATTGGTTTTTTACTCTGTTGATTGTGACATATACATGGTGGCTTTTTTCTTTTTGTTTTTTGTTTTTTTTCTCAATGTTATGGTTTCTTGGCTTGATCCAGTATGGCTTTTTTTGGGGTATATTTCAGAGCATTTTCACTATTATTTTAGTGCAATCTCTTCTATCATTCTTAGCTTAAATTTAGGATTCCCTTCTCCTTCTTAGATGATTTAGACTCTTCTTTGACTTCCCCCTTCCCCTCCATGGTAGTAGATTTAATTTGTTTATTAGTATTTATTTTGGATTACAGTTTAGTTTCCTTTGTTTTTGGAACAAAAAAGAAATTTTTTTTTTTGTTAACATAACACTGTTTAATTAAATGCTTACTACTAAATGCAATTTTCCCACTCTTCCAATTGAAGATGAGAAGTGTACAAAAAAGTAGCTATTCTTTGGTTTTCCTCTTGCCTTGCAAGAGAAGTCATTCACCATTTTGGAACTTCGAGGCGTATAGGAAAATTGTTAGTTCATATGAAAACATTCTTAATGACGAAATTTAATGTAAGACAATGAAGCTAATTTTTCCTAATGTAGCAGTATTGAAGTTGAGAATCTAATTTCAGACTTATTGGATGCCCTTGCCTAATGCCTTACCATGCAATGTGGAATATATAGACATGTCGCTGTATCAGCAATTAACAATCTTCTTCCTGTATCCTAAATGCTTGTTTTTAGAATGTCTGATATATGAAGGTATGCACCTTTGTGGACAATTTCTTTTCTTTTTTTTTTCTTTCATATTAGTGCAGTACATCTTGTGGTAGATTTATCAGCCCTTGGTGGAAAGCTGGTTGATGGATGGACCACTCTTAAATGTAGGGTGGGGCAAACAGTTTTAAGCAAGTTTTTTTTTTATGGATATTACTGTATTAAGATGGGTATTAAATCCCACAAGAAAAACAAATTGTGGATTATGTTGTTGTGGCCCTTACAACATGTAGAATTTATGGTTAATTCAATACACTTGGCTATGCATCACGGGACTGCTGGTGGTGATGTTATATCTGTAGAATATCAAAGAGATGACATCTTTGTCAACCTTGAAACATTTTTCTTCTGTATCAGGTTGCTTTGTACATCATATACTGTCACTGTTGATTTTTCTCTGGGGGATGTAATGTTTGCTGCTTTAATAATTCAGAGTGATACGTTAATCCTTTTTATTCTTCTTTTATTTTTCTGGTGGAGGTGGGTGGGTTGATAAATTGCATAAATAGCTCCATTAAAATCGACATTTAGTTATGTTTTGGGGTAGGACATCGGTAGAAATGAACCATTTTTATGTGGTATGTTTTTTAACATCAAATTCTGATCATACTGAGAACTTGGATGCTGCAGTTTCCAAATTGTGTTTTGACTTGACTGCTTTTCCTAGATGTTAGATCTTTTATATTTTGAGATTGAAATTCAATATTTCTATAATTGTATAATAGTAATGCTCAACATCATGTGATGTAATAGTTACTACTTAATTTTAAGATATGTATGCTATGATGTGTGTTAATGTAGTTGAGCTCATATCTAGATATGCTCTATGACAAGTATGTCAATGCTCAACAATGATTTTCTTTTTGTAGGCAGTAAAGAGGAAACCTTTTTTGATTCCCGAGCATATCTAGATTCTGATTGTGAGGATGATTTCTTCAGTGTCAACGGTGGTAAGGATATTAGAACTGTTTGAATTAATTCATCTAGCAAGCTTATATGATTGCCATATCTCTTGATTTCTTTTATGCTATTTCCTACTGCACTCATAGTTTTTTGATTTCTTTTATGCTATTTCTACTTCACTCATAGTTTTTCATCTTTTCGATTAATTCAGTTTTTATGGATGTGCAAGGGCCATGGATAAAGTTTAATGATTTCAATTAGGTTGTTAAGTTGTGATAGTTTGGACAATGTTGCCTTGGGTGTTTTATGAGTAAAAGATCGACGCGTCTGTTTAATCCTGCTGGAATATGATTGCTACCTCCATTGCCATTTTCTGTGTTTTTTTTCCTTTTCAGTAATCATTTTCTAGTTAAGCATGCATATACTTTTGATCTTTTATTGATGCCCCATCCAAATGTTGCACATCTTTGTGCAGATTTTACTCCCTCTCGTGGTAATACCCCTGTTCATCATAAATTCTCCATGGGGTCACCTAGAGTTAACAAGGTCTCTGAAGAAGGATCTCCTGGATCAGTTTCTGAAATATCCCCAGGAAAGAAGAAGAAGCTGGCTGAACTATTCCGTGAGAGCATTAGAGAAGACCAAGATGTTAATGAGCTAAATACCTCAAGCAACCAGGACAATGCCAATGGAAAGATGGAAGTTAAATCAACAATCCAAGACGTACTACCTCCAAAATCTGCAGAAATGCCCCCTTATGTCTCTGGAGCTAACTCCCTGTGCAGTAGTGAAAGGACAGCAAATGGAGATAACCTTATGTTTAAGGAGAAACCTTTTCGGTCTGTTCAATGTTGCCTTCCTAGCTTGGTTTCGTGCAGTAGTTTTAGTGAGAGGAAGAAGAAGATGAGCCCTGCAATAGCTGTAAATGATAAGCCTTAAATTCGATCCATTTACCAGCAAGTAGGTTGAAGAAGCCTGGATTGTGGCTCCCAGAGATCATGCGCCCAAGATAACTTCAAATTTTTGTCATATTTAATGAAGCCTTGGGGTCATATTTACATGCAATGTAAAAAGCAGCCCAGTAAATGTTTGATGCAGAACTGCTATTAGGATTTTCCGTCTCAATCAACCTGGAGGTGGAAATTTTCTTTTCAACAGGTGTTCTGTAATAAAAAGCCAAAACAATCAAAGGAAAACCCGTAAATGACCCTTGTAATGAATATATATTATATATGTTAAGCAACTGAGGCCTTATGTGCAGCTCAGTTCTTTTAAGTAATCCATGCTGTTTAAATCTTAATCGTGTTTTACATTTTCAGCTGGAAAAATAGTAAGTGCTCGTATGATATATAAGTTACCTGGTTTTTAGGACCATTTTGTGTCCTCTTAGTCTGATGATCCAATGAGATTATGCATTTACCATAGGTGGTTAAAATCTTTGGCAGTATAATCTGCTAATTGGCTGTTTGCTGCGATCATGGGTTGCTACTTATTTAACAACATGCACTGTGTCATTGATCTATGAGAGAAACCATGAATCTGTTATTGGTTATGTATTAGAGTTGATTGAGCATATAAATGTTTTCATCATTTTTAACCTTTGAGACTTCTTTTGTGAAACAAAAGAATGCGATTTAATGGACCGAAGTGAAAAATATTCGGCCATTTTTAACATATGAGATTCTTAGGACAAACGTAAGGCCTGATGAACTGAAGCAAACAATATTTTGCAGATTGATCATTGATGTTTGACTTGATAATATGTCATAGATCGATGTGAATCGTGATGCATTTAATTAATATGCCCACAATGCCCTTGGGACCAATCTCTGTGGTCAGTGTTTTTACTGGGTTTAATGGTTCTCTTGAATTCTTAAAACATTTGGTTTTGGTAAACAATTTTTCCGTGAGAGGATTATGGTGGCACCTGTATAAGTCAGGGTTCTGGGGGAGTTTATGAGATGGGTTAAACTCCTCGAGGCTAACAACTTGGAGAGCCACTTTGGAAGCCGACATCGTTAGGCCCAAATAGTAAAATGTAAAATGTCAAACCTACGGAGATAAAAAAGCCCATCCAACAAAACCCAAAAGGCAGAAAATCCTGACCTGGCAGGCTAATGGATTCCTACCACGAAAAATTATGTATATGCTTTTGCAGCTTTAAACTTTCCCATGTTACAGAAGCATGGGCCATAGCTAATGAAATGAATCTGAACTTTTACTGATTTTAAAACTTGAAGAAAGAATTCAGCAATAGCATGGCATACTCTTGAAACAGGTACTAAGGTACAGCTGCTAAAAACAAAGGTAAGAAAAAGAAAAAGAAACTGACTGAAGTAATTGGTCTCTTTTGTACCCAAATGTGGTCCATACTCCATCCTATATCCTTAATCGGCTAATATGGTCACATTGTTGTAATTTACCTAGGGTAGCCCTGGACCTCCCATAAATGTGTGTCAGTTTAGAATTTTTCGCTTACTGAATTTATTTCTTAGTCAGCCTAGACAATGATCCCAGAGCAGCTTGGAAGGATTAATACTTCAGAGTTCAGACTTCAGTAATAGTTTGGAGGAATCACTGAACTGGATTTTAAATCCAATTATGGGGCGACAATGTGAAACGTACAAAGCCCATCTGGAAAAGGATGGATGCCTGTGGGCTCCTGCTTATCCACATGCAGCCCATTGCATAGTTTCTGACACTGTTTGATGGTTTACCAGTGGTGATCTTTTTCCAATCTGATTGGAGTTCCTTTCACATTGGTTCATGTTCAAAATGAAAACTGCTTCATGGGTAACGATCCTGGTTAGAATTCTGGGAAATTTCAGCATTAAAGACATTCCATTATCTCCTTTTTATTTATATTCCTTATATTTAATATCATACAGAAGTCAGAAACCAATGCTTACGTTACAAAGTAGATAAGGAATGTGAAAGTAGACGATCTCAGGAATGGGAAGTTGACTCAAGAAGTCAAAGATTAACTTTCCCAGTGAACACTTCTTAAAACAGTTTGAATTTGCCTGATTATTTCCCACCATGTAAGGTGGAACATGACAGGAGCCAGCACATGTTATAATGGGACCCCACATTTTCCTTTTGTCATGATAGGGTTCACAACAGCTAAAGCCTCGATCGCGCCTGCTATTCCATAGTATAAACTACAATCAGTTTCAGGATTAGCAGTGACATAGAGTTTCTATGATGATGTTTCATGGATCACCATATCCAGTTTGTTGATGATAAGAAGCAATAAGAAACGCTCCATTTGGGTCCCACTTTCCATTCACGTCTCCTGGAAATAACGTGAAACACCCCCCCCAATTGTAGGTCAATAAAGCTTAGTTGTCAGTTAAGCCAAAGCAAAGACAGATAAAGTAATACTAATCGTTTTTCCACTGCTCGTGCCTCTTTATCTTCT
Source organism: Durio zibethinus (assembly GCF_002303985.1). The sequence continues at coordinate 25,492,480 of NW_019168470.1, forward strand.
TTCTTTCTTTCTTTCAATTTTTCTATATATAGCCATTGGTTTTAGCCTCCATATATATATATATATATATATATATCCTTCCTGGACACAGACAAATCAAAACGTGCAAGTTATGGCTCCTCCTGGCTTGTTAAGTTTGGCTGTGTTCTTATGTCTCCTGGTTTTCCTAGTCGAGCCTCATAGCGCATATGGCTCGAGCCGTGGTTCGTTTGGAAGACACAACGGTGCTGCCGCTTCGGCAGTCAATGGAATATGCGCCACCTCAGTGACTATCTATGGTTACAAATGTCAGGAACATGAAGTAAGAGCATCAAACAACAAACGTTTGACACAAACCTTTTGGTGTTACTTCGAACATGGATTTGACAGAGAAGTGGCTAATGAAATTAATTGGTTATTTGCATTAATTAATTTTCAGGTGAAAACCCAAGATGGATACATCCTTAACATGCAAAGAATTCCACAGGGACGTGTCGTTGGAGGTAGTGCTGGTGGGAACAAGAAGCAGCCAATACTGATACAACATGGTGTCCTTGTGGTAAGTCAGTCAGTGCCTACCTAAATATCTTTCAGGAAATACTGACCATTCGATTATTTTATGTGCTTATAAAAATCTTCATATTAGTGCACACATTACACAAATTTAACATTACGAAGTCTTTTGGGTGTGAACTTGTCTTGATGTTCTGAAAATTTTATGACCACATTAAAGTTAAAGTAACTTTTCAAGTTTTCATTATTCCTTTCAACCAAAGCCTTGTCTGAGGAGTTAGGAACATGTGCCGTGCACTCAATTTGTCGACCGATCGAGAACCATCCTTATTAAAGCAACTTTTACCTGGTAATTGCTATGAAAGTTGAGCACTTAAAAGAAAAGAATAGGCTTGATTTACGCATGTCTGACTTTGTTCTGGCTAATAACATGCACCGTGTGGGGTATAGGCGGGTTGAAAAGTCCAGTGGACCCAAAATTCAGCATTTCTATCTGAAGCCTTTATGAAACTTTGCATGGCCTAATATCAAAAACTTTTGGGGGCTGAAGTTTTCGTCTGTTTATGTGCTAGAGATAGCATCAAAAGATAACTGCTTAATTTATGCTATGATCCTAAATGTTCAAAATTAATTTGCATCCGTTTTTTTGGGTTCAGGATGGAATGACATGGCTCCTGAATTCACCAGAACAAAATCTGCCAATGATTTTGGCTGATAAAGGTTTTGATGTGTGGATTGCTAACACTAGAGGGACTAGATTCAGCAGAAAGCACGTTTCCCTAGACCCTGGCCAGCTGGTTTACTTCTTTCCCTTCTTAGTTTTTACATATACTGATGCAATTTGATCCGTATATAAAAACTATGGTCAAAAATAGGAGTAGAAAGGGAATTTTACTTCACACTCCACACTCCACACTGGAAACTTGAATGTGAACTAGTGGGTAATGCAGCATTTGGATGTTGATCACGCATCATCAGTGATTAACAGATTGTTGAAACTGATAATATGGCAGGAGTTCTGGAACTGGTCATGGGATGAACTGGTGAGTTATGATCTACCAGCTGTTTTTGACTTTGTGTTCAGCCAGACAGGGCAGAAGATTCATTACATTGGTCATTCCCTGGTGAGAAACCATTTAACAAACTAATTATTAATATCTTCTGGAGTCAGGGATTGAAACTTTTGATATTCCAATTCAGTTCATTTGGTCGAACTCTGACTTTCCTAGAGTCATTAGCATGCTAAAATTTGTACCCCAATGATCACTTGGGCAGGCACAATGTTGAAACCTCATTGTAATTTGTCTATTCTGGTTGATAGGGAACTCTTATAGGTTTGGCATCCTTCTCAGAGGGCCATCAGGCGGACAAGCTGAAATCCGCAGCATTTTTAAGCCCAATTGCTTACTTAAGCCACATGAATACTGCACTTGGTATGGTTTCTGCCAAAGCCTTTGTTGGTGAGGTCTGTAAGCAACATTTTCCTCATCATCAATAACAGTTAATTAAACTTAACAGAATATCAATCGCTTAAAGGGTTTCATTGGTTTTGGCAACAGATCACTAAATTGTTTGGAGTAGCAGAATTCAATCCAAAAGGGTGAGAATCAAGAACAGAAAACCTGGTTTTAGACAATATTAGAGAGTGAACCTCATTCTAGCTATACTATTGTTATATTTAATGGATGGTCGTTCCAGTGGTTCATCTAATTATGTTTCTTTGTCATGACAGACAGAAAGTATCAATCTTTCTCAAGTCTTTGTGCAATTATCCCGGAGTTGACTGCTATGACCTATTAAGTTCACTTACTGGTACTAGATCCATACTCAAGTTCTTGATTCTTACTGCTTGTAATAGACTAAAACAGTAGCTTCCTCATCCTGCCAATTATAATTTTCACTATATGACTGCAATTATTGTACACAATTAGTCCTTAGAAGATGCTGATTTCTTTTTGGTATTGTAATTCAAGGTAAAAATTGCTGTCTCAATTCTTCCACAGTTGAGCTTTTCATAAAGAACGAACCCCAACCCACATCAACCAAAAACATGGTGCACTTAGCTCAAAGTAAGTCTATGAAACCCAACTCCATCTTCTTGTAGCACTTCCTTGGAATTTATCATGATGTTAGATATGTTTTCTGCATTAGGCTGTGTTTTTGAAGAAAAAAATTGAAGAAAAATAACTAGTCTTACAAATCATCATATATGCGAAAAATGATTTGTGGTGCCCTATTCACTTGTAAATGACTAACACTAGAGGCTTCCACAAAAAAAAAAAAAAATGCAGCTGTTCGAGATGGGGTTATTGCGAAATACAACTATGGTAGACCAGACTATAATCTGATGCATTACGGAGAATCCAAACCACCTATTTACAACATCTCCAACATTCCTCATGACCTTCCTATCTTCATTAGCTATGGAGGGAAAGATGCTCTCTCTGATGTTCGAGATGTTCAGCTATTGCTTGATAGTTTGAAGTTCCATGATGTAGACAAGCTCATGATTCAATATATCAAGGATTATGCTCATGCGGATTTCATTATGGGAATAAATGCCAATGATATTGTGTATAATCAAATTGTTCAGTTCTTTAAAAATCAGAAATGATCCTCAAAGAGTCCAATCAGTTTATGTGATAGATCTTGTTTTTTACTATCAAATAAATCATTTAACACGACAGAATCTGTTCAAAGCCAGCTGATTGAGATCATGTAGACAACTATCCTGGGTAACAATCTGTTTGGTAACCTGGAAAAGCAGTTTTTATCATTTCTACTTGTATTTGAAATATGCCATTCTAAATAGTAAACTGATCTGTCTGGACTATTTGGTAGGTAGCATGACCAAAATAAGAAGCCAGAAAAAGTTCTTTTTTATCAGCCGTATTAATGAATGATATTCCAAATATTGACCATATGTGGTAAAGATAACAGGCAGGTTTTCAGCTTCCTTTACTTGTATGTCTGCCCTTGTTTATCTGATATCTCTGTTTAGTATATTTGTGCTTCCAGAAAGCCCCCAGCTGAAAATGATCACCATGATAGCTTTGTTTAAACGCCAAGTTTCTGTGACCTCTAACCAACTAGATTTTGCTTTGCGGGCAATCCAAAAACATCGACAACACTTATCAAATTCCATTAACATTGCCCTTCTTTTGTTTTAGAATTACTGGCATCCCCAACCAGCATTGACTTATTGAAGGGATTGTGTTAAATTGTGCTTCCAAGGGCAATATGGTATATTTGTCTATCATGTGAAAGTATCATGATTTATAAATAGTGTGGATCAAAAATTCATGGCATGATGAGGAAGCGTTAGTTCTGATAGAGACTGTCAACAACATTTAAAGGTTTCTTTATATATATATATATATATAGATACACCAAAGCTGTCATAGACTCATAGCAACATTTCAACAAGGCCAAGAGGGGACTGAAGAAATGAGATTAATGGAGGGTATGTCCAGAATTTTCTTTATGCTCTTTCTGCTAGCATTGATAGCAAAACAAGCCTCTGCAGCTCAACATGTGGTTGGAGGTAGCCAAGGTTGGGATGAATCTGTGGACCTTAACTCATGGGTTTCGGGCCAAACATTCAAGGTCGGAGACCAACTCGGTATGTTAATTTCTTTTCCTCTTAAGTCAATCCTGTTATCTGCATTTTTTAGCAAACACATTTCATTGCATGAAGATGGCTGAAAAACTTAAATTTTTCCAAAAGTTTTCAAGTACTCTTCAGGGCTACACAGCGTAGTTGAGCTTGGAAGCGAGACTGCCTACAAGAACTGCGACCTGGGAACAGCATTGGACTCCAAAAACACTGGCAATGATGTTGTGAAACTGAACAAGGTTGGGACTCGTTACTTTGCTTGTGGAACATTAGGCCATTGTGACCAGGGCATGAAGGTGAAGATTACAACAGTAGCCGGGAATGCACCTTCTGCTCCCGCTTCAGCTTCAACAACTTCCAGGGCTTCTACCATTCAATCTTTTTCCAGCTTTCTCCTACCTGCTATAGTATTATCTGTTTGGAAGATTTGAAGCTTGCAAATTTTTACTGGCCTGGAGTAATTATTTTGTCTGGAGATTTGGGACTTTAAATTATACAAGTCAATATTGAATATCTTTTGTAAGTATCATGTCATATTTATGGTGCAATTGAGAGGATTGAATAAATTTGACCCTGATCCAGGAGACATAAAAACCTGGCAGGATTTTTTTTTTATGAAATTACTTGTTCAAAAGAAATTAGACATAATAAGATTCAATATCAAACATGACATAAAAGTTGAACTGAACTCATATATGATGAGACCTCAACCTGACAGAATTTTCTGTGAGCATCAAATCACGAGTTTCCAAAGATGTTATTATTTCCAGGATTATTTCTTCTGTCATAAAGCAGCTGATGGCAGAAACAGTCTGAGTTTGTTGGCTCATGCATATGTAAGCATCCAGCAGCCTGGCAGCCACCTAAGAACCTCAATTTTTTTTCCCCAAATTTGAAAAAAGTTGATGCCATATCCAATATAGAAATTGACTTACAAGTCAAATGTTGATCTTATATTAATCATGCATCTCAAGAAATTTGGTTCCTTCTTACCTACAGTGAATTGCATGTGGATTTGTTTAGTTTGTTTTGTCCTGATTAATAATATTCTTAATCCCAGATCAATCTTTATTTTTTTTTTAACCATCAAGGTTCAAATTCAATGAGTCAATTTCAATATCATTGAACTAATAAAACGGATCATTTATAATCAACAACAATAATGTAATTGTCTTAATAAATTTTAAATTTTTAATCCAAATAATCGAGATTTAATTTTTCAAATTTAGATATAAAAAAACAAATAAATTATTTCTCTTTTTTGACCTCAAAATTGTATAAGCCTTAATAATGATCTCAAATTGGAATAATTTTTCCCTTTTTGCTTAATAAATTATCATTGATTAATGTTTATCAACAAATTTACAGATAATAAAGAGATTTACAATTAATTATAGTAATTCATAGCTCATATAAATAATTAAAAAAAATATGATCATAAGAGGTTGAATTTTTTAATCATGTTATGAAATGCATACAGTAAAAACTACAATCAAAATTTTCTTAAATAAAATTACACAAAAGCCAGTTGATTAACCAATATAGAAGCTGAGCTCATAACAAAATAATAGGCCTACTTGCACTAGATTTCTCTGATTCTCTCCGCTAGACTATCTGATTCAAGTTTCAACCGTTGAGTTGAAATTTCAAGTGTTTTCCCTTCTTTTGTTCTTTCGAATTTTTTTTTTTACAGTTTCGATTTCTTTTACCAATTATTTTTAACGATGCCGGAGGAGACTACGTCTATAGATTACGTTATGGAGAAGGCATCGGGGCCTCACTTCTCTGGTCTCCGTACTCCGGTGGCGACCTCTGCCTCTTCCTCCAACTCTGCCGATTCCAACGTTCCTCGTCAGCCCTTCGTCATTAGTATTCCTCACTTCACTTCTCTTTAAAACAAACAAAGAAAGAAAAAAATGCGTTTTCTGCTGAATTTCGCCTTTTATGCTTTAGAAAACTCAGTAAAGTTTTTGTTTTTGTGAATGAGTAATGGTTGTTTGTCTCTAATTTTGCTTCATTTCTTAAAATTAAATAAAAAGGAGTCTTTTTATTTTTATAACGATCACCAAATGTGATCTTTTTTTGGTATTAAGCAGGGGTCTCTGGAGGTACAGCTTCTGGTAAAACGACAGTCTGTGACATGATCATCCAACAGCTTCACGATCACCGCGTTGTTCTTGTCAATCAGGTTCAAATTCAAGTTAACTTGTTACTGTTATTACTAGGGTTATAAATGATATATCAGATTCGGGCTTGGATAAAACTTGAATTCGATTTGATTATTAGAGTTGAGTTCGACGAGCGTTCGAGCTTTCTAATGTTCAGCTTGAATAGCTAAGCTTTTATATTTTAATAAATATTTTATTTTTTAATTAAAATTATTATTTTACTCATATATATATAAGAGTTTGAGCTCCAGCTTGAGTTGGAATACAAATAACCGAGCTTGAAGCAGAGCGTAGGAATCGAACTCTTTTTTTTTATTTGATAAACGAGCTTAGTCAAATGACCTTGACTTTTATCTCTTAATCGAGCTCATGCTTTTATTTAAAACTTGATCGAGCTTTAGCTGAGTTTCAAGCAGCGAATTTCGAGTCGAGCTTGAGCTTGAGTTTTTCACTATATCGAATCGACTTAGCTTGATTACATCCCTAGTTATTACCTGAAATTCATCAAACTGTCAGCTTACATTTTCTTTTCTACGGATGCAGGATTCATTTTACCATGGTTTAACTACTGAAGAGTTAAAACGGGTTCACGAGTATAATTTTGATCATTCTGATATATTAATTTGGTGATGTTTGCTGATTTTGTTGTCTTATGTTATATTGAATGGTATTGTTTTGATTGTGCATTGGTTTTTTTTGGTGTTCGTATAGATGCTTTTGATACCGAGCAGCTTCTGGATTGTATTCAGAAGCTTAAAAGTGGGCACTCTGTTCAGGTCCCAATTTATGATTTTAAGCATCATCGCCAATCTTCAGATGGTTTTTGACAGGTAGTTAGTTTGTTCATTAATGATTCGGGAAGAAGCTAGGTGTATTCAATTAAGAACTTATAATAGTTGTTTTGGGTGTTTGTTTCAAGCTTAGAGTAATGCTTACACTTGCATTTTACGTTTTGTTTCTCCTTTTGGTTATTGAGTTCTTTATCTCTTTGCAAAAAATCTAAATTCATTGCTGATAATTCAATTGTTGTAATTTGGCGAACTTACTTGGATTTGTACCATACATAATCCAGGTGAATGCTTCTGATGTGATAATTTTGGAAGGAATTCTTGTTTTCCATGACCAGCATGTCAGGAAGCTCATGAATATGAAGATTTTTGTTGACTCAGGTTTGACCTCTTTTATCTAATTCCTTAGCATCATAGCATCCTCCAATGATTGGTGTAGACATTTCTCACTTATAATTTGGTGGAGATGATACATTCTTTTTGTTTACTTAAGATCTATTATCATGCATAGCTGTCAAGGTTAAACAACCCATAGCCATTGCTAACCGCTCAAAACAAAATCATATGTATCAATAACAGGAAATATAAGATTGATAGAAACAAAATTAAAATTAAATGCATATCAAGAAAAAGATGGCTGGTATCCATACTGATCTTGAAACTCATGTATAAAACAAAACTCAAAGTCAACTTGTGTATTAATTACTAACTACAGACCGTTTTAAGTTGCAAATAGCCTGCAGCATGCCAGCAAGCAGATGAGGAATTCTTAGCAATGGTAGTTTTACGAAAGCCAATGCAGTCAATTCAAGGAAATTTTAAATTTGTGTTCTTAGAACCACAGGGACTGTCACCAACAAATTACTCAAAGAAAATCATGGCTTCTGCGTGTGGGTTAAGGTTGCATTGTCTATGGTGCATTGTCTATGGTGCATCTGTTGTTTTTTTTCTCTGAGCATGTTTTCTTCTTTCATGCTCTCATGGGTTCGAATGGTTCTTTATTTTATTTGGCAATTTATTGTAGATGGTGATGTGAGGCTTGCTCGTAGAATAAGACGAGATACAGTTGAGAGGGGTAGGGATTTAAATTCTGTTCTTGAACAAGTAAGCCTATTTATACCATAATTTTCTTTGTAATTTAATTTAATGCTTGAAAAATTAGTCCTGAACAAGCATAAATCTCTGGGGTTAAATTTATGCTTACCATGATATGCAACATTGTTTAATTTACTTGTTTGGTAATTGGTGTCATGGTGTGTCAGTTTTATCGAAACACTACAATGAAAATCCAGAAGAAAAACAGGGGTGAAGCCTTGGGAAAGATGATGCTACTTGGCTAACCAGACAGCCTCACATTTAATTTTCTCAAACATTTTGATAATTACATTTCAATATTGTGTTATTTCTGCAGTATGCAAAATTTGTCAAGCCTGCATTTGATGATTTTGTTCTGCCATCAAAGAAGCATGCTGATGTCATCATCCCTCGAGGAGGTGATAATCATGTCGCCATTGATTTGATTGTGCAACATATCCGCACTAAGCTAGGTCAGCATGATCTCTGCAAAATATATCCTAATGTGTATGTAATTCAGTCAACATTTCAGGAATGTCTATCTTATTTCTGTTAAAACTTGTTTCATCATGTAGAGTAACAAATATCTGTTATTAGCTGCCATTGCTAATAACGAGCAAGCATAGAACTCTTCATCTGTGTTTATTGATGTTCAGCTCTTTCATGTTCCATTTACCCTAACATATTTAGGTCAATTATCAGTGTGCCATGTTGACAGAAAGTTGCCACATTTATTGTAGCTAGGTATTGAAGATTGGCAATGTCAGAATAGTTTTTATTCTGGTAGATAAAATAAAAGATTAAAATAAGAAATTTCTGTACAAAACATGTTGAGTGCATCTCCCTTAAGTATAGTTTTTCTAATTAGATATGTGATACTGCTTGTATACTTAAACATATTCCCAACAATTTTCAGTTTAATGTGTAACTCATTTGTAGCTTTTATGTCTATGGTTTTTTTTTTTTTTAAATTATTTCATATGTAAGGCTTATGGTGCAGATTAGAGGAATGCATACTCTGATTAGAGACTGGGAGATTTCTAAGCATGATTTTGTCTTCTATTCAGATTGGCTTATTCGGCTGGTACCTTCTGCTTTATATCTTATGTATAAACTGTGTTTTGTTTTCTGTCAGTGCTTTTTAAATGAAAAATATAACTGAGTTTGTTGAATTTGATTTAGGTGGTGGAGCATGGTCTTGGACATTTGCCGTTCACTGAGAAGCAAGTAGTAACACCTACCGGTATGTTTAATTAAATAACAGTGTCACTTTTTCTCATTAATGGAAACTCCGAGTTCTCTTTCTGGGAATGTGCAATTGGGAGATGTCCAACTAGAAAACGATGAATTTCTGTTCATCTTCAGATGTCTTATCATGGAAACAATTAATATTCTGCTTACCTTTGAAACTTGGTGCTATTTCTTTTGAGCATCAGTATATACTGGGGTTGGTTTTTGCAAAAAGTTGTGTGGTGTTTCAATTGTTTGAAGGAGAGCTTTGATCAGGTATTGGTTTGGTCAGTTTCTGTTATTTGATAGCGGGTCTTATTTAGTCAAAATGGGAGTATCAGGTAATCTTCTTTTACATATGATAAAGTTATGATGAGTCTTAGTTCAAGTTTTTCTCCTATTATCTTGATCTGGATGTTTGATAAATGCTGCATCGATGTTGAAATTTCTGTTTAATTATGTAGTTTACGATTTTCTATGTTTTTCTTTTTGTTTTTTTTTTTTTAGAGTGGTGAGAGCATGAAAAACGCACTACGTGCTTGTTGCAAAGGAATAAAAATTGGAAAATTTTTTATTCACCGTGATGGAGATAATGGGAAACAGGTTTGTAATTTGTTGGGATCTTTATGCTGTTAGGTATCACATATAATTAATCTTAACCTTTAATCTGCTTTCTTGAATATTTTTAGCTCATATATGAGAGGCTTCCCAGGGATATTTCAGAACGGCATGTCCTTCTGGATCCAGATCTTGCTACAGGTAAGCTACATTCCTCACACGTGCTGTCACTTACTATTGCAAGAATAGGCTAAGTAAAAGAAAGCTATCCTGAATCTTTTCCACTTTTTCTTCTTGGTTAATGAATCAGCTTGAGTGGAAAGAATTAGTCCAGAGAAATCATAAATTAGCAATTCCTCTGGCTATCAAACTAAAGAATATTGCCATCAGTTTCAGATTGTTTCCCAGATCACATCTGTTGTCAATCAGGTGGTGGTCCCTGGAAATGCATATAGAGTTATTTGTATTCTTCAATTATTGAATGATTTATGCTTTCCTATGGGAAACCATCTTGATGACTTTCCTTGTAGGGAACTCAGCTAACCACGCCATTGAACTACTCGTACAAGAGTTCCAGAATCTCACATTATATTCCTTAACCTCATCTCTGTGAGTTCATGTTGTTGGCTGCAGATGCATCTACTCCTATTACCTTGCAACCCTTCCTTCCGCCTTTCTTTTCCCTCTCTTCCTATGTACTGATCCTGATCCTCATTTTCTATTCCTCAGGCGCCTGAAGGAATCCATTGTGTTTGCAAACGGTTCCCATTGTTGAAAATCGTTACTTCAGAAATAGATGTTGCACTAAATGAGGAATTACGTGTCATACCAGGCATGGGTGAGTTTGGCGATCGTTACTTTGGCACTGATGACTGATCCACCATCTTTGGCAAGTTGCCATTGTAACCAGTATCAAATGGACTATATAGATATGCGTGATCAGCTTACCCCTTATATAGAAGCAACCAGCTAGGATCATCGGACAAAAGTCCAGAGATGATTCTGAGATCATTTATTTTGGTTTCATGTTACCGGAATTGCTCCATTTTGAGCTTGCGGATGGAAGAATATTTGAACAAAGTGAAATCGTAGAAGTTAGGTAAAAACCATAAAACATATGAATACCAATTATAGGCAGTTGATTTAACACAATTCCTGGTAATTGTTGTTCTTTGAAGCAGTTAAATTTGATGGGACATTGCATATCGATATTCATGGTTGTGGCTGTGATTTTCCCTAACATTGCGTTCTAAAAGTAGGTACAAATATTTGTGTAAAATTGGTTGTGGCAATGGGTGATCTTATTATACCGTTTGATAACACTCAACTAATTTTGGCCAATATCAAATTTATTCTTTATTGATGAAACCATTGATTTAGCCCTATTGTCATACAAAGCATTGCTGATTTTGGTCGATAAATTTCCTCATTTTCAAACAATGAGTAGAAAAAGGCTTCAAGATATGTGGCTATAAGCTGCATGAGTCGTTACCTTATTTGAAGCATGTTCATTGATGTGATCTTCTTAGCCGAGCTAAGTTTAACAAGACAAACAGCATTAGCCTTTCTTTCATATCATCAAGGAACTTGAAGTAGACACGCCTCCAAGATTTCTTCACCATTAAAGGGAAGCACACTCCCCAAAATCCCACAACAAATCCTGGTCCCATGCTGATATAGAACCACACCATTTCGTGGTCATCTCCGTTTTCATTGTCCTTGTTCCTAACATCAGGAGAAGTTGATGATTCATCATCACCATTGCACCTGGTTGGCAGTGGTGGCCCACAAAGTCCACTGTTACCTTCATAAATGGATGGATCGTTGAGGGTTTGGAACTGGTTGGCTGACGGAATTTTACCAGACAGGTTGTTGTACGAAAGGTTCAAGTGATTTAAGGAAGTTAAGGAGACCATGCTTGGTGGGATCATGCCAGAAAACTGATTTCTTGAGAGGTCGAGAGTCTCAAGCCATTTCAAGCGACCAATACCTGATGGTATCTTTCCTGTCAAATGGTTCATTGACAAGTTCAAGGTGCCCAATCTTAAAAGATTTGTAAGCTCTTCAGGAAAATCTCCAGATAAGTTATTGCTTGAAAGGTCTATGCTGTTCACAAGAAACAGATTGGTGTCATAAAAGAGATCTCTTCCCTTTGCCACAACCCATAATTGTGCCTCATATCTCGTATCATTAATAATGCTGGAAAATCCACTCATATTGCCAATACAGCGAGGAATCGATCCTGACAAATTGTTGTCTCCCAAGTTCAGTATATGGAGAAAGGAAAGATTGCATAGCTGTATTGGAATATCCCCAGTGAACAGGTTTGATCGTAAATTTAGAATCAGCAAAGATGGCATAGTTTCTCCGATCCATGTTGGAATCTCTCCAGAAAGCCTGTTGTTTCCAAGATCAAGATTTTCCATGACTGTGCAATTCCGCAGGGTAGGTGAGAGTTCCCCAGAAAGATTGTTTGTGCTCAGCCTCAAGTATCTGAGTTCAGTCAAAGAACCCAAAGAAGGAGGTATATTCCCAGATAAACTATTGTTGGACATATCAATAAGATACAAGGCTGACATGTTATTCCAGATATCCGGAAATTTTCCAGTCAACTGATTGTCTGAGATAACAAAAGTCAGCAAAGAATTCAGATTTCCAATGGATGAGGGAATAGAACCACTTAAGGAGTTGAAAGAGAGATCAATATCAGCCAACATGGGCATTCTTGCCACCAAAATCATGAGGAATTGGTCCAGAAAACATATTATGGTCAAGATGAAATGAACTCAAATTCGATGATAAAACTAGCAGAGGGCCTGTGAAGTTATTATAGTTCAAAAAAACTATACCTTGAGGCCTAAACTTTATGGAGCTTGGCACTGCACCAGTTAACTGATTGTAACTGAAGTCCAGCACGTCGAAAACCAAATCTAGCTTCCAAAACCACTCCGGGATGCTGCCTAAGATCCCAGCATTCCACACGCCTACATACTTCAGCTCGTTCTGATTTCTTAGCCACGCAGGAAATTCAGGGCCTACAAGGCATGATTTGAGGTTTATATATCTTAATTTGAAAGGAGGAACCCAATTCGAAGTCACATTGAACATCAAGGTGATGTTCCTAGAGTTTTGAACAATTGATAACTCCTTTAAGCTTGTGAGATTGGAAAAGTGAGCTTCTGTTAAAACGCCCTCCCATTGATTACCTTTGATTTCTAATGAGACTAATGATGAGAGTTGTCCTATGGTTGTTGGGATTGTTCCTTTCATTCCATTGTCGGAGAGATCGAAAAACTCTAGTGAAGACAAATTCCCTATGGATTCTGGAATGGAACCGACAAAGTAGTTGTGCACGAGAAGAAGATTTTTTAAATTCCACAAGTGTCCCAAAGAATCAGGAAGAAAGCCACCCAATTCATTGTAACCCAACTGCAATGACTCTAAGCTACGATTGTTGCATTGAGACAAGCCACTGGTAAATTCTCCAATATCACCGCTAATCATATTGTAAGAGAGATCAAGCACACGCAAATTGCAAAGGTTTCCCAAATTTCTTCTTGACAACTTGCCTTCAATGAATGAATTTTCAGACAGGTCAAGGTTTTGAAGAAAGTTCATGTCTGCAAATCCATCTGGAATTTCGCCTATAAGACTGTTAGAGCCGAGATCAAGATACTGAAGACCACTGATGTTAAAAAGCCAAGTAGGTATTGAGGAGTTGAAACCATTGTTTGAGAGATCAAGGACGGCAAGGGATGAAAGGTTAACGAGGGGAAGTGAGAGAGGAAGAATGGAAAGTCCACAAGCTGGTAAGTGCAGCTCCTCTAATGAAGGAAACATGTTGACAGCTTCAAGCCAGTATGTGCTGGTCATACTAAGATCAACACTTCCCAAATTTAGGTGTTTCAAATTAGAAAGGGTTGATAACCAATGTAAGTCATTCTTGTTTGAGTCAGTAAAACAAGAATTGAGATCAAGATAGCGCAAGCTTGTAAGGTTTCCCAAAAATGAAGGAAGAGATCCACCAAAGGATGCACCCGAGAGATTGAGGTATCTCAAAGTCTTGAGTGATCCAAAAAAGTTTGGAATTGAGACTCCTCCAAAGTAGTTCATACTAAGGTCTAAGTACTTCAAGTATTTCAAATCAATCAAAGAAGGATGTATCTCACCGCCTAACGCATAAGCTGTTGCATCTGATACATCAGGATTACTGGAATACAGGTTGGGAAGTTTGAGCTTGGTGACATGTCCAAGCTTGTCACTGCACCGTACACCAGCCCAGCTACAGCAATCTTCACCTTTCCAAGAAGAGAGCCGCCCTGAGGGATCGGTGAGACCTTCTTTGAAGTTGAGAAGAGCTTTTCTTTCCATTGGAATGCAGCTAACATTTTGACTCACACATGAACCAATTTAACAGTTTCGAGGTAAAGGAACTCAGAAGAGAGGATCAAAATAAGAGAAAAACACCAGATAGAAGATCTGGTATTCGCCATGTCTTTTGCAGGTAAAGAAAATGAATAGATGCGCTGTTGAGCTCATGCTGTTTATATAGGGGAAAAAATAAACGAATATTTGAGTTGGCTCAAGTCAATGTCTTTGTGCTGAACCATTTGAGAAGCCCATAGCTTTCTCAGTCCAGCTGTCTCATACAAGTAGGTAAGATTTGTTCTGTCCAATCATTCTTAACGTAACAGGAACTTCCATTTATTCTCTTTCCTTTTTAGGGCAAATAACCATATAAAATATTGTCAAACTTTCCATCCCACTTGTTCTTTTCTTTTTTGCTTTTTGGGTGTTTTGCCTTCTAAGTCTGGAAAGAAATCCAACTTGTTTTCAAACCAGAGAAAATGAATATTGCAGTCCAGTCAAATTTGACGGCAGTGGGTTCAATGCTGAAGTCGCCATTACTGAAGCCGAATGAAGGCTTCCTTTAATTTTATATTACATGCGTATCTCAACCAAAGATTTAAATAGAGGTTGAATAGTGGTATAACGGTCATTATTTCACAATTATGTTATTATTTATCACTGTTATTAAAAGAAAAAGAAAAAAATTTAAATATCATTTATAGCAAGCAAATCACGATTGCAAATTGTGGCATACCGTTTAATAGCGATAATAGCTGCTATTATTTGCTACTTATTTTTCATTCAAAAATTTAAAAAATATATTTTATTTGACTCTAATTAAAAATTTAAAATAAAAAAGCAAGAAAAATGATAAACATCAATTTACAAATTCAAGAAAAATTTTTTTTATAAAACTTAGACTTTCAAAAATATCAATTCTCTCAAATTCAACTTCAATTAAGATTAAGCATATACAATTTAAGGTAAGCAATTAATTCGACACTCAAATTATTTTTTTTTTAATTTTAAAATTTATCGTAATTTTATGTGTTTGGGATTGGATTGAGAGCAAGAGTTGTTGAAACTTAAAATAAAAAACAAGAGATGAGAGCAAGATTTGAGGTTAAAGAAGACAAGCAGATAGCATACACCAAAAAAAAAAAAAAGAGCTGAGAGATAGGGATGAGGATAAAGGTTTAGAGAAAAATTTATTGAATGTAAGATGAGGGGATGAGAAGTTATGGGATCTGTATAATTTAGTCAAGAGATAAAGGAAATAGACTTTAGGCTATTGTTGTTGAGGATTAACCTCAACATGAAGGCTAACAAGTTTGATTACTGTAGACCCATAAAAAGCAATTCTTTTTTTTCATAAATAGCAATGTTCTTGTTTAATTTATGGATATTTAATCACTTATTAGTTAATTTATGTATAATATAATTCAGTAATAATTTGATGAGTACGATAATTAAATAATTAAATATATTATTCGTTATGATTATTTATTTTTCACATATTTATTTATCTTTTGTTATTTACTAATTATCGTATGAGTAATATTTTAAACATGAATATTTTATTATAAATAATTTTTTAAAATAAATAAAACATATGATATGATATAAATTATTTTAAAAATCATAAATTAAGAGTTTTTATGATTAATAATTAAAATTATTAATAATTTAAAAAAATTTACAATCGTAATCGCTGTAATGATCATGAAAACTTTTATTATATTCGTAACTATGATAAATATGATGCAATAAAAAATATGACTGCTATCGCAATTTAAATATATGATCTCATCTTGTTCATCGTCCTTCCACAGGAAACAGAACCTGTGGACCTGTGGTTTCCAAAATTTCCTATGGAAAAGTTTCCAACTTCCATCTTCCAAGTAAGGAAAGTGTGAATTCTTGGCATTTAGGGTGGGGGGAACAGGGTTGTACCCTTCAGTATTTAATTTCTTGCAAATCCAACAAAGGCAGCTGATTGAAAGGCTGAAATCGACACTCACCCCAACACCAGTTGTTCCAATAAGATTGATCGTCTTTCTTAAACTTTCTTAAATACTACATTACTAGAAATACAAAGATGATCAAACAAATTCATTTCTGTAAGAAATTTGTAGACTATTAATACAAAGTTAATACCCCAAAATAGTAATATTTAACCTGTTCCTGTTTTTGGAAATTAATTAACCCATTTATAATTTTTTTATTTTTTTATTACAACTAGATTCAACTTGAAACTTTCAATTTTGAAACTAATTTTATTATTATTGCACTAACTGTTCATTGATAATTCATTTGTAAATTTAATAAAAGGTAATTTAATTATTAATTTAAAGATATAATTAATAGACAATGCCTTTTTTAATTTTAATTACTAGAAAATAAATAAAGCATATAAACTATACAAAGCTTCCCTTGAAAAAAATTATTAAAAAATAATTAAAAATATCTTAAGTGTTACACATTTCTAAGCAGGGATGGATCTAGGATTTCTAATAAGTGGGGGCAACTATTTTAACTTAATTTTTTAAAATTTTTATTGAAAAACATATTAATATGAAGAATTCCTAACAAATTAACATGTATAACAATTTTTTCTATAAAACACAATTTTGTATGTCATAAATATAATATTTGCATAACTAAGATTAACTGTTATTGACGAATATAGCTTAAACATTATAATATTATAATAAATCATTTTTTGACGTATGCATGTGTAGACACATACATATATAAATATGTATATATATTTTATTAATACAATTTTACTTAAACAATTTTTAAATATAAATATAATATGTGAAAAAAATAAATATCAATATTTTCAATTTTATCATCTATTTTCATTTCTTACACATTATAATTTGAAGAATAACAAATGTTTATTTTCTTATATACAATGAAAACAATATTTTTTTACGTTCAATGGAAAACAAAAATGAAGATATAAATCCATGTTAGTTAAAAATTATTTTTTAATTTTTATTCTTATTAATTCACTCTGAATGAATTTTAAAAGTTATTTATTTATTCTTCTTCAAAATTAATGTACATATATGTTATAATGAAATTGTTTATCACTCAAAATATAAATATTCAATTACTAGATAAACAATAAAAAAATTTTTACTTGATCCTCAATTTAATGAGGGTAAATATGATAAAAAAAATTTTGATAGGGCAAAACTTAAAATTTCTAAACTTTATGAGACTTTTCTATGACAAATTCAAAGAACTTTAGTGTGTCAGTGGGGCGGCTGCCCCGACAACCCCATGTGTAATCCGGTCCTTTTGCTAAGTCAAGTCTAGGTTTTGTTTCAAAAAGTCAAAAACATTTTAAAAAAATTATAAAACTATTTCTAAAATTATTTCAATCATTCAAACAAGAAATGCTGTCTGCCAAAAACAAAAAAACAAAACCTTGGGCTCATAGGGGGGTTTGAGCTTCATATTCTAAGGCTTGATTGGGCCCAAGAGAAAAAGGACAGTTGGGCTATGAACCCGGTTCTAGGATGGATAGCCCGACCCGGTGAAACCATTGAGATATTTGTCGGTGCAGGGTAAATGACGTGGTGTTCTCCATTCTTGCCAAGGACCACCGGAAAAGATCTCAACACCGGCCACGGCGGACAGCACAGATGTCACCGTACACCCTCCCAAATCCCCACCTTATCCAATCATCACCTGCCGCGTGTCCCCCGCACAGTTCCTACCGCCCCTTCTCCTTCTCACTCCATCCTCCCTCCAACAACGACCGCTGCCGCCCTCCATGTGCTAACTTGCGCCTTACAGTGCCCTCACTTCCTATCATACGCATCCTTGTGACACCCCCAATCTATTATGATATATAAAAGTTCTCACTTCCTAAAAATCTACTATGATATTTATTCATATTTATTCATTATATTTATTTTTATTCATATTTATTTTCTATATTAATTATATTTATTTTATCTTTAAATTGATATAAATTGATTTGCTTTTATAAAAATTTTAAAATATTTCAATGCATTAATTATATTTATTTTCTTTTTAATTTTCAATAAACCCACTTTTTATTTCCAAATAAAATATCTTAAATTATAAATTAAAACTAAATCAATAATACATTATAATTAAAGAATTTATTAATGATTCAAAAAATAATAAATATTATAATTATGGTTATTAAATTTTTTTAATGATTCAAAAAATTTTTATTGAAATTTAATCAAAATTATAAAAAATTTAATAATCACTATAATAATGGTTAATAGTTGATTTCTTAATAAATTATTTAATATATTCATATTTGATTAAATATGATATCCAACTAAATAATGTATGTTATTCATATATAAATATATATAAATTATATAATAATTTTATATATTTATATAAGATTAATGATTCATTATAATGTTGGATTTTATGCATACGGGTTGTAATCAATAAGCAATGCATCCCATTTCATACAAATATATAAAAATAAAAAAATTTTGTAAAAAAAATAAAAAATTCAATGTGGATAATCTATTTTTTTTTTACATATAAATTGTTTTGAACAATTTTTACATATTCTGCATTTAATTATTTTGATTTGACTTCATATATATATTTTATTAATTTAAAAGATATTTATTTGGCTAAATTAGGTTATTTATTTTCTCATAAATATCCAATGTTTTTGCCTTTTATAAATGTATTATAATTAAATTATTTTATATTATTTTCAACCAAATTCAATTCTTAATTTTAAATATCAAACGTGTATACTATCAATAAGAAATATGTTTTGAAAGCATTTACTTTTTAATAACCATGATTTTAATATTTAATTAAAAATAATTTATATATTTATTAACCTAAATTAATATATAAGCCATATAATGCTAAAAATTCAAACCTAAAATAAAATCAAATTAGTTTGAAACATATTTTCATATTTCTTTCTATATAAGTATTAATTACAATTGATATAATTTATTATTTTACAAAAATTTTTCAAAATATTAAGTGCAGACTTTTCAAAGTAAAAAGATATATTACATAAATAATTAATATTCTATTATAATTTTTTTTTCATAAATTACTCTTAATTTATAAAAATCTCTCAAATTCTTATTATAAATAGAGAAGCCTATATCTAAGAGTATTAGGAGGTTACTCAATTTATTAATTTTTAGTAAATAACATATGGTTTCAATCCCACAAAAAAACGCAAATTCAATTTAAATTACTTTGAACTTTCGAGAATACAATGTAAGAATGGACACCACTTAACCAAAGGTTTGTTGTTGTTATTATGAGTAAGTGGTATAAAATTCAAAGATTTGGAATCAATCAGTATTTAATTTTGTATAAATATCACTATTAGATGAGATATAATACAAATAATTTTTTTATATTACATAGGGATATGTTGATTTACAATAATTTTATTTTTTATTATTTTACATTGCAAATTTTTATTTTTATATAAAATTTATTGATTTATTTTATTTTGTATAAATATCACTATTAGATGAGATATAATATAAATAATTTTTTCATATTACATAGGTAGATATTGATTTACAATATTTTTATTTTTTATTATTTTACATTGAAATTTTTTATTTTTTTATAATATATATATGTATGTATGTATGTATGTATGTATGTATGTATGTATGAATATATCGCACGGATTTCGTTTACATTAAAGTATCTTGCAACTTAGCCTGACTGCCTGTGTTTCCCTCTACTTCATTGGTCTTCTTAGGCGAGCTAAGTTTAACAAGACAAACACCATTAGCCTTTCTTTCATATCATCAAGGAACTCGAAGTAGACACGCCTCCAAGATTTCTTCACCATTAAAGGGAAGCACACTCCCCAAAATCCCACAACAAATCCTGGTCCCATGCTGATATAGAACCACATCATTTCGTGGTCATCTCCGTTTTCATTGTCCTTGTTCCTAACATCAGGAGAAGTTGATGATTCATCGTCACCATCGCACCTGGTTGGTAGTGGTGGCCCACAAAGTCCACTGTTACCTTCATAAATGGATGGATCGTTGAGGGTTTGGAACTGGTTGGCTGACGGAATTTTACTAGACAGGTTGTTGTACGAAAGGTTCAAGTGATTTAAGGAAGTTAGGGAGACCATGCTTGGTGGGATCATGCCAGAAAACTGATTTCTTGAGAGGTCGAGAGTCTCAAGCCATTTCAAGCGACCAATTCCTGATGGTATCTTTCCTGTCAAATGGTTCATTGACAAGTTCAAGGTGCCCAATCTTGAAAGATTTGTCAGCTCTTCATGGAAATCTCCAGATAAATTATTGCTTGAAAGGTCTATGCTGTTCACAAGAAACAGACAGGTCTCATAAAAAAGATCTCTTCCCTTTGCCACAATCCATAATCGCTCCTCATATCTCGTATCATTAATAATGCTGGAAAATCCACTCATATTGCCAATACAGCGAGGAATCGATCCTGACAAATTGTTGTCTCCCAAGTTCAGTATATGGAGAAGGGAAAGATTGCATAGCTGTATTGGAATATCCCCAGTGAACAGGTTTGATCGTAAATTTAGAATCCGCAAAGATGGCATAGTTTCTCCGATCCATGTTGGAATCTCTCCAGAAAGCCTGTTGTTTCCAAGATCAAGATTTTCCATGACTGTGCAATTCCGCAGGGTAGGTGAGAGTTCCCCAGAAAGATTGTTTGTGCTCAGCCTCAAGTATCTGAGTTCAGTCAAAGAACCCAAAGAAGGAGGTATATTCCCAGATAAACTATTGTTGGACATATCAATAAGATACAAGGCTGTTATGTTATTCCAGATATCCGGAATTTTTCCAGTCAACTGATTGTCTGAGATAAGAAAAGTCAGCAGAAAATTCAGGTTTCCAATGGATGAGGGAATAGAACCATTGAAGGAGTTGGAAGAGAGATCAACATCAGCCAACATGGGCATTCTTTCACCAAAATCATGAGGAATTGGCCCAGAAAACATATTATTGTCAAGATGTAATGAACTCAAATTCGATGATAAAACTAGAAGAGGGCCAATGAAGTTATTATGGTTCAAAAAAACAAAACCTTGAGGCCTAAACTTTATGGAGCTTGGCACTCTACCAGTTAACTGATTGTAACTAAAGTCCAGCACGTCCAAAACCAAATCTAGCTTCCAAAACCACTCCGGGATGCTGCCTGAGATCCCAGCTTTCAACAGACCTACATACTCCAGCTCGTTTTGATTTCTTAGCCACGCAGGAAATTCAGGGCCTACAAGGCATGCTTTGAGGTTTATATATCTTAATTTGAAAGGAGGAACCCAATTGGAAGACGCATTGAACATCAAGGTGATGTTCCAAGAATTTTGAACAATTGATAGCTCCTTTAGGCTTGTGAGATTAGAAAAGTGAGCTTCTGTCAAAACACCCTCCCATTGATTGTCTTTGATATCTAATGAGACTAATGATGAGAGTTGTCCTATGGTTGTTGGGATTGTTCCTTTCATTCCATTGTCGGAGAGATCGAAAAACTCTAGTGAAGACAAATTCCCTATGGATTCTGGAATGGAACCGACAAAGTAGTTGTGCACGAGAAGAAGATTTTTTAAGTTCCTCAAGTGTCCCAAAGAATCAGGAAGAAAGCCACCAAGTTCATTGTAATCCAACTGCAATGACTCTAAGCTACAATTGTTGCATTGAGACAAGCCACTGGTAAATTCTCCAATATCACCACCAATCTTATTGAATGAGAGATCAAGCACTTGCAAATTGCAGAGGTTTCCCAAATTTCTTCTTGACAACCTGCCTTCCATAAATGAATTTTCAGACAAGTCAAGGTTTTGAAGAAAGTTCATTCCAGCAAATCCATCAGGAATTTCGCCTTTGAGATTGTTAGAGTTGAGATCAAGATACTGAAGACCACTTATGTTAAAAAGCCAAGTAGGTATTGAGGAGTTGAAACCATTGTTTGAGAGATCAAGCACGGAAAGGGATGAAAGGTTAACGAGGGGAAGTGAGAGAGGAAGAATGGAAAGTCCACAAACTGGTAAGTGCAGCTCTTCTAATGAAGGAAGCATGTTGACAGCTTCAAGCCAGTATGTGCTGGTCATGCTAAGATCAACACTTCCCAAATTTAGGTGTTTCAAAGTAGAAAGGGTTGTTAACCAATGCAAATCATTCTTGTTTGAGTCAGTAAAACAAGAATTGAGATCAAGATAGCGCAGGCTTGTAAGGTTTCCCAAAAAAGAAGGAAGAGATCCACCGAAGGATGCACCCGAGAGATTGAGGTATCTCAAAGTCTTGAGTGATCCAAAGAAGTTTGGAATTGAGACTCCTCCAAAGTTGTTCATACTAAGGTCTAAGTACCTCAAGTATTTCAAATCAATCAAAGAAGGATGTATCTCACCGCCTAACGCATAAGCTGTTGCATCTGATACATCAGGATTACTGGAATACAGGTTGGGAAGTTTGAGCTTGGTGACATGTCCAAGCTTGTCACTGCACCGTACACCAGCCCAGCTACAGCAATCTTCACCTTTCCAAGAAGAGAGCCGCCCTGAGGGATCGGTGAGACCTTCTTTGAAGTTGAGAAGAGCTTTTCTTTCCATTGGAATGCAGCTAACATTTTGACTCACACATGAACCAAATTTAACAGTTTCGAGGTAAAGGAACTCAGAGGAGAGGATCAAAATAAGAGAAAAACACCAGATGGATGCTGTGGTATTCGCCATGTCTCATGCAGGTAAGAAAATGAATAGAAGTGCAGTTGCGCTCATATTGTTTATAGGGAAAAAGGTTAACAAACATTTGGGTTGACTTAGTCAATGTCTTTGTGCTGAACCATTGGAGGAGTCTGTTGTCTGTTTCCAATCTTAATTGATTGATGCTTTCTCTTTCACCTAGTTACTACGTCCCATTACCATTCTTAATGTAAAAGGAACTTCCATTTATTCTCTGGTGTAAATGATTGCAACCAGATCCTTGAGTTTTGGCTTGATTCAAATTCAGTCAATTAGTTCAAGCGTGTTGAAGGGTAATGCGCCTCACGTGACACTGACTCGAGTTTAACATATTTCCTAATAGTGGCTTGATGATATGACTCTTTTGCATTGTCAACTTGATAAATTTTTTTGGACAAGACGTTCAATTCTCAAACCAATAAATTGGATTTGAATTAATGCTATGAAATGTAAAATGTAAAGCTTTCTAAACTTGTTTTCATACTAGATAAAAGAAAATGGAGTAGCATAATATTGCAGTCTAGTAGTCAAGTGAAAGGAATAAAGAAACTTTGACGCCACAGGGTTGAATGCTGAGCTGAAGTCACCATAACTGAAGCTGAATGAAGTTTTTTTTTCAACTTTGAATTAATTCCTGTTGAACTCGCTCAATGTGAACTTGTTCAATGTCCCAAATTTTCCAATGCAAAAGTTTCCAATTTCCAACTTCCAATAAAAGTATGAATTCCTGGAATTTTGGGTGGGAAAACTCATCCCAAGTTGGCCATTTTTCTTAAACTTTTCTAAATCCATAAATGCAGATATTAATATACTAGAATTAGTACACAAAGTCAATTTTCTAAAAAATTCCTAGGTTGTTAATGCAATTAAAGTTTGTGGAAATTAATAAGCAACTTGTGAATTTAACCAATAGTAATTTAATTATTATATTTTGTAAAAAATTTTAATTACTAGATAATAAATAAAACATATAAATTATATAAAGCTTCTCATTAAAAATTTTTCTTGAAATAAGTTTTTATTTAAATAAATAAATTTATTCAAAATTACAAAAAAAAAAAAAACAGATAGTGCTACACAAAAAATACAAGAGATAAAGCTTCAACAAAGCTATAATTAATAATTATAAATGTCATCATCGTCGTATTATTATTTGAAATATCTTAAGTTTACTCATTTGTG